>JAUTXW010003297.1:37500-568059 GCA_030620095.1 Kuschelorhynchus macadamiae
ATACTGTTGGTAGTTTTAATGATTCGTCCCTTTTATTTAAATCACCTTACTTTTCAATTTCAATGGCTTCTCGGATTATTCTGGTCTTATAATGTTCTATATTGGCAATCTCCCTACACCCATCGAAATTTATTTTATGGCCGGTTTCCTGATGATGTAGGAATAAAGCTGAGGTTGTTTGTTTATTTCTGATGCTGAGTTTATGCTCTTCCACTCTTGCTGATATTCGCCTGTTAGTTTGCCCTACATACAACTTTTCACAGTCCTGGCACGGAATACTGTACACTCCGTGGTTTTCGAGTTTGATTTTATCTTTTGGGTTTCCGAGTAGTTTACCTATAGTTGTTTGTGGCTTGTGTATTGTTTGTATGTTGTGTTTCCTCGGAATTCTTCCGATTCTGTCTGTTGTGCCTTTTACATATGGTAAGTACGGATTTTTCACTTTCTGAGAGACTGTAGGATGATATATTATGTACTAAAAATCCGTACTGAGTAAGGGTTTTAATTTTGCGATATCTCCTAAGGAAATCCCTAAAGAAGAAATAATAGCTGGAGTGGAAGCTGTCCTTGACTCCTCTGAAGAAACAAAAGCAGAGAAGATTCGACAAGAGGTGGCAAGAATTTTAAGATCAAGCAAAACACCAAAACAAAACCTAAATGCCACCGAACAAAGGGCCCTAATAAACCTCCGAAAAAATAAAGACATTACAATCCTTCCAGCAGATAAAGGAAACGCAACTGTGGTTATGAATACAACTAAAAATAAAATAAAAAGTTCACCAATAAACCCCGAAATTCAACAAAAAATCATACCACGGGAAAAGTCGAGCAGATGTCCTAAACTCTATGGTTTACCAAAAATACACAAGCCGGGGGCGCCTATCAGACCTATTGTTAGTGCTGTTAATTCGCCGCTACAAAAACTGGAGAAATACCTTTCTGAAATTATACAACCAACTGTAGAAAAAGCTGATTCATTTGTAAAAAACTCGGAGCATTTCACTCGAATTATACGAGATATCGTCCTTGAAAAAAACGATATCATAGCAAGCCTAGATGTCAAATCGTTATATCCCAGTATTCCCATCGACGAAGCATTGGACAAAATTGCTATGAATGAGGATTTCCAGGGACATATAATAGAACTCTCGGAGCATTGCCTCAAAAATACTTATTTTTCTTTCAACGGGCAAATGTATAAACAAATGGATGGTGCTCCAATGGGGTCCTCGCTATCACCAGTAGTCGCGAATTTATTTATGATATACTTCGAGAAAGAAGCTCTTGAGAAAGCAAGTTTAAAACCCAAATTATGGATTCGTTATGTGGATGACATATTTATTATATGGCAACATGGTCATGCAGAGCTCGAAAAATTTCTGACTCACGTAAATTCAATCCACCCCAGAATACAATTTACTCTAGAGTTAGAGGAAAACAACAAACTACCATTTTTAGATGTTTTGGTCACAAAACTACATAACGGACATTTCGAATACACCGTGTATAGAAAACCAACACATACAGACAGATATTTAAATGCAAAATCACATCATCACCCAGCACAAATTCAAGCTGTGGCAAATACTCTAATATCTAGATCCGTGCGACTAACTGAAACACAGACGAGACAAAACGAACTTAAGGTAGTATCTAGTGCAGGTTTCCCGAACAACGAACAACAAAAAATATGAGCCGGGAATGCAACGAGTAGTCTTACCATATGTAAAAGGCACAACAGACAGAATCGGAAGAATTCTGAGGAAACACAACATACAAACAATACACAAGCCACAAACAACTATAGGTAAACTACTCGGAAACCCAAAAGATAAAATCAAACTGGAAAACCACGGAGTGTACAGTATTCCCTGCCAGGACTGTGAAAAGTTGTATGTAGGGCAAACTAACAAGCGAATATCAGCAAGAGTGGAAGAGCATAAACTCAGCATCAGAACTAAACAAACAAACTCAGCTTTATTCCTACATCATCATGAAACCGGCCATAAAATAAATTTCGATGGGTGTAGGGAGATTGCCAATATAGAACATTATAAGACCAGAATAATCCGAGAAGCCATTGAAATTGAAAAGTAAGGTGATTTAAATAAAAGGGACGAATCATTAAAACTACCAACAGTATGGAAGACAATAATCGACAAATCTAAAATCGCAAAAACTCAAGCGCAATTAGCGCAACAACAACAGCACCATCCGGAAAACATAAATAACGACCAACGCCTGCGCAGATATAACCTTCGGCCCCGAGTGGGGGTATAAAAGGAAGCGTCGCAGTCACCAACACTTCAGTCTCTATTCGGACGCGAGAAAGAAAGCTTCGAAAATGCCAAATGTGATTTTGGCGAAACGTCAGCAAAACTGTTCTTTTCAGAACGACAGTAGTGAACGGATGTACACCCGGAATGAAAACACATTATATATATATATATATATATATATATAATAACAGCCTTTTATTTATTTTTTTGTTTTATTTATTATTATTATTTTTTGTTCATGTTATACATTTTTTGAAGTTTTTTTTTATTATCTCGGTCGCTCAGAGTTTTATTTCAGATGCCTTAGGAGTGAGTTCAAATAATTACCTTTTTTTATGTCTCAAGGAAAAGATGTAAATAAAACAGAGAAATTTTAATGTATGAAAATATATTATAAATTATAAATAAATATTACAGTAGTATTTATAGTTTAACAGAGGAACTTCAAAAGGCAATATTTAAATCACAAATTATGAGGTAAAAGAATAAATATATAACTTTTCTAATGTATGAAAATATATTATAAATTATAAATAAATATTACAGTAGTATTTATAGTTTAACAGAGGAACTTCAAAAGGCAATATTTAAATCACAAATTATGAGGTAAAAGAATAAATATATAACTTATAAAAATAATGTGCCAAATAAAGTGATGTTACTTGCAGGTTTAAAAGTTGGAAAACATTCAGTTCATAAATGAAATTTGTAAATGAAGGTATTGTAAAAAATGTTTATGCTGCAGTTACCCACTAACAAATGATGAACAAACTATTGACAAAGTGAGTTCTATAAAAACCAATTTGTCAATCTGTCACTTTCAACAAATTATAGATCAATAAAAAATATATATTACCTGCGAGAATATCAAACTTCAATAGAAAATATAACTTTTAATTAATTAAGCTATTTTATAATTATTGAGAAATATTGATAAATGAGATTATTATGATAAGTAAAACGAGTTTAAATAAACTGCAAATAATGAAATCAATTGAATTTTACAATTTAAATTAAACAAAAATAATTAGACCGATGACTGAGAAGAGAGATGATGTAACCTTGAATTAAATTTTCACTTTTGTAATTACTTACAGTACAGTAGTATTAATATGGTTGATTAGCAGAAGAATCAAATTTTAATATTGTTAATTAGCAGAAGAATCAAATAGAAGAATTTAATTTTAAATAAAGTTCAAAGTAATCAGTTAAAGTTAACTGTTACATCACCTAGATTTAAGATAAAAAATTGTATCTTATTTAACATTCAAATTAACCACTTTTAAGCTTAAACAAAGTAAGGTACTTTTCTTTAGACTCGGTATTAGGTTGGATTCACTAACCGAAGACTTCCGTCAGCGCTATACAGTAGAGGCCCCAAAAACTCACGTCCAGCGAGGAGAGCCTCAAATGCCACGTTCCAGCTACGCCACGGTACCCCAACTAGAATCTATGGTGATTTTTCAGCTATCTGATGCTAACTGATTGGCGTCGGTCTATCGGTGCCTATACGCGGCAGACATTACAGAACTAAACGCCTACAATATTCTATAATGCACTGTTTCACCAATTATACTGTCTCAAAAAAATCTTAATAGATGTGGTCAGGATGTGATAACATTTGATATTCTGGCACTGTTTATCGAAGAAAGTCAAAGCAATGATCAGCATGTGAACATCTTGCAACATGCGCGGAACAACACCGGTATTGGTACGGATCGGCGAGCCATAATACACCACCAATGAAAAGCCAGGTGGAGGGGGAGGGCCCTAATATACTACCAATAAACTAATAAAAAGCCACGTGGACCGGAACAGCGACATGCACATGCACTGAACTTTGTTTTGGTTTAATGTCTTTCTTTAATAAAAAAGACTACTGCTGTACCGACCAAAAATGCGGGATATTTAATAAAATGACGTTTTGTAGGGTATATAATAAATATCGTAAAGAAAGTATCGTATCAAAAGTTGATTCCTGTAGCTGTGTTTTGCGCTAAGAATGAAAGTTGACTAAATCTGAGATAAATATTATTCATGAGGAATATGAAATATAGAAATATTTTTTGTTTAGTGTCGAATAATCTAAGAATTGTATATAAATGATAGTCAGAATTTTATGCTACTCAAATGGCAGACAAATTATTAAGTAAACTGTTATTATGGCGCGAAAAATTTTGGCTGACAGTGACAGGAGAAATTAATGTTAGGTTAATTTTTTCTAATTTTGAATTGAGCTTTTTGTAACCTATAGAACAAGAGTGCTGCAACATTTATCTCAAACATCTACGATGTGACAACATTGCTGTAGTCTTATGATGACAGGCTATTTACAAAAGGCATTGTAACCATAAAAAATGAATCAAGGTAAGGATGAATTGAACCTGGAAATATCTAAACAGACATGTATATATTGCGATAAAAAACTTGCTAATTTATGTTATGTAAACTGCTTTTACTTCTTTCGCACAAGTTGTATTAAAAGGACATCACGATTTATTCGGCAGGAGGGAATTTTTTGTTCGGAGTACTGTGGAAAATCCAAAAAGAAAGGGAAATCAACACAATGCCATTTTTGATGAGAACAGTAAAGTAGGATAGAAAAAAAGTTTTTATGGGAAATATTGTAAAATTAAAAAAGGATCTTTTTTTGTGTAATAAACTAGGAGATAAAATATATATAAACGATGATAAATTAGAAAATTTCAACTAAGAAATGAAGACTAAACACTAAAAGAGAAGGATACACATACCAAAAGAATAAAAAGAAAAACTAAGGATTTTACAGAGGATGTCCTTAACACAAAAAAAAAAGAATTAACGGAAATATTGTAAGAGTTTAAACAAAGGATAAGTAACCTAAAAAACAATTACCTTACATGAACAAAATCAGATGCGAATAAAGAAATGAAGAACTACGTTGGAAAGTTAGCAGAATCGAAGCAGAATTGCAGACCTTCAGACCAAAAATGGCAGTGTTATGATATCAATTGAAACGCTATGAGCTGTATTAAGGTGAAATGAAAAAGGTACTTACACTACAAAATGGTCGAACTGAAAAACACAAGATAAGATAGACGTCAATAATGGTTTCGAAAGATTGTTTGAAGTATGGAAAAAATATTAACTGGACTGTAAGTAGAATGGAAGGAGATTCGCAGTTACAAAAAATTACACTCAAATATTCTGTTTTCATAATAGCAGGTTGAAATGATTTCTTAAATATAAACAACTTGTAATTGAATATATAAAAAGTAAATTAGATCAATGTAGTCCCACTAATATTAATTGTGCTAAATTTTCCTTATGCTAGCTATAAGGGTTTTAAAGCCATAAAATCTGTTAATGACTTTAAAGAACGCCTAAGAAATTATACTTCACAATGTGAGGAGAGTTTTGTTATTGGTTCTAGATTTTTTAAAACTACGTTTGCAAATTGCTGCTAAAGTGTGCATAACAGTAAGTGTGTTTCACATACATTGATAAATAGTTATGAGCATAATGATCGCATAGAGGTCTATCAGACACCAATCTTGTGGAACACAAGGGCAAAATAGGAACTGCCTCTGATAAGAGTGCAAATGAGAACAATTCAAATAATATTTTAGACCAGACTTGAATGAACCTCATATAAATGATCTAATGATTAACCATAATAGTAGTAATATTAATTGTATTAATCTTAATTATGGTGTGATGGTGCTAATGCGAATAAGAAATCAAAATGATCATTCCTTCTTTATCTAAATGCCCATTTTACGAGTTTAATCTGATGTAATTTATAATTTTGTTGTTTGTGAAAAGTTTGAAAGAATTTGTGCATGAGAGGCTCATTTGGCAGCTGATATTTCTGTATATTTAGTGAAAGTTTTATTGAAAACTATACATTTCTTAGAGTTGATAGTGATAGTATGTATACTGGGGAGTATTGACTTATCCGAGAAATTATATTGGATTGGTAGGTAATAGTGTTATAAGTATCCAAATGTATATTGGTTTTACCAGCTAAAATTTATTTCAATAATAACAAGATTTTTCTCATTGTTTGTATATATCACCATATCACCAATAATAGTATTAACGATATTTTTTATTTTTTTGAAGACTGCATGGAGGGAAATTGTTATAACTAGAAATTTCAATACTGACTAGTCTGATGTCTGACGTTTGTGCTGCTGTTTTCATCTAAAACAGTGTAAATGGAGAGACTTCATTAGACTTAGTGGTTATTAACACACTTAGAATAACAGTTTGGACTAAGTTATATTTTAACTTAACAAATTTTAAACTGGCTAGTTTAAATGATTTAAGAAAAATAGTTTCAATTTACCCGATAACCTAAAAGTATCAACTATTGTGCCAGTTCTAAAAATGAGTAATCCTTAGAGGGCTGCGTCAGGTAATTGGAATCAACGGTGTTTCTACGAAATAAATTATCGATGTTTCTACGATATTTTGTTTTGATAATTTATAATTGCAGCCCAACTCTGGCATTGCCCCTCAACTGTTTATACAACTTATCTCTCACAAATGGTGTATTTCCTACCATTTGGAAATCTGCGGTTATCAGGCCATTTTTTAAGACTGGCAACAGAAATAATATATCCAATTATCGACCCATCTCTGGTTTGAACTGTATAGCAAAGATCCTCCAAAAAATAGTAACAGATGTTCTGGTTACAACATACCGAAATGCTGTTTCCACTTCTCAACACGGTTTTTTGAGCTTATTCTCGAATTTTTTGGCGACTGCTGGTGGTGGTTTGCAAGTCGATGCAGTCTACTTCGACTTTAAAAAAGCTTTTGATCGTGTAATCACATTTTGCTTGAAAAGCTGAGAGTTTACGGAATACAAGATCCTTTATTGTCTTGATTTAGAAGTTATCTTGAGGATCGAGTTCAGACTATAGTTATTGACGGTTTTTCGTCAGACCCATTTATGGTTAAATCTGGGGTTCCACAAGAATCCCACTTGGGGCCAATCCTATTCCTTCTGTTTATTAATGACTTGGGGCTTATATTCAAACATTGTCATTTTTTGTTCTCTGCGGACGACCTTAAAATTTACCGTGTTATCAGAGATACCAGTGACTGTAGTCTTTTGCAGGATGATATCAAGAGTTTGGATTCATGGAAAATCATTTACAGCTAAATATGGCGAAATGTAAAATTATTTTAGTTAGCAGAAAGAAATCTCCAGTCTTGGAATCATATACCATGGGTGGTTGTGGGCTCGAACGGGTAAATTTGGTAAATAATCTGGAAGTTTTGTTTGACAGCGAGTTGAGATTTGTGCAACACATTAATTAGGTCATTGCAAAGGCATTCAAGATGTCGGGTTTTATTAAACGACAGTGCTCCGACTTTAGGAGCTTAGAAGAGTTGAAAATGATTTTTATTTCATTAGGTCGAAGTCATCTCGACTATTGCTGTAACGTTTGGTCGCCATTTTATCGGATTCACATCTCACGAATTGAAAGAGTTCAGATGAAATTTGTCAAATTTTTGCTTTTTAAATGTTTGGTCTAGAAACTCTGGAGCATCGTCGGATAAGACTAACCCTATCATTTCGCCACAAACTCCTCATTGGTCAGATTGATTGCTTAATTTTAAAGTACCTCCCCGTAGAACAAGGCAACCTGAAACTTTTTCATTGAATTACAGCCGTACTGATATTGGAAAAAATGAGATGGGGGTAATTGGGATATTGGGAAAAATTCATGGGGTACTTTAATAAATATCTACTATTTGATTTCAATTACAACTGCAGCATAATACAGTTCAACACATCGGTAAGATCAACCTTGGGCGGTCTTCATGTTCCCGACCGTCTCTATTGACATTTTCTTGATTTTATTTGTGTAACGTCTGGTGATGTGTGTCAAATCCTATGTTTTATTTTGTAATCTTTTATTAAGTGTTTTATGTCTTAAGATAACAACATTTTTATGTTTATATTTTAATATTTAATATTTGTATATTTTTTTCTGTTTCTGATACTTTATTTTTAGTTATATATATTTTAAACCCCTTAACTTTCTTTTATATTATATTATTGTGCTACTTGGGCTACGGGCCTGTAATTGTACTTGCTTGCTTGAATAAATAAATGAATATATTCGAGAGAATTACTCAATCAGACATCAAGCCAAATTAATGGAATCGTCATCTATATTTCCCCCTCCAATGCGACGTTTATTTAGGCCAAATCTCCACAACAAATGTTGCCCCATCATTAATTTAGATAAACAGAATAGCATGCTTAACAACACAAAATAATTTATTAGAAAACAGCGAGAAATTTAATTACAATTCCAGTTAGGATATTGTCTACCAGCCAACAGAAAAATAATGTTTTATTTGTTTCTAAGTAATGTTTAGAATGATAATTTCTCTCGGTCAGATTTTAATTGCAAATATTTAGCATCTTATTTCAAGCATACAAAAATAAGAGGTTTGCTATTTTTAAGTTAAAAAGTGTTTTTCACATTCATATTGCCGAAGAATATATTAAACATTAACAAGGTGCAAAAGCTTTCACGACTGGAGTCAGTTAGGAATTCATGGTCTTTGTTTTTATATGCTGTTAAATTAGAATTACTCTACCGCGTTTCCTGCGATTGCATGAGACATCTTCAGGATCTTCATTGCATGAAATGAAAACCTCAATGAGCTCCATTGAGCAGAGTTATGTTATTTATACTCGATGTATATATATATATATATATATATATATATATATACATATATATATATATATATATATATATATATATATATATATATATATGATGGCTAATGATATGAAAAAAAATTGACTGCTAGATTGGCTGGTTTTCAAACATTTTCGATTGGTTTGGATGAGAGTACCGATTTATCTGACACTGACACAGCTTAGTTAGCTATTTTTATACGAGGTATTGATGAAGCATTTGTAGTGACAGAGGAATTAATGACTTTACGGCCACTACAAGGGACCACTACTGAAAAAGATATTTTTGCCGAAGTGCAAAATACTTTTGTGCAATATGGTGTGCAGTGGTGTAAATTAGTTGGAGTGTGCACAGATAGTGCACTTTCAGTAGTCGGTTCACGCAAAGGTTTTATCGGAATTCTTAGGAAAGAATGTGATTTAATAATTCTGCTTTGCATTATTCACCAACAAAACTTGTGATCAAGTACATTCGATTGAACATTATAGATGTGGTGGTAAGTAAAGTGTATCTAAAGTAAATTGAGACAGCGGAAAATTTGGGGCACGCTCAATTTACTACACCACGTATACCAAATAAATTTATTTTTATTCAGTTAATCGGTTTCAAAAATAAGTTTAAATTTCTATCACGCCGCCTATGCTTCACTAAGAAATCGCCGACTGTTGACTAAACTGGCCGCCTTGTCAGATCGGGTCGCCAGTCGCCGTCACAACCTTCGCCTCACTCTCGCATCCCCCTCGTCCGATAGCTGCTCATCGAGGTAACCTATAGAGCTAATGGGCCTTGGATAGCATCTTCTGCATTTATCTGTTTCGATGTCTTTCTTGATAATGTACTTCTAATAATTTTTGCTTTTTACGACCTAGTCCTGGATGGCAATGATAAATCCTTCGGTTTCAGGATGCAGATCTCCCTTTTGTAACTATAAATTTGATTTTTGTTTATGAATCTGTTCTTGATGCATTAGGTTTGGGTGTCTTCCATGTAATTCTTTTGCATGCTATTGCTCTGTTTTTTTTTATATGTGCGTTCTTAGCGCATATTTCGTGGACTTCTTTTGGCTATTTCAATGGTGTGTATGTTTGGTCTATTGTGTTTATTGCATATTACCGTTTCTTGAATAGAAGTATGCTTTCAATTTACTTATTTGCCTTTTGTAGGCTTCCTTTGAGTCTCTTATGCCTCTGCCTACCAGTTTTCGTGGTATGCATATCTTGTCCCTGCAGCCGTTGGTATGATGTTTATTATATTTCTCGGTTCGGTCTGAGGCCATTCATATCTGTATAACTCCAGGATATTATTTCAAATGAATATATCAGTACAGGTATTGTTGTATTATTAATATTTTTATTATTATCTCGACTTGTTGTCTCATAGTATTCCTGTGGTTGTATTTTATACTGACGGGATTATACCAAGTCAGTACAAAAAAAAATAAAAAAAATGAAATGAAAAAAAACAACTATTGTGTATTAAGAAATGATCTAACGATGCTACATGTTTTCAAAATGACCGAATACTGGATGTTCCTATGAATGTCTATATTAAGTCCTAATTGAGACAAATATTGTGTAAATTTTGTTGGGGTGAGATCTGTTACTGATATGACTAGAGGAACAATGATGACTCCTTCCTGTTTCCACAGCTTTTTTACTTCCATTGCCAAGTCGGTGTATTTGGCGATCTTCTCACTGTATTTCGCTTGGATGTTCTCGCCGGTGGGGACAGTCAATTAAATAAGTGATCTTCTCTTTTTTTGGATTGAAAGGTGGTATCGGGTCTGTTTGCGGGGATTGTTTTATCTGTGTGGATGTCAATGTCCCAGAGTAGAGCTTGTAGTCTTCGTTTCCAAGTATGGTTGTTGGTATATAATGATAGTAAGGGTCTGTGTTCTCTGTTAGTTTGTATGTTGTAGCTAATGCTTGACGAACGACCTTTGCTGCTGAGTTTTGTCTTGCGGTGTATTCAGTTCCGGCCATTATTCTACATCCACTTGTTATGTGATCGATCGTTTCGCTCCGCTGGTGACATCTCCTGCACCTGTCGTCTTCAATGGTTGTGTCCTTGATGATGTGCTTTTGGTAGTTTCTGGTTGCTATGATTTTGTCCTGGATGGCAAACAGGAAGCATTCTGTTTCGGGAAACAGCTGCTCTTCTTGTAACCACGTATATGAAAGCTTTTTATGTATGTGGTCTTGCTTTATGTGGTATCTGTGTTTTCCGTGAAGTGTTTTTTCCGACCAGGTGTTCATCTTTTCTAGTCGTGATTGGATAAGACTGTGTACATCTGCTGTGTGGCTCGTTTAAGGCAGGTCGAGCAGTTTATAATTCTTGTCTGTCTTCACTATTGCCTTGTGGAGGTTAGTTTCTTTGTTGCGGAAGAATTTTCTGAGTTCGTAAATTTGTTTTTTATTTAGCGATTGTATATCTATAATTCCCTCCCTTCTTCTTTTCTCTCGATGGTAAGTCTTTCCTTGGATGCGTTGGGATGTAACTTCCTGTGTTTAGTGAATTCAAAGCGTATGATAATGTGAATGTTTTCTATGTCTCTCTGTGACCTTTTAATGATACCAAACGAATACATAAAAATAGGTATGGCGAAGGTGTTAATAGCTTTCGTTAAATTAGTCGAGTTCAGTTATGTTTTTAGTAGTTTTGTGAATCTGGTTTTAACTTCCGTCTCTTAAGTGTGGTTAATTGTGGTGCTTTGATGGAAGCCTCGGTATCTGTATGTTTCTTCTTTGAGCATGTTGGTGGTTTCATTGTTGATTGTTTCCGTCGTAGTGTGATCTTTCCACTGTCCATTGTTGATATGAAGTAGCTTGCATTTAGTTATACCAAATTTCATGTTGATGTCCAGGGTAAGCGTTTTTGTGATTTTAAGGAATTCCTTTAGCTGTGCCTTTGTGCTTGCGTATAATTTTATATCATCCATGTACAACAGATGGTTTATTTTGTGTAGGTTATTTCTTGCTGTTTAATTCGGAATCCGAAGTTTGTGTCATTCAGTGTGTTTGAGAGTGGATTGAGACAGAGACAGAATCACAAAGCGCTGAGTAAATCTCCCTGGAATATACCTCGTCTGATATAGATCTCTTCCGTTTCGATGTGTTCTTTTTGTATTCTCAGGTTGATTTTAGTATTCCAAGTACTCATGATTTGCGTAAGAAATTGCCTAATGGTTTTATTGACTTCGTATAATTCTAGCACTCTAGTAAGCCAACTGTGGGGTATCGAATCAAAAGCTTAGTTCGTCCTGTACAGATGTAAAAGATACTAAGGTTCTTACATCAGTCTCGGGTTATTATAAAAAGAAGAT
The DNA here is from genome assembly GCA_030620095.1 of Kuschelorhynchus macadamiae. NCBI lineage: Eukaryota > Metazoa > Arthropoda > Insecta > Coleoptera > Curculionidae > Kuschelorhynchus > Kuschelorhynchus macadamiae. The sequence continues at coordinate 49,815 of JAUTXW010003297.1, forward strand.
TCTAGAATCTGTTAAAATAATCCAGTACCATGAAAATTTCAAAAGAAACGCGCGAAACGTAGGAAAGCAAATTCAATTTGACACGGCCTAAACCCAACAACCATAATTTCTTACATTATACATTAAATTAAGTTAGATGCTTTCTACCCTTTTCAGTCGTTAAATTTGGAATGATAAATTTATTCTTTGATAATCTTATATGTATACTTTTAGCATAATCTTCTAAATTAGATGCTTTCTTTTCAAATGGTTGATTTTGAAATAATAAGTTTATTTATAAGTTAATCGGATCTTTTTCAGGAGGTTCAGATTCCAGTGCAGGCCGACCAATCTTCCCCAACTGCCCTTACAGTCCCTACTGCAGCCCTACGCATTCACCCCGTAGCAATAGAAAAAGGCAACCACCCAGGGAATCTCGAAGAGTTTCTATTGAGAAACTTGGACACTACTTACAGCTCAATCAGTATAAGTTGTTGGATTCTATTGGACAGGTAGGTAATTTTTAATATAATTTTTAATACTTTTAAAAGCTTTACTACTACAGTTTTTGTTTTCAACGAGAGCTGTCTGATTGAAATTGGTTTTTAGAGGCATTAAAGAGAGCAAATTATAAATTTGTAGTGACCATTTAATAATTCAAAATGACGGTCCCAACATAGTGGCCCAAATTTGTTAAATGTGCAGGTTCGACTGAAAATCGGGAGTATCTGAGAATGAAAATAGTAAATGTCAAATATTTCCAGGACCAGCAAGTATAAAATAAATAATATATAAAAAAAATCAAAGTTACATATTACATTGAAAGCCGATTTTACTCAAATTTCCTGATTTTTAATGTGATGGAAATATGTATCGCGTTAGTTGAAGTGCTCCCCCTCTATTTTTGGACCCCTCCCCTTCTATAAGCCCAGCCCCATACGTTCTGCTCCTTGTTCATTATATGGTCAATCAGGTTTAAGCCCCTCCCCATGACCTTGACATGTGCGAGTGTATTTTTGGCCAATTAACGCCATCTGTTTATTAATCAGGTAGATATAGAAATCTGCTTAGCCGACATTAAAAGCGTCCACTGATTGATCAAGAGATGCCTTTACTGAATTATTTTTGTGTCGATCATCATTTTATAAAAAGATTTTCATTGCGTAAAGGTAAAATAAAGTTAAATAAAGCTCAGCAAAGATAAAGCTAAATATAATTGAAACAAATTATAAACAAAATAATTATATATAGCTAAATATAAATGTAATATGACATTTAGCAACTAAGCCAACGGAAGATCTGCGTACTAAACGATAAGGCGTTTAGTTTACAAGAAATCAGACAAAAAGAAATAAAGTAAAATAAAACATAAACAAAAAAGAAGTTCAATATAGTTAAATAAAGCTAAATAAAGTTGAAATAAAAATGTGATGAAGTTAAATAAGATAAAATAAAATAGAATTAAACAAAACATATTAAAATAAAAGATATATAAAATTAAAAAATAATGTTTCGTTAAATAATAATATACGTATTATAAATTTTGTCTTGACTAATGCAAAGGGCGACTTTTAAAGTTTATGTAATACTTCCACATAGACAAAAATAAAATTTCGATATTAGGTTTTTGTGATAATAATCAAATTTGCATACTTGTCAAAATATATACTTTAGTGGAAAAAATATGGATTTACTAAAGCATTATTGTACTAGAAAAAAACTTAATAATTTATTAATATATCAAAACAGGACGGTTCTTATCACAAGACAGTATTTTTCATTTAACGGGCAAATGTATAAACAAATAGAGAGTACTAGATGAATTCGTTATGTGGATGACATATTTATTATATGGCGACATGGTCATACAGAGCTCGAAAATGTTCTGACTTACATAGGAGCGTGCGGTGAATTTTTAAGAAAGGGAAGCAATTTTTAGAAACTTACCTATTTGTAATGTAATTCAAGTCACGTCGATGACGTCATCATAAAAACGTCGATGCTACGACATATTTTGGAGAAGTTTCTTTTCAATGGACAACAATGGATGTATGTGAAAGTCTCTCCTGCCCCGTTGAATTTCTCTCGAAATTTTTTGTACGTTTGTGTTGAAAAATTGTGTTCTACTTATGAACTTCTGGCAGGTATTGTCAATACTAATTCACACAATTTCGACACTTCGGTGTAGGCATCTTCCAGCTCCTTGTCTTTTAAAAATTGCATTAGTTCCTTAGCGTTCTTTTTTGCGCTAATGTCATCAGTTTCGTAAATCACTTTTAGTTCAGATCGTAATAACACTCGGTCGAAGAACTGGCCATAATGAAGAAGAAGAGATTAAATCGCAAAACTTTTTCGTTTAAATGCATCAAAATTGTAGAGCTCGAGGAATTTAAAATCATTTAAACTAAAAAATCTATAGTTTATTTGTTGCTGAATTTGATCGATTATTTTATAAAAGAGGCGTCTGTATGATGTTTGAACTTCTTCCACCTAGTCTGTTCGAAGACGCTTGGCTTGTAGCTTTACATTTAACGTCATCGTTTTGTCCCAAAATAGGTCAAAGTCATCTCTTTTTTGGCTTAACATAGACTTAAAATCATCCACTTTTTTTAGGCAAAAAGCAATATCATTTGTTTTAGTTTGTAATATATTAAAAATATTGTCCGAGAATGGAAATATTTCTGAAAATATGTTCAACAAATAATTAAAATTAAAATCTCATTTCAAACGGTCTAAAAACCCCCTCGACCTATTTATTGCTTCCCAGAGTCCCAGGTTTCATTATTTTCTATTATATTCTCAAATAGTTCAGTCAGTGATTCACGATTTTCAGATACTGTTAACACAAGTCTTCCATTATAGTTCCACCTAGTAGGAGCTACTTTGGGCAATCGTTTGTGGACAATGGAGTCCAAAGCTTGTGTACGTTTTGTTGACTTGGAAAAAAAAAGCCATGCCACTTAAAGTAACGAAGAATACTTTACACTCTTTAATGTGATTGATGGACTGGGATAAAACTAAATTTAATTTATGAACAAAACAATGGACAAACACAGCACTTGGGAAAGTTTCTCGAACTCTAGCTTGCAGACCCCCTAATTGTCCTGCCATCACTGCAGCTCCATCATGGCTTTGAGCAACTAATTTTTTCTCTCCATTAATTTCTTTAGTAACGTTATAAACTACGGTATATAATGCATCTGCTGTACGATTTTCGGACACATTCTTAAAACCTAAAAATCGCTCTTGAATACTTCCGTCTGTTTTAACGTAGCGTATTACTATAGATAATTGGCTAAAATTAGTGATATCAGTGGTTTCGTCCAGAACAATAACAATGAACCGCGCCTCGCCAATCTCCTGCTTAATTCTTTTTAGAATAATGGTTGCAACAGCGGAAATTAAATCATTCTGGATTCGATTCGACGTTCCGCGAAAAGCGCTAGACTGCTCAAAGTGATTTTTTAAGCAATCATCATATTTAGCAATTAAACTAAGTAAATCTTGAAAATTTCCTCTATTTGAAGAAACCCTTGTTTCGTCATGACCTCTAAATCCCAATTCGTGCTGTCCGAGAAAACAAACAACATCGATAATTCTTCTTAATATTTGCCTATTTTTATCGACTAGTTCATTGTGTTGGCGGTGACTGATTTCCAACTGTTTATTAAGGGCGTGTTCAATTCTGGTTTTGCCGAAGACTTTTTCTTTTATGACGGCCTGCAGATGCGCTTTGGACATAATGTGTTTACAGCTTTATAGAAATTGTTTAAATCGGAAAAACCAGTTTTATTCCAGAGACCTTTTTCATTTTCAAAAAGTAAACATGGCCAACAAAATAATTTACTTATATTTTCACGCCCTGTTAGCCATTTAAATTGATCGTATTGTTTTTCCGGATAAAAATGTCTAATACAGTTTTTCATTTTTGTGGTTAAATTTTTCATAGGCGGTTTTGCCCTTCCTTTGGAAATTATTTGAAGCTTATCAGCGAAGTTTAATGTTGAAAATCCCTTTATTATTAAGACACAATTCACACATTCACACACACTCTTCTTACTAAATTCTCCAACATTTTCAACGTTATTACCGATAGCCGAAGTTGACGGTATTTGCATATCCACGTCCGTATTATTGTCTTCCATATCGCACCATGCACGACCCGACGTACGTATCACACAACACACTTATAGCCGTTCAAACAAAGAACCTACTCCAACGATAGCTTCCGCCACCACTTAAAGCACGCCACTGAAATGCAAAAATTGCAAACAGTAATGGAAAGTTCAGCTGGTGGAAAGTTCAATAACCTCTGACTCGATTCACAGGAAATCAAGCATACAGGACTTGGCTGCAGAGAAGCTAGCGGCCCGCATAGGTTCTATTCGATATTCTATTGTGGCTGGGTCGGAGTCAAGGCCGCATTTATTATGGGCTTGATAATTAAGATAATATTTTAGCATTTTTAATATAAACTAAATTAATGGTTTCCTATTTCAAAAATTACGTTTTAGAAGATGTTTTGTAATTTTTTTTTTTTGGAGAAGCACTGCTTCTCTTGCTTCCATGGACTGCACGCCCCTGGACTCACATTAGTTCAATGTATCCCGAAATACAATAATTTACTCTAGAGTTAGAGGAAAACAACAAACTTCTATATTTAGATATTCTGGTCACAAAACTGAATAACGGACATTTTGAATACACCGTGTTTAGAAAACCAACACATTCCGACAGATATTTAAATGCAACATCACATCATCACCGAGCACAAATTCAAGCTATGCCAAATACTCAAATATCTGATACTTTAAAAAAAATTGCAACGCTAATCGACCTACAGAGAAAGCTATTAATGCATAGGGTACCCGAACAACGAACATCAAAAATTATGAACCGGGAAGGAAACAAGTAGTCTTACTATATGTAAAAGGCATAAAAGAAGAATAGGAAGAATTCTTACAAAGCTTACAACTTAGTAAACAGCAACATTCAAATAATACACAAGCCACAAACAACCATAGGTAAACTACTTGGAAACCCAAAAGACAAAATCAAGTTGGAAAACCACGGAGTATACAGCATTTCGTAAGAGGACTGTGAAAAGTTGTACGTGGGGCAAGGGTGTAGACCAAGGGTCTTCAACCCGCTGCCCGCCTTTCTTGCGGCTCCCAGAGGCTAAAGAAAATATTATATTACGCCACGCCCGCGAATGATACTCCGAGGCCACTGGCGCCACCTAGTTTGAAGAGACCCACTCTGTGAACTCGCGATAATGATCACTAGATGGCATTGCATGTCTATCGAATATTTCTAATGATTCTAGAAAGTATCACTACTAGAGGGACCTACCCCCACTCTCGTAGCTACTCGAAATTTCGGGAGATTCAAAGTTGACGCACTCGGCCTACATGAAGCCGGCATCACAGGCATAGGCCAGTTTTAATTCCAAGAGCGAACGAAGCCATACAAGCGAAAGAGTGCCAACTAGCAGTGAAGTTGCTACCTGTGCGATAAGTGATTATAGTGAGTTGAGTATAGTGTATTTTGACGCATGTAAGGCGGATACTGTCTTGTAGCGTGCAGTCGCGCAAATTTAGTTTTGTCGTGGACATTTTTATCGAAGAATTAAACTCGTTTCTTCTACTTTGACATTAAAAATGGTTTCTAGTTCGGAAAAAAAACGAAAATTAGTGAAAAAAAGCGCATATTTCAAGAAAAGTGGACTGAGTTGTACTTGTTCGATAGTGATAATCAAAAACTCGTCTGTTTGGTGTGTCAAGAATCCCTTTCAGCCTTGAAAGAATACAACTTAAAAAGACATTGCGATACAGAGCATGCCACAAAATTTGAGACATTCAAAGGGCAAGGTACAGTGAGAGCTCTAAAAAGTTAGCTTCAACGACAACAGGATTTTGAAATCAAAACCTTTTACTGATAGTGAATTTATCAAGGAATGTATGGAGGCCGCCGCTGAAGTATTGTGCCCGTCTCAAAACAACTTTTTTGTTTGTCCGGTGTTACTGTCGCCAAAAGAAGAAGAGTTAGCGGCAGACATTGAAAATTCACTAAAAGAACTGTTACGCTCGACGAAAGCACATATTTAACCGATACCGCTCAATTAACTATATTTATTCGGGGCATTGATAATAATTTTGTAATCACTGAAGAGATGGCTGCCCTTTTCCGATTAGAGGAACTACAAAAGGTTGTGATATTTATAACTGTCTGATAACAGTAAAGAGACGATATAATTTAGAATTGGCAGAATCTGCAGTTGTAACAGACGGTGCACCATCCATGGTAGGAAAAAAATAAAGGGCTCGCAAGTCTGATAAAACGGCCACAGAGAATACCAAATTTTTTACACGAAATTAATGCCGAGTTTGGTGATGTGACATATTTTTCTGATCTTCGTTGACTGAGCAGAGGAATCGCCTTCCTTCAGGGAAACCAAAGGGAAACTAGTTCCTCAATTTAATGACCACGACTGGCTGCGCGACTTTAGATTTCCAACGGACATCACGCTGCACCTCAATGACTTGAACACCAAACTACAAAAAAGACTTCCAATCAACGTTTTCTTACTTCATACCACTCAGTGCATCCGTTGAAGATATGCCAAAAAATTGTCAGATGGAGCTTATCGACTTGCAGTGTATTTCGTAACTGAAAGTAAAGTTCGACATGGGTCTCCTTGATTTTTATTCAAAATATGTCGATCAAAACTCGTTTCCTGAAATCCGAAAACATGCCTAGAGAATGATGTCTCTGTTTGGGAGCACATATGTGTACGAGCTGCTGTTTTCTCGTATGAAGTCTAAAATAAGGTCGAGAGTTAGAGACGCACATCTGGAAGGAAGTTTGCGGGTTGCTGCTACAAAGATAAAAGCAAATATCGACGCAATTGTCAAAAATCACATTGATTGATTGAACTTTTTAACCAACAAAGATTCTTACACTTTGAAATTATATGTTTTTTATTTTATTGATATGGTGGTAAAGTGACGTGGACCTAGCCCTTTGGACGATTTGAAATCGATTTTTGGCCCTTGCACTAAAAAAGGTTGAAGCTCCTTGGTATAGACAATAACCGACAAATCTAAAATCACAAAATATCAAGCGAACTTAGGGCAACAACAACAGCAACATCCAGAAGACAGCATTTGAAATCAATTTATTAAGCAGATTTTTCAGACTGAACTTTTAAATATTTTATTAAGCTTCAACTTTGTTTAGCCATCTTGGATTTGTACAAACATTTTATTAGTTGATTCTTACATAATGTCTGATTTCTGTACAAAATTTAAGGTAACTTGGACAAATTGTATAGTTTCCGGTCTTTTTTGTTCAAGGTATCAAAGGGTTCCCAATAAATCAGACCAAAACAATGTGATATACTTGTTTTTTATTATAATTTTTTTTATTCAGCAATGTTTCGGCGGTCGTTTACCACCATCATCAGGCTAAAATACATACATTTTATTTATAAATTTTAAATTGTAAATACAAAAAACAGAAATATGGAATGACACTACAAGTAGATGTTTTGTTTTTCATTTTGTGATAGGTTGAAAAAGAATAAAATATTACATACATACATTTAAATTCAAAAACAACAAACAAACGTAATTATAGCTAATACACGTTATATGTGTATTGTTATTATTAGTAGGTAACCAAGAGAAAAGAAACAGAGACAAATCTTTTGTTTTTTTATGTATTCTTAATGAAAAACATGTATTATTTTTTTTTAACTTTAATAAAGGCATCAAAACATGTAATACATAAACAATTGTTACTATACCTTTTTTTTTGGAGGTGCGCACCAGTTCAAAGCATACCTTTTGTTGTTCTAATTAGTATGTGGAGTCATATTTCGGTAATACCCATTTTTTTGTAGATATTTTTGTTATTTCTACACAAGAAACACTCTCTGCAATGTACGAGTTTCAAACTAGCTGTAAACAGCGTATTGGAGGAATGTGGTTTGAATATTTATTTTATAATTTGAACAGGTGAGACACCTGTGGTGTTTTTTTTTAAACATTAAAACATTAGTGAGTGGGTTGTCAACTGTTTTGCGACTGAAAAATATAAAACTATTTTTTTTTTGGTTTAGACAGCTTAACGCTAGATGTCAGATCGGGATTTTATTTTCAGAGATCAATTTTATTTAGTTTATGTAATGCATTAATTTGTTTTTTTGATTGATAAGAAAGAAAAAGGAAAATATGTTTTGATGTTAAATGTTCTATTAAATTAGATGTTTATAAAATGAAATTATGTTATCATAATGAGTTTTTTGATTAATATTGTTTGGAAACTTGTGAATGTATAATGTTTCCAAAGTTAGTCTTTTGATACGATTTTCTTCGAGGTGTAATATTGAAAAATTGTTAAAATCAAAAGCATGTAATATTATTAGAGAGTGGTTACATAAGCCTGAATGCGAGGGGTTATTTTTACGCATATTATAGTTGTGTTGATAAAAGCGTTTTTTTGTGTATTGTAATGTTTCACCGATATAAACAAGAGTAGGGTCACAAGACATACATTCTAATTTGTATACCAAACTGCTTTGAAGTGTTTTATCATCGCGATCTTTTAATGAAGTGAAAATATTAGAGATAAGATTGAAAGGTGTCCAGGCGGGAGCATCATTAAGAGATAAACCAAAAAAACCAAAAAGTTTTATATTTTTCAGTCGCAAAACAGTTGACAACCCACTAATGTTTTAATGTTTAAATAAAAACACCACAGGTATCTCACCTGTTCAAATTATAAAATAAATATTCAAATCGCATTCCTCCAATACGCTATTTACAGCTAGTTTAAAACTCGTACATTGCAGAGAGTGTTTCTTGTGTAAAAATAACAAAAATATATATAAAAAAATGAGTATTACCGAAATATGACTCCACATAATAATTAGAACAACAAAAGGTATGCCTTGAACTGGTGCACACCTCCCAAAAAAAGGTATGGTAATAATTGTTTATGTTTTGATGAAAATTTATGTATTTTAGCCTGATGATGGTGGTAAACGACCGCCGAAACGTTGCTGAATAAAAAAAATCGTAACAAAAAAAAAAAAGAAAAGTATATCACATTGTTTTGGTCTGATTTATTGGGAACCCTTTGATATCTGTAACTCGGATAAGTAGTTTTTTAATAATAAGTTTTTTAACATTTCGCTAGCCCACCATTTTGTTTCGCCATATTAGATTTTTAACAAAATGTTACCAGGTCATCCCCATATGATCCCTTATTTGTTGACTAAAATTTTGATCTAGTTTTTAGCTATGCCGCGAGCTGACAAGGCCAGCAGACAAACAGACAGACCGACGGAATTGAGAAAACATGTTTTTCGGAATGTAGAAACCCTGAATCGTAAAGATCTGAAAAAAATTTCGGAAAGTGATTTTTCACGATTATAATATTTCCCTTTTACGTGGGAAGTAAAAAGAAAGTTTCACTGGAATCGTAACGAAAAGTGGGGTGCCTGAGAAATATAGAAGAAACGTCATCTTATTATCACTATTGGAAACCAGTATTACATTTTGTGTAACAAATGCTTTTAGAACTAAATCCAAAATTTTTAAAATGTAAATTTGTAATCCGTCACGGTTTCTTAATTTATTTACTCAAATTTTTAAATTAATTTAGACCCTGTGACATTACTTCACTCTATTTGATGACGAGTAGGACTGCACTGATGATGACTAGTTAAACAAAAACGCATCGCCCTAAGTGTATGTTAATCTTATACACGGTATACAAACTCCTTTAATTTCATTACATTCATACGCATACACGGCCCTTTAAATTTTCAACTGATTTATTTATTTATTAGTTAAAAACTATGCCATACACTAACTACACAATAATAAATACGCAACACCTTCAAGTAGTCGCAAAGTAGCTTAAAACTTTTTCGTGGAGAATTATCAAGTAGTACAGATAACTTCCGAAGTGCCACATAAACAGACACAAGATTGGCCGGCAGAAAAGATTAGGAAAACTCTAAGCCAACTCCACAAAGTTGATAAAAAAGTTGTCGGAACGTTCAGCTTTTAAATTGGAAACTAACGCCCATCTGTCTGTTCGAAGTAACTTGCTTTCACCTTTGATATTTCTTGCCTCACTTTTAAAGTTTAATGGAAATCTAAAATGTTTATTGTGTCACATGGCGTTTTTTGGAGAAGAGAGACACGAACGTTGTATATTTTATTTACGTTCGGAAAATTTAAAAGCTTTTTGGGTACGTGTAAATGTATTAGTGTTTCTACCGTATATCGATCACACGTACAAGGTAGTCGTTGTATTATGAGATGGAACCTGTAAAAGATAGCAAAAAAAGTTAAATATCAAAATTATTTAAGGCAATCTGAAGTTTTATTTTATTTATGTTTCATATCTACAGGATGTCTAGTTTTTCGTGGACTGATACCGACTTTCTTATTTCAAATGAGACACCCTATATCTTGTGCCATTTTTGAATTCCCTTCAAAATTCTAGGTATAATGTGTGTATATTATTCTATACCTAAACCTAACCGTTTTTTACATATCTTATGTTTTATGTCGAAAATGACGTTTACAGGCCTCAACTTAAACGTATATTTCTCCTGCTTAAAATCGTTTTTTAAATAATCAGGACTTATTTGTAATTAACAAATACAGGGTGGTCAAAAACTAGCGTTTAAAAATTAAATGAAAAAATCGTTAAAAGTAATTTTTTTTTCAAATGGAAATCCCATAATTTTACAAGTTTATCTATCTCATTAAACTTTAAAAATGAGGGTGACTTTGACTTAAAGAATGTCCATTTCAAAAATTTTTAGTTTTCGAAATATTGGCAATTTAACATTTTTCTATTCAAAAAATTCTATACTTACAACTTTTAAAGTTTGCTGTTAAAGTGCGGGACACGAAAGAAAACCGCGCGGTCCTTAAAATAAAGGTTCATAGTCTTAAGCAAGCGGAAAAGTAAAATTTGTGTACGCAAATACATTTTATGTTATTTTATTTGTTGTAATAGTTTGCCGCTTCACCTATAAAGTGCGCCAGCTAAGCGGTACTGAAAATTAATCGAGGATTTAGTAAATTTCGCACTGGTGCACTTGTAATTGGGATGTGCCTAGAGTCTCCATGCACTTGCCCCTAGAAGGTTCTAGCTTTTTCCAGTGGCGCCTAGAGCATTTGTTTTCATTTCTATATATAAATGCGTTGCGTTGAATTTGAATTACTATTTCGAAGTAACGATGGCGAGCAGAAGAGGAAAAACAATTCGAAGCAGTGCACGTGAAGTTATTGCGAGCGTTATAGAGGCCTGTATTAGATAAGCTGAAAATAATAGTTTGACTATTCCAATTCAAAATCGAACAGAACGCGCTGCATTTTACACTGGTGTTTCGGAAAGTAGTGTAAGAAAAATTCAAAGAGAACATGATGATCGCTCATGTTCTACTTCACCTTTAAAATCTCTTGGTAAGAAATACCCGGATTATCATACAAAGCTAAAATTAACGATGGTGATTTTCAAGTAATTCGACGAACAATAGAGGATTTTTATATAAGCTTGAAGAAGGTTCCGACCTGCAAACTCCTGCTTCGTGCTGTAAAGATCAAAATAGATTTTCCCTACGGGTACGGTACCTTAAATCGGCTTTTACGATCAAATGGTTTTGTTTGGTGTAAGTGCCAAAATAAACGAAAATTGCTCAATGAGAGACCAAATATTTTTCACTGGCGGGTGAAATATCTATCAACTGTAAGGCAATATATGCAAGAAGGACGCAATATTGTGTATCTAGACGAAACCTGGGTAGATAATGATATGACAGTGAACAAATGGTGGCAAAGTGAAAGTGTTACAGGTGTTGTTCAGGGAATCCGCTCTAGTAGTCGCTTTTATAGTTCATGCTGGTTCAGAACCCGGATCATTCTCACGTAGAAGATAAAGTGCCAACTAAATACTCATTTTGATATGATATCGTGGCTTAAATCGAACAATCTTGTATGTGATCCAACATGCAGAAAATATCAATTATATAAAGTAATATCAGCCAACAAGCTTAGAGAAAAAATGAAATTGACGGTCTTTTACGTACCCTCGGTCATACACCTTTAAGGCTGCCTCCATACATGAGCGACCTCAACCCTATTGAACTTGCATGGCAGGAGTAAAAAAATATATTCGAGAGCGCAACACCGATGTACTTTCAATTAAAGATTTAAATAAAATAACATTAAAAGCTATTGACTCAATATCGGCTGAAAATTGGAAATCGTATGTTAAACATGTTCGTTCTATTGAAGATAAATACTGGGAACTAGATGGCAAAATTGAAACGGTTATTGATAATTTAGTTATCACACTGGGATCTTCAAGTAGTGACGACGAAACCTCATCATTTTCAGAGGAAGACAACGATTTAGAAGGAATCGAACCATTAGAATCACGGCCGTCAACCTCAAAAATGGCTTAGTTTTTTTTCATATATTTTGTAAAATTTTTCATAAAGTAGCTATCAATAAACTGCTTCAAAATAATTAATTTTCTGTTCAACACCGGGTGTCAACAAATATCTAATATTGCAATTAATATTTGAAAAACTACAGAACTCATATTTTTCCAAAATTAACACATCAATGTAGTTATAGTAGGGGAGCCAGCACTGATTCCACTGAACAAGATGTATCAAAATTTTAACTTATGCAGTTCGACTTTGGGCTATTCGGGTATGCCAAAAGTGACCTTTTGTCTCCGTCTGTCATATTACTTTGTACAGGGGGCGTCATTGTGAAGTACTATACATTGCGTGCTAACGTTAAAGGGGGGTGATTCTTGGACCTTTTTAAGAAAAATTCTGATGCTGTTATAGAGAAATAACTGTAGGAAATTTGACACACGTCTTTTATGCATAAAAGGACATTTTTTTATTAACAATCAATTTTTGAAATATCTACCAGTGGCGTGTTGTAACCTGGGTAATTCCGTATGTTCCTTAATGCATAGAAAACGTGTATCAAATTTCATGCAGTTATCTACAATAGCATCAGAATTGGGATGGAAAAAAATGTTTTCTTTTTAAACTTTACCATCCTGTATCTCAAAAGTTAAGACTATTAGGACATAAAAACACCCCCTTTAACATCAGCACGCAATTAGGAAACGCTCTGTATAGTACTTCACAATGACGGCCCCTGTATAAAGTAATATGACAAACGGAGACAGACGGCCACTTTTGGCATACCCGAGTAGCCCAAAGTCGAACTGCATAAATTAAAAATTTGATAAATCTCGTTCACGGGATCTGATGCTGGCTGCCCTTGTAAAATCTGGACTTGTAAATCGTGTATCACTATACTGGGTGGTCCAATAATAGTGGACGTAGGCAGTAGCCCAGGAGCCGTTAATGACAGAACTCAAGAAAAAATATATTTATAGGTAAATCAGTCAAGAAAAATCAAAATTAAATCATTTTAAAATTCGAAAGTTCGCCGTTTTTGCAACACAAAAGAGATATAGAAGTGCGGTACACGAAAGAAAACAGACAAATATAGATAAAGGTTCATTAAGCACAGTTACATGTTTTAATTATCTGCGTATTCTCAAAAAGGAGTGCCATATTATTTAAAGAACGACGGGACACCACTGGTTTAAAGAGATTTCTTGGCCCACCTTCCTAAACGGATTGACTCCGCCCAGTTTCCTTTCGTGTCCCTCACTTTAGTTGGCCTTGACGGCCAGGCTGAAATAAAACACAATCGAGCACTACGGAAATAAAATGGCATTGATAGGATAACAAATGTTATTAAAAAATTACCTTATTGATATCTAAAAACAGAACAGAGACAATTATACTTAATAATGAGAAAAACTTTTTTTTAATTAAATACAAATTATAAACGTATCTATCTAATTCTTACTTACAAAATTACCTAACAATTACAATATGCAACCAAAAAATTAGGAATCATTGCAAATTTAAAGGCTGTTTCTAAATGTGAAACTGCCTTTGCTACAAACTGTCCTTGATTAAGTAAATTCACACCTTTTTGGATTCTTTGTCGCAATTCATTTACAGTCTTTTGCTTCTCCTGGTAAGCAATACTTTCTAAGGTAGCCCCATAAAAAGTAGTCCATGGGAGTCAAGTCTAGACTTTTGGGTGGTCAGGCAAGATTGCCGTTTTTTCCAATCTGATTGGACAGGTAGTTAAATATTTCTTGGCTCCTATGCTGCCATATTAAATTACCCATTTCCGCTTGAGGCACTCCGTTTTCAATTATCTGCTGGATGTCATTTCTTAAGAGGTCATTATATCTTCTTCGCCCTTGGGTTTTTACCTCAGCTATTTTCTTTTTTTCTGTTAAATACCTTGCTTGCAGTCGTAATAATGGATGCATCTGTCCATACAATATTGCGGAATATATTTTCCGAAAAATGTGTATCTATTATAGTACTGCAAAACTCTAACCTTCAATTATAGTCTTCTTCCAATTTTTGATCGGTCAAATACGTGTAAGGCTAGCTATTTATCTTCAAACACGTCTGTATACTAGTTCTTTTCAAATTCGAGTCCAAAGTTGCCTGTCGGATGGAAGTTTCAGGCGACTGTTCAAAATGTAACTCTATATTTAACTGATTTTTATCATTTCAGACAAATGCGGCTTCTTTATTTTTCTGAATCAAACTGTAATTTTTTCGAAAACACTCGTAGACTTTAGGAAAAAACCTTCTTTTCCTCATGGCGTCTTAGAGGAAATTTGGTAACATAACTTCTTAACGATAATACTGGACTTTTATTGCTGGATTAATACCTCCAGCTTATCGGCACTTTCTTCTGGAGTATACATTAAAACACTTCAGAACATAGGTATATTAATAAAAATAACAGCAATAACAACAACAATAATATCAGTAAAGAGTAATAGTTATGTGGAATAAAATATATTAATAATTGGTTCTCGATTGTGTCATGGCGTCAACTAGTACCAAACTTTAAAAGTTGTAAGTATATAGTATTTTTTCAATAGAAAAGTGTTAAATTGCCAATATTTCGAAAACTAAAAATTTTTGATATAGATATTCTTTTTGATAAAGTCACCCTCATTTTTAATGTTTCATGGGATGAACTTATAAAATTATGAAGTTTTCATTTGAAAAAAAATGACTTTTAACGGTATTTCTCATTTAATTTTTGGTTGTTGGCTACCCTGTATTTGTTAATTACGAAAATATTGACATAGTCTGGTAAAGTAGAGCCCAATCTACCAGAAAATAAGTCCTAATTATTTGAAAAACGATTTTAAGCAAATTATTTTGCTACCTATTTAATTGAATATATTCATATGAATTGTAAGTTAACCTTACTTCAAAATCACTGTAATTTTAACGTATTAGTAGATATTATATTAGTTTGCCTTAGTGAGATATTCATTGAATGAAAAACTACAGATTGTAACCTGTATTATAAGTGTCAAAGTAACGCCAGTGAAGCAAGAAGAACATATATTGCCAATTTTCAGAGAAATATATCCGTAAAAACAATTATATGGATTAAAAACCTATTGGAAGAAACGAAATCATGACATAACAAAAAAAGAAACTCAGGGCGAAAAGTATATCGACACAGAACTATTTTAAATAATTTTGTAAGAAATCCCACCAAGTCAATTTCGGATGCAGTTCGCGACATTCGGTACATCGAAGGGTTAACCAGGGAACCGTTCACAGACCTTACAAATTTATAAACTCAGGCCTTTTCACATAGTTCCACTTCAGCATTTAACATAACAGCTGCACAGAAAGAAAGACGCTTTCAATTTTTGTCTCAAATTATCACTTACACTTACCTCCGCAGGAATATTTAATAGTCACAGGATGCATCACTGGGCTATAGAAAATCTGAGAATATTTCAAACCATTCATGTTTGGTGTGGTGCTAAAAATAATAAAATTTTGTATGAATCACTAAGTGCTCCACGATATCATAATTTCCTTCAAAACCAAATTGAAAACGTTTTGGAAGAATTGCCCTTGGAGGAATATCGGAAAGAAGACGGAGCTGCCCTACATGCCACGCGTGATGTTAGAGACTTTTTGAACCGACGCCATAATGAATGGATTGGAAGGAAAGGAACCATCGCCTGGCCAGTCAATAGCCTTAATCTTTCACTTTTGGATACCTTTCTTTGGGAACATCTCAACAACGTGACATACCAAAGTAGAAACGAAAATATTGATGAAATTATGGGAAAAATTGTAAACGAAATTAATTGACTTAATCAAGAAAATGAAATTATAACCGCAAGTTTGCAAAGGCTGCAAATAGGATACCAATGTTGCTTCGAGAATAATGGGGTACACATTGAGCGTTTAAATTATTATGAAAGGGGAAGGGCTGTGTGCACTTAGAGGTAAATAAATTGTGAAAATCTTTTCTTTGTATTTCGTGCAAATCAATTTATTAAAAACGTAGCAAAGCGCTTTCGGCTTTCGCCATCATCAGTGCCACCTGAAAGGAAGGAAATCACTTTCTTTAGTTTTCGATAAATATTTTATGAAGAGAGTTACTAATGTAGAAGTGAAATTGAATAAGGACAAAGAAACTATGTAAAAAAGAGTAATTATGAAGATAATTTGTATTAAGAAGCAATCTGTAATAATAATTCAATAAGTGATCTATTTACTTAGTCAAGTGTGCACAGGAAATAAATCCATAAAGTACCACAAACAGTTAAAAACAGTAAACATTTGAATTGTAAGTTACATGTCAAATATATAACAAATCACATTTAAAACTTTTATAAAACAAGGGATCACCCCCTTTTTAGCGATCTAAATTATCATTTCGTTCCAGTTAAGGCTGAAATGTGGTGGTCTCAAATAACAGAGTTTGAAGGTTAAACCTACAAGGAAAATTAGCCCTGTGAGGTTGGCAACCTATCAATATATTTAAAATTTAAACCTGTGAGAAAAGAAGTGTCAATGAAGAAGCAAATTTTAACCAAAATAATTAGAAAATTAATCAAATTGAACGAAAATATTTCATTCATTATTTGTATATATTGTAAATAAATTGCAAGAGATTCAAATCTAATAAGGAACTATTAGGGGAAAATTTTTCTCAAGTATTTTAAGTTGGTCATATTAATGAAACAGGGTTGGCTTCAGCGGAGTTGAAACCAACTTGTTTATAGAATTATGACTTAAACAATTTTTAAATTTAATTTTTATTTAATAAAAGTATTATTATTCCATTAAAATTGTTTAAATAAAGAGGAGAAATGTCAAACAGGAATTAGAACAATCAATGTTTTGTGGAGGTTCTGTACAATCTTATCACAACTAAAGATGTTTTCAGATAAATGTGTGTTATGTAAACAAAGTGGCGAGGAAAGAGAATTTGTATCTTGAATTGAAAATTAAATTTATTTATTTTCAAAATTGTGAATTTTGAATCTGGTATAAGTGAGTAAAGGGGATGTGGATCGGAAAATTATATAAGTTTTTTTTTTAATGAATGTTAATGTAAAGAGAGGAAGAAGAATGGATCAATCAGACAGGGTAAATGACTTCAAGTCTGGGTTCATCATAGAGCGATGGAATTAGTCCAAAAGTCTGCGGTGTAGAGGGATGAAAGATCTATTGAGGGAGACTTGTGTATTAAGACATGAGTCATTATTCTTTAGTTCGTTGGAAATTTCGATATCCTCCATAAAGTCCAACCTGTTGAAGTTTTTAGACGTTATCTTATGAAGTAGTTTAGAATTTGACCTTGGGCTGAAACTATGATTGGAAGATCTCAGGTCCTCTCCAAAGGCTGAGGTAGTTCTTTTTAGATGTTTAATTAATTAATCCTTGTGTGCTATATATTTGTTAGAATTGTTTGCCATGGGGTAAATCTCTTTCTTTAGTTTTGTATGTTTGGTTTTGAGTATCAAGGAATCAATTAGATTAGGATCATAATGATTGTTAACTGATATTTGTTTTAGTATTTTAACTTCATTGTTATAATTGTCGATAGAAAGAGGAATATTTAAAAGTCTGTTAACATAGCAATGGAAAGCTGCCATCTTATGCTGATTAGGATGATGAGACAAGTTAGATATTGTATGATCGGTCTGAGTAGGCTCTCTATAGACAGCAAAACTCAATCCTGAAATCGTCCTCTCAATTGTTAAGTCAAGAAAGTTTAGTTTTTTGTTGTCTTCAAATTCTATAGTTAACTTAATATTTGGATGTATGTTATTAAGTTTCAAGAGCAGGTTGTCAGCCTCGGGTCTGTCACAATCAAGAAAACAAAGACAATCATCCACATATCTAAACCAATGAAGAATTTCAGGATTGCTGTCAGTGATAATGTATGTTGTCTCAAGGTGGTTCATAAATAAATCAGCCAAAAAAGGAGACAAACAACTACCCATTGCTAAGCCATCAGGCTGTTTGTAAATTTTCCCATTGAAAGAGAAAAAATTTTGACAGAGACAGAAGTTTAAAAGAGATAGTATATTAACAATTTTTTGGTTATCAATATTTTTAGCTACAAGAAGGCTACTCACCAGTTTGACTGTTTCATCTCTAGGGACCGTGGTAAAGAGGTTAGTAACATCGAAGGAGACCATCAAACAGGTAGGTGGTAGGTTCAGTGATTTTAAGTTTGTTGGTTAACATCAATGAATTACTCACCCCAAACTTCGGAATGAAACCTGAAACCCTAGCCATACAACCTAGGTATATTAGGATTGCTAAAAATGAGGTTTTTTGGAGCTTGGTTTTCCTCAAGAAATAAACTAAAATGTTTGACAAGTTTAGATGTTTTTTTGGCAAAGGAATTAAAGGGGTTAGTAGATAAAAGAGTGAAGTTATTATCTATCAAGAAACTTTCGACCTTTGAAATATAGTCAAATTTATTAAGTATGTCTAGACAATTACCTTTGTCTGCCTTAGATATCACAAGATCCTTACTTTTTATTTTGGACTTGAGTTTATTTAAAGCTTTAAGAGAATGTTCAGAAGTAAACTGATTAAACCTGAATAAATCCTTCTTAACGTTAAAAAGGATGTTGTGGATGTCATTGCGTAATGCTTTGTTGGTGTGAAAATCCAACGAAACTTGTTCTATTAGGACATCAAGTTCAACAGCGAACTCGAGAACATCACTCTCAGACAGACTGGTTTTTATGTGCTATGTTTAAGACCCATGTTGAGAAGATCCAATTCATCTGAGCCAAAAATTACATTGGATAAGTTTTTAACTCTGTCATGAAACTTAAAATCTGAGAATTTAATTGAGTTTTTTGTCATATTTCTAAGAGAAAGAGATTTCTGTCTGACAAGGCCCTCTAGCTGAGTTTTAACTCTATTATACTTGACACTCTTCTCCAAACTAACATCATCGTTAATATCATTGAGTAAATTCTGAAAGTTTCTATCGCTAAAAGAGTTGATCAGCCGATTGTACAAAATCTTTAGTTTACAATTAAAAAAATCTAGCCGATAATAATGTTTACAAACCTCAGACTTGATGATCTTAAGTTCTAATTTAGCCTTATGTGCAAATTTAACATTTTTTGAAGTTGTAACTGAGGCAAAACGGGGTGTAACCTGTTCTTTGATACAATTGTTAAGAAACTAAATGTCAACCTGTGTGGTGGCTCTCCTGAATGAAAACTTCCTATACTGGTCAGCCAAATCTGCCATACTGCAGTGTGAAATATGAACGGGGATTGGTTCTTCATTGACACTTATTTTCCTACAGGTTTAAATTTTAAAATTGGTGATAGGTTGCCAACCTCACAGGTCTAATTTTCTTTGTAGGTTTAACCTTCAAACTCTGTTATTTGAGACCACCACATTTCAGCTTTAACTGGAACGAAATGATAATTTAGGTCGCTAAAAAGGGGGTGATCCCTTATTTTATAAAAGTTTTAAATGTGATTTGTTATACATTTAACATGTAACTTACAATTTAAATGTTTACTGTTTTTAACTGTTTGTGGTACTTTATGGATTTATTTCCTATGCACACTTGACTAAGTAAGTAGATCACTTATTGAATTATTATTACAGATTGCTTCTTAATACAAATTATCTTCATAATTACTCTTTTTTACATAGTTTCTTTGTCCTTATTCAATTTCACTTCTACATTAGTAACTCTCTTCATAAAATATTTATCGAAAACTAAAGAAAGTGATTTCCTTCCTTTCAGGTGGCACTGATGATGGCGAAAGCCTAAAGCGCTTTGCTACGTTTTTAATAAATTGATTTGCACGAAATACAAAGAAAGGATTTTCACAATTTATTTAAATTATTAGTTATTATGTTTTTTTACTTTATTGTTAATATTAACTATTGTTTTTTTTGTTATGTAATGATTTAGTTTCTTCAAATAGGTTTTTAATCCTTATAATTATTTTTACGGATATATTTTTATGAAAATTGGCAATATATGTTCTTCTTGCTTCACTGGCGTTTTCTTGACACTTATAATACAGCGTTACAATATGTAGTTTTTTTATTTAACGAATATCTCATTACGACAAATTAATATAATATCTACTAATACGTCAAAATTACAGTGATTTTGAAGTAAGGTCATCACCTGCATCACCTACATTTCATGTGAATATATTCAATTACATAACAAAACATTTTTTGTTTGACAGGCGTCATAAAATAGCTTATCAAAAACTAAGATAGGAATGTGAAAGTTATTTTGCTCTAGGTCCAACCGTTCAGGTGCTATGACTGCTGAAAGAAGCAAAATGTAAATTTTCAAACATCAATAAATCAAAAACAGTTGAATAGACATATATAACCCTCATTAAAAAACCCTTAGAATTGACCATAGAATCCAAAAATATATATAGGGTGTTTCGTTTAAAAAACACAACATCCTTGGCGTAAACTTTTTGTTTCTCATTCAATTTTTTTTTGTTACGATTTTCAAATTCTCCGAGGTAAAATACATCGATTGACTATTTTGAATTTCTTGAGAAATAAGGGGGAAGTCAAAAAAATACCGTTTTTCCTCCTCAATGGAAGACCCTGTACAGAGTTTTAGCAAAACGGATTTTTTTTACTACCTTGTATAAAAAATAAATTAAAAAGTAATAATTAACACGGATATGCTGAAACTTCGTCAAACATCATTAAAATCTGATGAAAAATAAGGTTATTAAAGTTTGAACTTAAAAACGTCAGTTTAAATAAATATGCCCTGACCCAAACTTATCCCCGGTCTTTATTTTATTATTTCTAACTGCCTTTTTTGAAATTAATGTAGTAACGAACCTTGTAAGAAGATTTAACGAAATTATATGTCACAGAGGACCGTCTAGACAGCAAATTAATTATTTTTTATTAGCTTTATATTTAGTAGTAGTAGGAGGAGCAGTCTCTATATAGTTTTGACATTTTGTACATAATAATATAATTAAACGTTTCTAGGGTTCTTACGGAGTAGTCAAGCTAGCTTACAATCAGGAGGATGATACACATTATGTAAGTACATTTTTATTATATAACTGGGAGTCTTTTTAGAAAATCTTTTATTTTTAAGTCGTTCTGACTCTGCCCTGGGTAAAAATTGAGATCAATTTCAATTTTTAATTTCAATTCTTCCTAAGTATTAGTCCGACTCTCCTGGAAACCATTAACTTGCATTTTTACATGTCTCGTAAAAAATCAATAGGCGACAGATCGGGAAATCGAGCTGGCCATAAGATATAATTAAACGCCTTGATATTTACAGACAATTCTAAGTTGAAATCAGGAACAGGTGACGGTTTAAGTTTACAATGTACAATTAAGAAATAATTGCATACTTAACTTCATACATATGTTCGGGTGTCCGGATTTGGTTGCAAAAGCAGGGTATCTCGCTTATTTTTAAAGATAGAACCTTGCGGTTTTCACGAACCTGAGCTAATTTTTTGTGAAACTCATAAAGCCGTAAACAAAATTTTCATAGCCTTCTTCGTTTATGAGATACAGGGCGAAATAGAAAATTTTGCATTTTGGGACCCCCCTCGTATCTCGGTTATCCTTTAACTTAACGCAAAGGGAGAAATTGCTGCTTAAGCAGTTTTTTACGCTGGATCCAGTGGCGTAGTCGTATTTTTCACTTGAGTTGTTATTATTTAGATATGACCCCAAAGTTGTGTTTTTTTAAACGGGACACATTGTATATTTGTGCAAAAATTGATTTGTCCTTTTAAAAGCTTCTCAAAAGTATATAATAGTATGGGTCTATTTTAGTAAACAAACACAAAAATCCTAATTTTTATAATTATCATCCCAAATTTAGCAGTAGGCTATGCAAAACAATGCTGCCTTTTATTTAAAGTCGTTAACAATATCTACATCCTAAAAATAAATATGTAATTAAATCTATTTATCAAAATATGTATTGATAATTTCGCACCAAAAAAGTACCACCTACCTAGATTTATGTAACACAAGAACAAAACAGTAATAAATTATTATGTAACAAGCCTTTCAGCAAAAATCAATGTCGTATAAGAACTACAGTAACCAAAGAAATCAAAAGATCTGTTCAAACTGATTTCCATTTTGTTCTATGCATTTCCTAAATAATGGACATTATCATAGTGGTCTTTGTAAATTCTATTTTCTAGATATCCCCATAGAAAGAAATCTAAAATCGACAAATCTGGGGACCTAGGGGGCCATCTTATAGGTCCATTTGTTCCGATCTATTGATTGGTAAAATTATTGTCCAGAAATAATTTCGTCATTCCAGAATTGTGTGCAGGAGCACCGTCCTGTTGAAAATAAATTTCGTTAATTTGCGCTATAGGAACATGGTCAAGTAATTCAGGTATAGCTGCCTCTAAAATTTCTATATAGCGATTGGCTGTTAGGTTTCCCTATATGCCTAATATATAAAATTTTATATGTGTTCCTAATATGAAGCAGGACACATTTAGACCAAACCTGCCCTGCTGTCTTCTGGGAAATATTTGGTGTTAATTTTCCTGGGACCAGAATCTACTATTGTGCCTATTGAGTATACCAAAATTACTGAAATGTGCTTCGTCTGACCATATAACCTTCCTTTCAAAATCTCTAACCATATCGCATCTTTCTCGAAACCAATTGCAGAAGACTACCCGACGCTCTGCATCCCCTGGCTGTAAGTGCTGCACGAGTCTAAATTTGTATGGGTGGAATTTGTGCTTTTTTAGAATTTCTTGAACTCTAGTTTTTGGAATCCCTATGCTCTTTTAACTGGCCCTACAAGAGTTTGTAGGATAAGCTTCTGCATTAGCCAAAACCGTAATTTCCTCAGCCTCCCGATTTTCTTTATTATATGTTTTCATACGAGGTTTGATAAATAATCCGTGATTAAGTAAATTCTTTTTTATCCGATAAAAAGTGGATATATTAGGATGCCTCCTTTCTGGATATCTAAATAAAAATTAAGCAATAGTATTGCAACATACCTAAAAATTTATGCGTACTTTTCATAATGTTCGAAAGTTTGGTTTCCTTCCATAATAATAAAAATGTATTTTTATACAATAAATAAATACAAAAAACTAGCGCTATATTTTATATACGCGTACAAAATTGGGAAATGTCATTTGCTTCCAAGAAAATAAAAGAAAACGGCATCGTTTTGCATGGCCTACTGCAAAATATGGGATGATAATTATAAAAATTAGGATTTTTGTTGTTGTTTATTAAAGTAGACCCATACTATTATATATTTTTGAGAAGCTTTTAAAAGGACGAATCAATTTCTGGACAAATATACAGGGTGTCCCATTTAAAAAAACACAACTTTGGGTCATATCTAAAAAATAACAACTCAAATGAAAAATATGACTACGCCACTGGATCCAGCGTAAAAACCTGCATAAGCAGCAATTTTTCCCTTTGCGGTAAGTTAAAGGATAACCGAGATACGAGGGGGGTCCCAAAATGTAAAATTTTCTATTTCGCCCTGTATCTCATAAACGAAGAAGGCTATGAAAATTTTGCTTACGGCTTCATGAGTTTCACAAAAAATTAGCTCAGGTTCGTGAAAACCGCAAGGTTCTATCTTTAAAAATAAGCAAGATACCCTGCTTTTGCAACCAAATCCGGACACCCTGTACATGACGGTTAATTCTATGCGAAATCGGGTAAAAATAAGAGCCTTTTTTGCTAAAGAAGAGAAAATATTGCTTTGTGATACAACAATAAATGTAAAATAATATTAATAATTTTGGATAACGATAAAAGGTCTATATGATATTTAACACTTTTAATATATTTCTCCACGTTTTGCGTGTGCGAAGTAAGAGTTTAATGTTTTCACACCGTCGAATTAAAACAATAATTTCTCTTAAATTAGCGCTTTTATTAAACTTTCAAATATTTTTATTGGATGTATTCATATTCAGATTAAAGTATCGTATAAAACAGGTAACAAACTGAATATTTAGTACGTAAAAATTTAAAAGTAGCCAATTTCACATAGTCGTAAAAATAAGCGCTAATATTAAATTGCGGACAATTTTGCAATAAACGCCCGATACGATAAGCATATGCGCTCAAATTTACAACCGCGAATTTTTTAATAACGTTTAAGCTGAAGCAGTAAAATTGAGTGGGCAGCTCTTAAATTCGTAGTTTATGATGTTTTCATAGGTATTTTGTGGCGTTTTAACGACCTAATTTGGATATTAATGAGAAAATGGGTCTACTTTCGTCCAATTAAATTTGCAAAATGGTAAACGCGAAAGATTTGATATCGGAGAAACAGCCACAAAGTTTTTTCGCGTGTTTAGCGGAGGTAAAATATAAATTATTGCTTATATAGTGGCGAGATAGTTTATAATTAATTAAGGAAAAATGTAATTCAGAAAACTCAATATCTGACGAGATTTCCTAGAAATGGTATTTATATATAACGTACTACTACTAAGACTGAGATGATGAAAGTTTTCAAATTTTAAACCGACTTCAAAGAAGGAGGTTGGGAATTTGACCCTTTGTATTTTTTTTATGTATGTACCGTCAGTTCAATTTATTTGATAACATTTTCATTAGCTGTAACTTTTTTTAAATATTGAGATAAATAAAAAAAAATGCAGGGTTAATTGCCAAGTTTTTCTAAAATATATATAAAAAAAAAACAATTTTCTAACATTTAAACCTATCTTATATTTTGTTTTAATAGAAAACCTTCTCTATTATATATGTAAAGTGCGGGACACGAAAGAAAACCGGGCGGAGTCAATCGGTTTAGGCAGGTCGGCCAAGAAGTCTCTTTATACCAGTGTTGCCCCGTCGTTCTTTAAATAATATGGCACTCCTTTTTGACTATACGCACTTCAGATAATTAAAAAATGTAATTATGCTCAATGAACCTATATCTGTATTTGTCTGTTTTCTTTCGTGTACCGCACTTCTATATCTCTTTTGTGTTGCAAAAACGGCGAACTTTCGAATTTTAAAATGATTTAATTTTGATTTTTCTTGATCGATTTACCTATAAATATATTTTTTCTTGAGTTCTGTCATTAACGGCTCCCGGGCTACTGCCTACGTCCACTATTATTGGACCACGCAGTATAGTGATACACGATTTACAAATCCAGATTTTACAAGGGCAGCCAGCATCAGATCCAGTGAACGAGATTTATCAAAATTTTAATTTATGCAGTTGGACTTTGGGCTATTCGGGTATGCCAAAAGTGGCCGTCTGTCTCCGTTTGTCATATTACTTTATACAGGTACATTGTGAAGTACTATACAAGGCGTTTCCTAATTGCGTGCTGTTGTTAAAGGTGGTGTTTTTATATCCTAAAATCTTAACTTTTGAGATACAGGATGGTAAAGTTTAAAAAGAAAACATTTTTTTTTATCCCAATTCTGATGCTATCGTAGATAACTGCATGAAATTTGATAGACGGCTTCTATGCATTAAGGAGCATACGGATTTACCCAGGTTAATTACATATGCACGCCACTGGTAGAAATTTCAAAAATTGATTGTTAATAAAAAATGCCCTTTTATGCATAAAAGACGTGTAACAAATTTCACACAGTTATTTATCTATAATAGCATCAGAATTAGGAGTTAAAAAAAATGTTTTTTTAAAACCTTGTATCTCCAAAGTTAAGACTTTTAGGTTCATATTAAACTTTTTTCTTAAAAAGATCCAAGAATCACCCCCCTTTAACATTAGCACGCAATTAGGAAACGCCCTGTATAGTACTTCACAATGATGCCCCCTGTACAAACTAATATGTCAGACGGAGACAAACGGTCACTTTTGGCATACCCGAATAGCCCAACGTCGAACTGCATAAGTTAAAATTTTGATAAATTTTGTTCACTGGAATCAGTTCAATTCAAATATTAATTGCAATATTAGATATTTTTTGACACCCGGTATTAAACAGAAAATTAATTATTTTGAAGCAGTTTATTGACAGCTACTTTATGAACAATTTTACAAAATATATGAAAAAAACTAAGCCATTTTTGAGGTTGACGGCTGTGATTCTAATGGTTCGATTCCTTCTAAATCGTTGTCTTCCTCTAAAAACGATGAGGTTTCGTCGTCACTACTTGAAGATCCCAGTGTGATAACTAAATCATCAATAACCGTTTCAGTTTTGCCATCTACTTCCCAGTATTTATCTTCAATAGAACGAACATGTTTAACATACGATTTCCAATTTTCAGCCGATATTGAGTCAATCGCTTCTAATGTTATTTTATTTAAATCTTTAATTGAAAGTTCACCGGTGTGGCGCTCTCGAATATATTTTTTTACTCCTGCCCATGCAAGTTCAATAGGGTTGAGGTCGCATATGTATGGGGGCAGCCTTAAAGGTGTATGACCGAGGTTACGTAAAAGACCGTCGATTTTATACTTTTTTTTCTCTAGGCTTGTTGGCTGATATTACTTCATATAATTGATATTTTCTCCATGTTGGATCACATACAAGATTGTTCGATTTAAGCCACGATATCATATGAGCTTTTGATAAGATGCATTATCCATTACCACGACTGATTTGGGAGGAATTTTAGGTAGAAGCTTCTCGAGCAACCACTTTTCAAAATTTCATCTGTCTATGATAGTCTCCAGTTGTTAGTCCCGAGCGAAAAACTAAAGCAGCACCTGGAATAAATCCGGCTTCTGAACCAGCAGAACTATAATAAAGCGACTACTAGAGCGGATTCTTTGAACAACACCTGTAACACTTTCACTTTGCCAGCATTTCCTCACTGTCATATCATTATCTAACTAGGTTTCGTCTAGATACACAATATTGCGTCCTTCTTGCCTATATTGCCTTACAGTTGATAGATATTTCACTCGCCAGTGAAAAATATTTAGTCTCTCAAAATCTATTTTGTTCTTTACAGCACGAAGTAGGGGTTTACAGGTCGGAACCTTCTTCAAGTTTATATAAAAATGCTCTATTGTTCGTCGAATTACTTGAAAATCACCATCGTCAATTTTATCTTTGTATGATAATTGAAGTCTTTTTTACCAAGAGATTTTAAAGGTGAAGTAGAACATGAGCGATCATTATGTTCTCTTTGAATTTTTCTTATACTACTTTTCGAAACACCAGTGTAAAATGCAGCGCGTTCTGTTCGATTTTGAATTGGAATAGTCAAACTATTATTTTAAGCTTCTCTAGTACAGGCTTCTATAAGGCTCCCAATAACTTCACGTGCACCACTTCCAATTGTTTTTCCATTTTTTATTTATATGGAAATGAAAACAAATGCTCGAAATATATAGGCCCCACTGGAAATAGCTAGAACCTTCTAGCGGCAAGTGCATGGAGACTCTAGGCATATCCCGATTACAAGTGAAACAGTGCGAAATTTACTAAATCTTCGATTAATTTTCCGTATCGCTTAGCTGGCGCACTTTATAGGTGAAGCGGCAAACTATTACAACAAATAAAATAACTAAGACTATGAACCTTTATTTTAAGGACCACCCGGTTCTGTTTCGTGTCCCGCACTTTATTTAACAGAATACGTTATCCCGATTACAAAGGTATATCAAACTTTATATTTCAATCCTCTCGTTTTTGACATATTGATAAAAATATGAAATTTTTGTATAATCTCAGAGAGTTTCGTGACTGAGAATTAAAGATATTCTTATATTTGACACGTTGCCAAGAATCGTTGGTTGTTGAGTTATTGTGAAAGTTATTATTATTGAAATTTCGTGAATTTCGCATCCGTGAAAGGAATGATATGCCTCGAATATACTTTTTGAATAATAAAAGTGCAACTGCTGCGTGTCGTATCCAGAGCGCCGAGCTCCTTCAAAACAGATATTTGCAAGGCTGACAAAGAAATTTGGAAAAAATGGTAACTTGTTAAATGTTAAAAGGTATATCGGAATTATAGTGTTTTAAATGAAGAAAATAAGACAAACATATTATGATTCTTTGAAGCACATCTTGTTTCTGCTATTACCACAGTATATCAAGAAACAGGTATTTCCCGCGGTTCAATCCACTCAGTTTTCAAGGAATATAAATATAACGCATTTACATTTTGTAAAAACCAAATATTAAGTGAAGAAAAATGCCAAATGCCAAAATTTTAAATATTTTTTATTTTTAAATTCTGACTTTGAAGTCGGAATTTAACAAAATTCTGAGTTTAAAGTAAGAATTTAACAAAATTCTGAGTTTAAAGTCAGAATCTAACAAAATTCTGAGTTTAAAGTCGGAATTTAACTAAATTCTGAGTTTAAAGTCAGAATTTAGCTAAATTCCGAGTTTAAAGTCAGAATTTAACAAAATTCTGAGTTTAAAGTCAGAATCTAACAAAATTCTGAGTTTAAAGTCGGAATTTAACAAAATTCTGAATTCAAAGTCAGAATTTAACAAAATTCTGAGTTTAAAGTCGGAATTTAACTAAATTCTGAGTTTAAAGTCAGAATTTAGCTAAATTCGGAGTTTAAAGTAAGAATTTAACAAAATTCTGACTTTAAAGTCGGAATTTAACTAAATTCTGTGTTTAAAGTCAGAATTTAACACAATTCTGAGTTTAAAGTCGGAATTTAACAAAATTCTGAGTTTAAAGTCAGAATTTAGTCCGTACGATTGTATAACAGACTGGAACCAAAAAAACAAGTTCAATATTCTTGTTTGAATAATGGCAAATGTGCTATGAATTGTTCCACCAAACTACAGATAGTTAAAAAAATGATAAAAGGGGGAGGGTACAAAATAAAAGTTTCCTTTTTTGATTTTTGAGTGTTAAATAAGTCCCTGACAAATTAAACATATGTTTAATTAGTTCATTTTATGTATTTTTATTTATTTCTATTGCTGAAAAAAAAATCCAAAATGTATAAAAGAAAACATATACATTAAAAGGTTCACAAAATAAAAAAGGTAATACCAAACGATAAATAAGTCTTAAGAAATGGTTCATATATGTTTCAACGATTTAAGGGTGTCTCGCAAAACATACTGACAGAGCTCCCCCTCTGTTTCAGGGTGATTTAAGTTGAGTGTCCTATTAGAAATATCTGGAGAACCAACGAATAGGATGTTTTGAGAATTTGGCTTTGGCCATAGATGAACATAATATACTCTCGTTATAAAATATTTCAAATTGCGCGGTGTTGCCGCTTCTACCTCAAACCGGAGGCATCATCCGTTTTTAAATGAAATGCCCTATATTTTATTAAATTTTTATATTTTTCTAAAAAATCCAAGCACTTATTGAATTACTTTTCTCATGCCTAAATTTAACAGTTTTCGAGAAAATGGCGCTTGAACAATGACAATTTTGACCCTTTGAAGCAGGGTAAATCTCAAACGAGTTTACTTGCAACGAAATGGATTTCACATATCTATATCTATATTTAATTATCTATCTCCTGACACCAATTTCAGGTTTGGCAGGAGACGTCAAATATGCATTTCGTTAAATTCTTACTTTAAACTCAGAATTTAGTTCAATTTCGACTTTAAACTCAGAATTTTGTTAAATTCTGACTTTAAACTCTGAATTTTGTTAAATTCTGATTTTAAACTCAGAATCTAGTTAAATTCCGAATTTAAACTCAGAATTTAGTTAAATTTCGACTTTAAACTCAGAATGTTGTTAGATTCTGACTTTAAACTCAGAATTTTGTTAAATTCTGACTTTAAACTCAGAATTTTGTTAGATTCTGACTTTAAACTCAGAATTTTGTTAAATTCTTACTTTAAACTCAGAATTTTGTTAAATTCCGACTTCAAAGTCAGAATTTAAAAATAAAAAAAATTGTGGCCCTTATACGCTTCCGTATTCCTTCAGTTCAGTTCCAGCAGTTGTACGAGGCGGTTGTGTTTTCGCTCGTATATTGTTTTGCCGGTACTTGAACGTTTGTTTGGTTTTGGTTTGAACTGTTTTGATTTCAATTTGTTTTTTGTGTGCTTGACCCGATCATCAGTTCGTCGTTTGCTATAAACTAAACTTGACCTTGTTTACCCGGATCCGGTTATTAGTTATAGATATTGTTTGTGCGTGACATTTAAAGATTTTGATTTATCAACTGGAAATATTTACATAATATTTACATAAAATTTATCTACATCTTTTTTTTTAATTTTCACTTTTTTTGTTCCTTTGAAAATTTTAATTTTTTATTTATTTATAAAATGGCTGAATTTAAGTGCGATTCTTGCCAAAATATCGTTTCGGAAAAAGACTGTTACAGAATTCGCTGTAGTGAGGAGTGCCGAAGAAATTTTTGTATGGTCTGTACAGGACTGGATAAATCCACGACAAAAGTGCTCTACAAACAAAAATTCAACAACATAAGATTTTTTTGCACTGTTTGCGACTCTCCAACTCTGAAATATTTGCATGATAAAATATCAGATCTCCAAAAGACTCAAATCTCTTCAGAATATCTCGAAGCCCTGGGTTCCTGCTTAAAGAAAAACAACGATATCCTTCCGATCATTGGCGAAATTTACGACATCTTACTCAATCATGACTCCAAATGGAAGATACTGCTAGAAAAAATTGAGGATATTCACAGCCTCCATTCTGGAATATCTGACAGTATACAAGAATCCTTATTTAAATCCATTAAAGAAATTAGGCAGGATACTTTCAATCTATCATCTATTTTAATGGAATCTCAAAATGAATCTGTCAAAGTCCAGGTGCATGATTCATCGAAGGAGCAGTTGACTAAAGAGATGGCTGAGCTGAGGCATAGTGTAAAACAAATGGCACTTACCCTGGAGAAGCTTGCTGATAAGCCTAAACAACAATCAATAAAGAAGATATACACCACCGCAATATCAACCCAAACCGATACAACAGATGTCCAAATGCCTGTCAATAGGTCTCCAAAAAAAGCTGTTTCCTTCTAGCCCAACAAAACACCCATTATAGAGAAATGGCATTATGTAGTGGTATCCTTAATTCCGTCCACGTATAAATCAAATCAGCTTGTACACTACATCAAAGAAAAATTAGGAACCACGAATTTTGTGCGTTGTTTTCCTATGCTTAAGAATGCAGACACTTTGCGCTCCGATTTTAAAATTGGGGTGCAAAATAAAGATCACTTAATTCAGCTTAAGAACGCTAGTCTGTGGCCACCTGGTACCATAATTGATCCTACCAATGATTCAGTTTCACCAACCCTTATCCAAACGCCGCCCACTTCCACAGCCCATAATGTCTCATCTTCTAGTCATCAAGATGTCAATATAGATATCCCAAAGAGCCGGGGGCTGTCTCCACCAAAGTCTCAATTATTGGAATCACCAGTGACATTTGTGCCTGAGGAGGATAAGTCAGTCATGATTGGCTCTGACAGGGAGGCCATAGCAGCTTGTAGGTCATTGGCACTGGAGGGTTCTAAATTAAGCATGGAGAAAACTGCAAGGAAAGATGATTTTTTGCAGTTTGATCCAATGACTCCACCAAGAGTGCGGCTGTCCCAAGATTCGGATAAAGCGAATGGTCGCTATATATTAGCCAGATTAAGGGATCCTTCCTTACTAAAGACCTTAAGGCTATTTCTTGCTTATCTACACGACCAGCCATCTAGTGTGTGTTTTGAGGGGCATACAAGTACTAGCATTAAATTATTGCTAGCTTCAGAAGGCCTTCCCAGTGACAAGGGCTCCCTGCGCAAGTTGTATTATCGCTTCCACGATGCCTATGGGATTGGTTCATCTGAAGTGGACTCAGACCTTGCAGCGTATAGATCTTTCTACTCCTCGGAAAAAATTTTACGGCTCCAAAAAATTCGTGAAAGTACTGGTAAATATTATTCTTGTGGTTCACCATCAAAAAGTAAAAATTTTTAGTCAATATGACGCGAAAAGAGGATCTAGCACCCTCTAGAAAATTGACCAATAGTAATTTTAATCTTTTTTTTCTTAATATTCAGTCCTTAAGACATAAAACAGACGAATTATATCTTTTGTTAGAAAAGCTAAATTTTCCAGAAGTCATTGCCATCACTGAGCACTGGCTAAATATCAATCAACCTGTTTTTATTAAAAACTATACCACAATTGCCAGATTTAATAGAACTAATTTAACTCATGGAGGCACCATGATAATGTCTTTAAACAACGATTTTTCCGAAATATCAAAGTATAATCATTTATTATCTGAAAAAGTATTTGAATTTTCTATCGTTTATCACAATACTTATGACCTTTATATTATTTGTATTTATAGAAAACCTGATGCTGATGTGCAATTATTCTGCCATAACCTTCTAAGTTTGCTCGAGTCCCTTCCTGTAAAAAGCAAATTAATCTTATGTGGCGATTTCAATATTGACTTTTCCAGTGTGTGTGCTGCTCAGGAATGTCTTCAGTCCATCTTTGAGTCATTAGGAATTGCCATGCACGTCAACTCACCAACCAGAATTACTAAGACAAGTGCCAGTACTATAGATTACGTTGTGTCTTCTTTCGATCCTAGCTCCGTCGAATGTAATGTCTTAAGTCCAGGTTTCTCCGATCATGTAGCAATTTTCACAAAATTTTCAATTACATCCAAAGCCAAAAATTCCTCTAGACAAGTAGGCCGTATTTTTTCGGTTAGAAATTTCATTAATTTCAAACACCTATGTCAAATAACTGACTGGGACTCTCACACTTATGATGTCGACACTGAATTTTCTCGTTTTATAAAAACTCTAACTAATATAGCTTCTGAATCTTTTCCTCTTAGGCCTATCAAAAATAAAAGAAGTAAACCCTGGTCCACTAAAGGTTTACGTATATCTTCTAAGAACATGCGGTCACTATCTCATTTAAAGAAATTTTCGAACAGTGTCTTTTTTCATAATTATGAAAATCATACAGAAAAATTTATCATAAGACTATTAAAGCCGCCAAAGATATTTATTACAATAATAGACTTTCTAACGCCAAAAATGTAGCTAAAGAAACCTGGTCTATCGTAAATGATTTAAGAAACAAAACTCCTTTATCCAACACTATCCTTACCTCTCCTGAGGACCTAAACAATTATTTTGTAAATGTAGCCAAAGATTTGACTAAATCCGTATCTCAATCTAATGACCCAATTTCATATCTCTCTAATCATAGGGTAAACCTGCACCGTTTCTTCTTTTCACCAGTAGTTTTATCAGAACTTCGCAGTACAATTAATGATATCAAAAATAAATCTTCCTCGGGAATTGATGGGCTTACTTTAAAAATGTATTCAAGTCTGCCGGAGTGCACTCTAGAGCATCTGACTGCTTTGATAAATATGTCTTTCCAAAATGGTACTTTTCCAAGCTGCCTTAAAACTGCAATAATCATACCTCTTCACAAAGGAGGTGTTTCAGAAGAAGATTCGAACTATCGACCAAATGCACTACTCCCTACGCTATCTAAAGATCATCGAAAGACTGGTTAAAAAAAGGCTTTTATCATTTCTGTCTAGATATGAAATACTTACAAAACATCAATTTGGATTTTTAAGTAACAAATGCACGAGCGATGCCATGTTTTCCCTTCTTAATAGAGTTTACTCCAGCCTAAACAACCATCACGCTACGGCAACAATTTTCTGTGATTTTTCCAAAGCTTTCGATTGTGTGAATCATAATATATTAACTAACAAGCTGCAGTACTATGGATTTAGAGGGGCTCCTCTCGATTGGTTTAAGTCATATCTTAGCAACAGAAATCAAGTTGTGAAAGTTGACAACAGGATGTCTTCTTGTAGGCCAATGGAATATGGAGTGCCTCAAGGCTCGGTACTAGGCCCTATCTTGTTTCTTCTGTTCATAAACGACATGGCTAATTTAAACATTAGTGGAAAAATATGTCTCTTTGCGGACGATACCAGCTTTACGTGGAGCCACCCAGATGTCACGGACCTACATAGGATTGTATCTAATGACCTAATCACCATTAAATCCTGGTGCGATTCTAATCTCCTATGTTTGAACATCTCTAAAACGAAAGTCTTGTCTTATAAAAACACGCTGCAACCTTTTAACCTGAATGGCACCACTATTGATGTCGTAAACTCTGTAAAATTTCTAGGGCTTCTTGTAGATGATTCTTTAAAATGGGATCCACATATCGACGCTTTATCAAGGAAGTTGGGTTCTGCTTGCTTTGCGTTAAGATCTGTTTCCGAGGAGCTTAGCTTTTCTACCTCTAGAACTGTTTATTTTGCTCTTGTTGAGTCGCACCTCAGATATGCTATTCCATTCTGGGGTACATGTTGTGCGACTCAATTTGATCGAATTTTTATACTACAAAAAAGAGCTGTTCGTTACCTACTGAGACTTAACAGTAGAACTCACTGCCGAGATTTCTTTAAAAGATATAAAATACTAACCCTTCCTTGCTTATTCATTTTGGAATCGGTTTGCTTAATTCGTAAGCATGCACCTGCTCTATTAGAGAGACCTTCTCACAACTACCCTCTCAGAAACACTGAGCACGATCTCTATCTTCCAACCCCACACTCAGAGTTAATTAAAAGATCAGTAATCTACAATGCAAAAAAAATGCATAATCACCTGCCATTTAACATCAAATCCATAATATCTCTGACTTCATTTCGCAAGGCTTTGAAGTCATTCTTACTGGAAAGCGCCTTCTACACCGTGAACGAGTTTTACAACACATAAATTTTACCAACCATTTTTACCGAATTTTGTATATGTATTTTTTTAATTGTTTCGTACTTTTTTATTTTTTATTTTTTACTTTGCTTTTTTATTTTTTTTACATTATATTTATGAAAATGTTTATAACATAGTACGACTGACAAAGTACATTTCTAATGTACTTCTTTTAGGATTCTATTATATTAATATTCTAAATTCTTGATTTAAATATTATTTTTCTATAATATTTATGATGTGTTTTTGTTTTGTTTTGTTTGCTAATTTTGATGTTTGTAAACTATTTTTTTTTACAACAGCTTTGTCCACAAAATTGTAAAAATTTTTTGACAATAAAGCATTTATTTATTTATTTATTTATTTTATAAGTTTATCTTAGATATTTAAAATATAATAAAAACGAATAACACGTTGAAGTCTGAAGAAAATTAAACATTTTATTTTTAGTAACTTATTTTTTTAAGCAGTGTGTCTCATTTTATCATATTTTTAATATTTTGTTACTAATAATTTTAATTCACACACTTGATAGTTGTTCTTTCTAAACAATTGATAACCAAATAATAGAAACTACTAAAATTTTTAATTTAAAGTCATTAGTCATGAGTAGTAGCCCAAAAGTTATTCTACTAAAGTATACCTATTTAAAACCAAAACAAAGGCAACAGTCATCCCGTGAATATTAAAATAAAATATGTAATCCGTAAATATGACACGTTCTGTTGTAATTTTCACGAGATGATTGGAGGTTTTTTTTTCCTGCACTACATTCAAAAGGTAAAGTTTAAATTATAAAAAAAACTTTTGCTTTAAATTGTAAGAAAATTATTTATTAATAATAGGCTATAATAGTTAACAAGCAAATAAATATAAAATATAATACAAAACATTGGTTTCCTACACACGTCTAGGAGTTTGCTCAAAATGACCGCCTCCTTCCCTTATACATTTTCTCGCCCTCTTAATTGCATTTTGTAAAACATACTTGAATTATTTCAGGAGTGACGGCTTTAAATGCACGTCTAATACGATGTTCAAATTCCTCTAGATATCGTACTGGTGTTTTATAAACTTCACCTTTATTATAAGAAAATTAAGAAAATTATAGAAAAGTATTAGCCCAATAATTTTATCTTTGTAAATACCTGCGACACACGTTTACTCCAAATCGTTCTTAAAAATTTCCTATTCTAAATATTATTTATGAAATCATTATTTTTACTGTATTTGTAAAGCAGCCACTCACAATATTGCAGTCTCTAATGTTATCACCTTCCTATGAAAGTTGATGTAAATTATATTTGAAAGAACGATAACTATGCTTTTTTAAATTCTTCTTACAGTCTGTTTATTGGATCCTAACTCTTCCGCTATATGCTTAGTTGACATACTTGAATCATAACTTATCATAGCCATAGCCAACACATTTATCTCCATATCTTCACTAACATTAACACTATTTTCTCTATTGGTCGGTTCTTGTCTCATTTTTTGTTCAAGCTTCCTGAAGTAATGACGCGATGGGTGATTTCTGTACAGAAACCTTTCTGCATAAGTTTGGCAAGCACGAAGGGAATTTTTCAAACATTCCCCATAAATTAAAATCATATCAATATTTTCAGTTATTTGAATAAACCATTGTAATTACTAGAAAGTCTGACACAGAAAGCTCTTTTGACAACTTTCAACGTTTAACGTACATATTTTGTTTTAGTGAAAATACTACATCACGGAAGACTAGATATTAAATGTCAATATTAGCGATTTGTAACCAAATGTATGTTTCAACGTGACCTAATTATTTTGAGAGGACATATTAAAGTGCCCTTTTCGACTGACCTAACGAGCCACCCTCTTACCATTTAACAAATTGAGTAATCCAGGAAAATATTTTTTTCTACAACCGTCCTTAAAATCCTATTTTACACACTGATTGCAGTAGCTAAAGCTTGTTTTCAAGCACCGATGCGTGAAATACAATGCTTTCCCTAAAGGATTTACTTCACGCACCGGCTCAATAAGAAATGCATGGGCCGCCATTAATTTTAGGCACCGGGCCCGCACTGGTAATAATTTTATTAGGCGGCCGTGCCTCGCAATTTGTATCGTTGTCATGGTAACGAGTTGTCAAATTGCCAATGCAAACAGTTTAAAATAGACACTTTAAGTTCGAATAGTAATTTGAACAGTTTATTATTTTAAGTTATAATAAGCAATAATTATGGACTCTGATATAGAAATGTGTACTCCACCAGATATTACGGAAGCAGCGAAAACAGCTAGTAATTCTCTGTTACCTCAGAAGTCAAAGGAAATTTATGAAAACACGTACAATAAATTTATGACCTGGCGCAGTAAGAACAATATTAAAACCTTTTCTGAAAATGTTTTACTCGCATATTTATCAGAATTGTCAAAAAATGTGAAATCATCAACACTATGGAGTCATTATTCAATGCTAAAAAGTACTATTAGCATTAAAAATAACATTGACATTGGTAAATATCCAAAAGTTCATGCATTTTTAAAACGGAAGAATGAAGGATATATTCCACAAAAATCTCGAATATTGGAGAAAGAACAAATTTTCAAGTTCATAAATAAGGCTCCTGACGAAGTTTTTTTATTAACCAAAGTGATATTAATATTTGGGATTGCTGGTGCTCTAAGAAGAAGCGAAATTTATAAGCTAAAAATGTGCGATATTCAAGATTTAGGAAGTGTTCTTGTTGTATCCGTCCCTGATACAAAAACCAAAATAACAAGAAAATTTACCATTACCGAGCATTTAGAATTATACAGAAAATATGCCGCCCTTCGTCCCCAAAATTATCAAGAAAACAAATTCTTCATCAAGTATCAAGGAGGAAAATGTACTCGCCAAGTCGTCGGGATAAACAAATTTGGAAAATTGCCTAGTGAAATAGCAAAATTTTTAAAACTACCACATCCAGGAAAATATACAGGCCATTGTTTCAGACGATCATCTGCTTCCTTGCTAGTTGAAACCGGTGCAGATTTACTAATGTTAAAACAACACGGCGGTTGGAAATCTTCAACGGTAGCTGAGGGTTACGTAGAAAATTCCCTTAACAAGAAAAATGATATTTCAAATAGACTTTTGTCAGTTCAAAATCCAAATATGACCTCGATCACAAGCAGCAATATTATTAACAAATCATCATCAAAGGAGGCTACAGAAGTTAAATTTAGTAATCTAACAAATTGCAACATTACTATTAATAATTACAATAATTATAAAGAAGAAAATTAAATAATTTAACTATAATTTCTATTAAAAAGTTACAATTATTATAAAGTAGAAAATTAAATAATTTAACTATAAGTTCTATTAAAAAGTTACAATTATTATAAAACAGAAAATTAAATAAATAGTTCATTAGTTTAATTTGTATTATATAAAGGAGAAAATTAAATAGTTTAATTTTATTTCGTACTTGTATTATTTACGGTTGTAGAAAAAGTATAGTGTGCAATACGTGCGTGAAGACTTTTATACCCTTGTGTGATATACAAACATCACACTCGTGTATAAAAGTTAACTTCACGCACTTGTTACACAATATACTATTATTTCACGTTTTAATCTATGTAAAAATATAAAAATGAGTAAAAAAGGGAAAAATTCTATTTTTCTTAGACTACATGGGCGAGAATTAATCGATTTTCATAATTCATAGCCCTCTAGATCAAAAATTTAAAATTAAAATTAAAATAGTTTTATATGTCAAAATGCGACAAATGACATATGTCTGTTCGTAGAATGTAGATAAGCAAAAATATATAGGGTGTTCCATTTAAAAATCAAAAGTATAGTATATATATATATAT
Organism: Kuschelorhynchus macadamiae; assembly: GCA_030620095.1. Lineage (NCBI taxonomy): Eukaryota > Metazoa > Arthropoda > Insecta > Coleoptera > Curculionidae > Kuschelorhynchus > Kuschelorhynchus macadamiae. Next base: position 88,803 of record JAUTXW010003297.1, read on the forward strand.
ATATATATATATATATATATATATATATATATATATATATATATATATATATATATATATATATATATATATATATATATATATATATATATATATATATATATATATATATATATATATATATATATATATATATATATATATATATATATATATATATATATATATATATATATATATATATATATATATATATATATATATATATATACGCACCGCCATTTTGCTAAGGACTGACACCCGGGTTTGCTTCTATTGTTCGAATTATACTTTCTTCTGCCTCAACCGTTTTAACGGACTTGACTCTTCCCGAGTCATATTTGCGATGCGTAAATGAACCTTGTTCACCAAGTCTTCTATGAACACTCACAACGGTCTGAGTATGAGGAACATTTCGGTCAAGATGTACTTGTACGTAAAGCCGACGTGCTTCTTCTGCATTTCCATTTGCTCTCCCATAGCAAAAGTGCATGTCCCAATATTCTACATTCAAGTATTGATATTTTTTTATATAAAAAATAAATTACTTATGTTGAACATTCAGACCAGTTTTTCAAACTGAAAAGTTAATTGAATATAACTTTAATACCGATTTGCTGTTAAACGGTATAATTTATCGATTTGTTGAGTTAGAGTACATTTTTGAAGCACTTCCCATCGGCTTAAAGATGGCAACTTAATTTTGACAATTTTTTCCAAAACAAAAAAGTTTTCACGGAAATAAGTTTTCAGTTGTAGGTAAAGTGCCCTCTGGTGGCAACTTAAAAAAACATTTTTTTACATTTGGATAAGAACGTTCATTACATTTGACATTTTCTTAAATGACTTGCTACCATTATTTTTCATGTAGAGTCACGGCCTTAAGTTTCCTGACTTTGTTCCCGAACACCCTGTATATATATATATATATATATATATATATATATATATTGCCATTCACCATATGATCAGGGTTTTTAATGGCACGAAGTTCAATTTTACTCATCTTCAGGCACGTAGCCAGGGGGTCCTGGGGTCCTGAACCCCCCCCCCCTCGAAACCTTTGAAAATATGTTGAGTGGGGCACGAAGTAAATTTTTTGTTTGGAACCCCCCCCCCCCACCCGAACTGATCTGGCTACGCACCTACTAATCTTTTTAAATTTTGATAATTTTTATAATATTAATACGGTGACTGGCAAAAAAATCGTGTCTCTTTAATTTGGTATATATTTAGACACTCAATGTATAAATGTCTGTTTGTGATTAAGTAATTAATAAATAGTTTGACGCCGACTTCATAAAGTCAAATTTTCAATGGGAATGAAATAACATTTTTTACTTTTTTGGTGTTTTTCACATCTACTGTACTGGAGAACTCGAAACCTAATTATAAATAAAAATATTGTTTATCCTCAGTACAAAAAAATAACTCTATGATACATTATAATGACTTTTTAGTACTACATGAGAGGTACAAAGTTATCCAGGTGGCGTTGTTATATTCAACACTTAAAATCATCTTGAAGATAATTTCTCCAAAAATCTCTCAATTTTTTTTTGGAAATACGTTCGTGACACTTGTAACTCAGAGCATATCCCAAGTTATTATTTATATTATTAGCAGATAGTGAAGTCAAAGAAAGTCAAAGATCCGCTTGCCTTCATACTCCTTCTTGTAGGACAAACCTATTAATACCATCGAACACAACATAGTGAAAAATGTCAATATATGAACTTTTTTCCACAACACGACCTAAAAAATTACATTTTATTTTAAAAAAATTTTTTTTTTTAGCGATCTGTGTTATTTTATCGTATTTTTATAATATTATTACTAGTAATTTTAAATCACCCACTTGACAGTTGTACTTCCTAAACAGTTGGTAACCAAATAATAGAAACTACTAAAATTTTTAATTTAAAGTCATTAGTCATGGAGTCATAGTCCAAAAGTTATTCTACTAAAGTATACCTATTAAAGTAAAGTTTAAATTATTAAAAAAAACTTTGCTATAATAGTTAACTGAAGCAAATAGTTATAAAATATAATACAAAACATTGGTTTCCTACACACGTCTAGGAGTTTGCTCAAAATGACCGCCTCCTTCCCTTATACATTTTCTCGCCCTCTTAAATGCATTTTGTAAAACACACTTGAATCATTTCAGAAATGACGGCTTTAAATGCACGTCTAATACGATGTTCAAATTCCTCTAGGTATCGTACTGGTGTTTTATAAACTTCACCTTTATTATAACCCCATAAAAATTAGTCTAGGGGTGAGAGGTCAGGCGACCTTGCAGATCACCGTATCACCATGAGTTGCATGTTATTTTATTAGCAGATAGTGACATTGACATGACCAATCTGTTTGTTAACTGTATTAGTTTAAGCAGTATTATGGGTCATTTGCAAGCCTTCCGCCGCTGCAATATTATGTTAAAACTATAAGAGATGTGTACTAGCTGTAATGGGATTTCGATAGGGAAATATGTATAGTTGGGCGCTAAATGCTATCTAAAATCTAATCTAAAATTATAAAATAGAAATAGATTTGTCCATTTTCGACCATTTTTGGACCACATTTTGACGCAAATGCCGTCGCATATAATTTTTTTTCCACAAAATGGCTCTTTACCGCCTTGCATTGATCCTTTGTCTACGTAACTGCAAAATTTGAAATGGTAAATCGTACTCATGTCTTTGTATTTCTGCAGCGCGTGAACCCTTTTGAACCCATTTTTAAACGAAATGTAATTTAAATTGCCTATACATAACACATTTTTTTAAGGTCGGACGTGCAGGAAGTTTTTTCTAATACGTAGGTACCTTTTCATCTTACTTTGAACTTAACTAGACCTTGTCGCTAGCTTTTCACTTTTTGCGTGCAGTTCTCCCTTAAGAAGTATTATATATTTCTTAACATGTGTATAACTGATTCATGTTTTCTTTTTATAAAGTAACATTTAACTTATCCTTTGTATTTTAGCCCTGATGATGGCCCAAATTGATGCCAAAACTTTCGCTTTGGCTACCAAAGTCAACGATAGATACGAATTAGTGGACGATAAAACCTATCATAAAGCAATATTTTTTTGTCTTCATACGAACACAACATAGTGAAAAATGTCAATATATGAACTTTTTTTCATAACACGACGTAAAAAATAACTAACAGAAGTTTTTATGAACTCAGGAGACACCTACTTCGTATAATACTTACAACTTTAAAACTTTTTTGTGGAAACATAGCAAAAAACCTTTCAATGAAATAAGGTCGAGTTTTCAAACTGTTTTTTAAACTTTTATATATAAATATGAAAATGGGACCGTTCCAAACCACTTTACGTAAACTTTGATGCTTTCTGGAATTTCTCCCAAGAAAAGAGAGATCGTTCCTCTCATCGTAAATTCAAGTCGGTATAACTAATGAAAATTTAACGAATACCTCAGAGAGATATTTATCTCGTAATTTATGGAAAATGACTCGGATGATGTTTCAAAAGGGATTTCCTTGGAAATTGATATCGCGACTCTTCGCAAACTTGTTTATTTAATTTATCTTATTCCTCGTGCCATCATTATCCATGGTACAAGTTATTTTCCTACGTAAATCTGAAATTCGAACGTAGCTTGCTTTATTTTTCTAATTATTATCACATTTATTAAAGGCAAGATAATATTGTTTTGATAATGTAAAATATGCTGATATAAAATAATTATTTAATAAGTTTATAATCTTAACGTTCTGTGTGGAAACCAGCAACAATATCATCCACATACCTTAACCATATTCTTGGGATGTACTCAAGTTGTTAGATTGACTGAACTTCCATTGTTATTTGTTATTGTTATTCAAAATTTGGAAAATGCGAAAGTTTTAGGGATTGTCCTGAACTTTTAGGATTTTCTACCAAATTAAATAAATGAAGATCGTAAAATAGAGAAAAATTCTGTTTTTTTCAAATGGAACACCCTATTTTTTTAATCAAAATCTTGTAGTCCTAATTTCTCTGAGATCAACCATATATAATATGTTGATGTTTTATTTATAAGTTTTGGAAATAGTTGCAGTTAAAGTTGTCTAAACTTGTTAAGGTAACGCCCATAACACTATAGATATTAAGGTGTAACTGCAGGTGATTATAAGTGTATCATGTCATTTCAATCATCAAAAGTGGTACTTTATAATAATCTAACAGTATTTTAAAATGGGCCATATTCAACAAGAAAATTTAATATTGTTCGATTATATTATACCAGCAATAATATCGCAGGAATAATAAAACACCAATATATTACCAGAGTAACATCGTCATTAAATACAGTTATGGGCAAAGGTCTGGGCTAGCTATGGGTTCCTGTTTGTCACCATTTCTGAGTGAGGTTTTCATGAATAATTTGGAAAACAGGATAATGAAAAGTTATCTTTCCTCCTTCCTAACAGCATATAAAAGATACGTGGATGATATTTGCATTGTGTGAAATGGCAACAGACAACAGTGTTTATTCGTTAACTCGTAGCATCCTAAAATTGAATTTACGTTGGAAATGGAAGATGAAGGAAAACCACCGTTTGTTGACCTTTTGCCATCGAGGAAACACAGTTGGATAGAGTTTGCTTCAAACTCCCCTTACAAACATAAATTCGCCGCGTTCAACTCCTTTTTTTATCTGTTGTGTAATTTACTATTTTCAAGGGAAAAGTTTAATAATGAGCGTGATATTATAATGCAGATTGGTATGAGCAACAGTTTTCCTTTGGAGTCTATCAACAATTATATTATAAATTTATAAAAGAGTACAAAATGTCTTATAACGTCATACATTCAAAACTTAATGATGAGACAAATATTTTCGTTACTTGTTTCGGAAGTATATCTTTGCAATTGGATACATTTTTTGAAAATATTAAAAATATCAATATTTCATTCAAAACAGTAGATACTCTTAAGAGACATTTAGTAAGGACAAAGGACACAACCGATAAATTGTCCAGATCTGGGGTTTACGCACTAAATTGTGACGAATGTTCCACGACCTATGTGGGACAAAAAGGTAGAAAATGTCCACAGGGATGAGAGAACATTTGAGCTTTGTCAACAAATTTAGAAATACGGATGTAACTGAAACTGTTTCAGCTTTTGCCAATCATTTGTTAGAGTCAGGTCATGACTTTTCAATTGCTGACGTTGATGTTTTATATGAATGTCCGAAGGGGAAAAAGTTTGACCTTCTAGAAACAATGGAAATAACCAAAGGTATAAAAAGTCCTATTCTCACTTGCGTTAACGATGTTTTTAATTTCGAACCCACCTTTATATTTAACAATTTAATGCAATAATTACACTGGCCGCCGAGATTTTTCTAATAGAACCTTCTATATTGGCAGGTAAACAATTTTACTGTGGGGCGGCTAAAATGGGTCCGTTTTACAACGGAAAAATTACCTAGACTGGGTTGTTTACATTAGACATAAAATTAACGTTAAACATCACTCTTCTGTTGAGTTTCGGATTGAGTGGTTCTCTGTGTATCGATAAGCAAGTATATGTGAAGACGAGAATGTCAAGTCAAACGCGCCGAAGTTGCAAAATTTCTCCCGACATATTTTGTTATATTTGTGGAGAATTTCTGGTGAAATCACAAGCCAGGCCATTTTCCGAAAATGTAAAAAAGCCTACTTTAAATATTTTGGTGTGTTAATTGGGGATCAAGATAAGCTGTGAGCTCCCCATGTTGCTGTGTTAGTTGTAGTGTATCATTGGTGCAGTAGATAAAGGAAAAGAGAAAAAGTATGCCTTTTGCAGTTCCAATGGTATGGCGAGAACCCACCAATCATTCTGACGATTGTTATTTTTGCCTGACAAAGACTGAAGGTTATTCCAAAAAGGGAAAGCACAATATAGAATATCCAAATTTGCAATCTGCAATACGACCTGTTCCTCATACTGCAAATTTGCCAGTGCTGATTGCGCCTTTAAATTAGCAAGCTATTGATTTGGGAAATAATGGATCCCACGTTTACCACTGGTCCCAGTTCCGGCGAGCTACATTTGATTGTTCAAAGTGAATTAAATGATTTAGTACGTGATTTGGGGTTATCCAAGCAACACTCAGAACTTCTGGGTTTCCGTCCTAATGAATGGAACCTATTGGCCAAAGAAACAAAAATTATGAATTTCAGAAAAAGAAATGCTATGTTTTCTGAATTCTACAGTATGGAAAATTCGTTGTGCGCGTGTACTGATATAGACAGTTTAATGCAGGAACTTGATATTGAACATTCTCCCCGTGAGTGGCGTTTATTCATAGACTCATCTAAATATAGCTTAAAAGCTGTGTTATAGCATAATGGAAATTTAAAACCCTCTATACCAGCTGCCCATTCAGTTGCAATGAAAGAAAATTATTAAAATATAGGCACGATTTTGGATAAAATAAACCACAATAGGTATAAATGGCAGATATGTGGGGACTTAAAAGTTATAGCGATTTTAGTGGGACTTCAGGGGGGATTTACAAAATATTGCTGTTTTCTTTGTTTATGGGACAGTCGTGCAATAAATCAGCATTATGTAACAAAAATTTGGCCAGAAAGAAGCGAATTTCAACCGGGATCTCAAAATGTTAAACTTATCCCTCTTGTTGATCCCAAAAATGTCCCAAAATGTAGTTAATGAACTCTTAGATGCCTATAAAGCGCTTGGTGCCAGAATGTCATTAAAAATTCACTTCCTCCATTCCCATCTGTCATTTTTTCCTAAAAATGTGGGAGCTGTTAGTGACGAGCAGGGTGAAAGGTTTCACCAAGATATCAGAACAATGGAAATTCGGTACCAAGATGGGTGACTACTGTTGGTTTTTGAAGAGAGAAGATAAGACACCTCATAAACTAAAAAAAAATAAAGTTTAATTAGTGTTTTAAGTTAATATTTTTCGATTTGCTTTTCTCTTAGATGTATGGTATGTTTAATAGGCGAAGACTGTAAACATAGTCAATAAACAGGGTTAAGAATTTTCTGAAATCATTTTTTCTATAGATATTAAGTATCGTAACATTCGATATGGTTCTACAACTCTAACAAGAAAACCCTACGTGCTATAACTTTCTAACTTCCAGTGAATTATTGTAGGCAACCTTCATTTCATTCACTAATTTATAGAGTGAGAGTTTTTGGTTATTTTTTTTTTGACCAATCCAGCGGTCTGTATGTACTTACTATGGACTCCCACTCAGGCGGTCCGAATTCGGTCCCAGCTAGAGACATGGATCTTTTTGTATCAAATATGTATAAGTAGTTGTTTGTTTTGTTGTACTTTAATGTGTTTTATTCTATTTGTAAGTTATTGTTTCAGATTTTGAAAGTGTGATTATTTACTAAGGTTCTCTATGTTGTTTGTAGGTCTTATGATGCTCTAAAGGGCGAAACATGTGTCACGTTTATAATTATAATTTACTGACACCGAGACTTGGAATCTTTTTCTATATTTGTTAAGTTAAAAGTATTGTGAAACAGTTTGAAGTGAGAAAAGATCTAAGACGAAGAAAAAGATCTTTTACAAGAAACGAAGGAAAACCTTGATAACCCAATCTTTACATTATACACAAGAAATATAATTTTCTACATGTCCTCAATTATTATGATAATATTTTTGAAAATGTTCTAAAAGTTTATTATTAATTGACGCAGATATCGAACAGTGCTGGCTCGTGGTCGACGTTTCAGCGGGGTCAATACATATAAACCACAAAGAGTCATGTGAAAAAATCAGACACACGAAACTTAATATTCTAAAACACTGTGGCTACCTTCCTTTAAAACATTAATTTAAACCACAAAATCAACAAACAAAATGTAAAATCTTCAAAATAAAATCTATAAAAATACGCAATCCTAACCACAACCTATCAGACGATCCACATTAAACACATCAACTGACAAAAATATTTAAGTTTTCTCGGCGAGGCTGTTGACCCAAACTTTGCCAACGTAAGCCGTATCTTACCTCTGCGCCCTTATGCGAATTTGATCGGGAAAACTCGCCTCCGTTTGTGACCATGAGGTCAACGTGGACTGCCAGCCGTGATCGATTCCAAATGAAACGAAACCTCTCCGGAGATCGCGGTGCGAGGCATGGATAGTGTATCGCGGAATTAAGAGAACGGTCAACGAGTTTATACGCTTAGAATAATAGAGGGAATTTCCGAATTTAAAAAAAAATGAAAAATTTTAAATTATGTATTATTTGTTTCTATTTGGAAATATTATTGGGGGGTCATTGACCATTTGACCTAATGGAGGAGCCGCCGGTGATATCGAATCGATGTAATTTTTGATATAAATTCTCTACTCCTTCCGTGTTTTTCTATTCCAGAATAGGAATATTCACTGTTCGATCATAATAAATTTGTTGTTACCCTACATATAATTTTTAAAAGAGAATTCCAAACAAAACTCTTTGAGTTTCTCTTTAAAATAAGACCCAAAAATAATAACTATCATACTTTACTCCGAAGATACTTGTCCTCCAAATGTGTGCGGTTATTTTATTTTTAAGTAATTAGTTTTTTGTTTCATTAGGTACTATCTGAATCTTATCAGTTCCTTCCGTCTAAAGAATTATTAGCATAAGTTCTCTCCTATTATTTAACTTAAATTAAAACTTGGTTGCAATTCAAAAATGTAATTTTTCTACTATTTTTTAGGCTATGAAAGTACTATCGAAGAAAAAATTATTCAAGAAGTCTGGAATGTTTGGAAGAATGCCACCACCAAAAAAAGACTGCAGATCGAACTCATCGCCCGTTAATCATCCATTGGAAAAAGTCTACAGGGAAATAGCTATATTGAAAAAATTGGACCATCCTAATATAGTTAAATTAGTCGAGGTAAATTAGTTAGGTTTTATGTTGTTTTTAAATCATTTTCATTTTATTTGTGTGGATCAATTCAACTTTTATATCATCATCAAAGTCCTGGTTTAAGATTTTATTGTTAGTATTATTATTATGAATACATATGTTTCGCAACCTCTTTTGTGTTAATTAATTTAATTAATTAATCAGTTTGGCTTTCTAAATTCAAAAGTAGTCCTTTTCAGAAAAAAATTATTCTGGTTTAAACGATCATGATATAGTTGCTGCGGTTTTTTGCGATTACTCCGAAGCTTTCGACTATGTAAATCACGAAGTTTTCATCAAAAAGTTAAAGCATTTTGGATTCCAGGGTAACTGCTACAACTGGTTTAAGTTGTATAGAGAAAAGATGTCTAGTTTAATTACAATTTCTTGTGGGGAACCACAAGGATCTCCCTTGGGTCCCATTTTATTTCTATTATACATTAACAACTTAACAGACCTTAACATTAACGGGACTTTTACATTGTTTGCGGACGACACTACCATTGTCAGGCGAAATGAAAATGAAGACGTATTGAAAGAAAATATCTCAAGTGATGTGATCTTAATTAAGAAATGGTGTGATGCGAATCAACTTAGTTTTAATGTATCACACACTAATATTGTAACCTTTAAGGTTAACTCTGATTATCTTTACCTATCTGATACTAAGGTTGAATCAAAATCAAAAACGAAATTTTTGGGAACACACATTGTTAATAACTTGAAATTTATTAACCACATAAATAATCTAAATGAAGAAGTTGCAAGAGGCAGTTATGCCGTTCGTCTTGTTTCAAATGAGCTCGGCATTACTGCAGCAAGAATAGCTTACTTTGCATTTGTAAATTCGTACCTATATTATGGTATAGCCTTTTGGGGTTACTGCAGCCAACAACTTTTTAATTCTACTTTTATTTATAAAATTTTAACACTCACTTGCCTTTTAATTCTTGAATCTGTAGCTCTCATACATAAAAAAAAACATGGACATTTAATAACTTAAAGGGCCTTTAATACTATACAGAATTTGTACCTCCCACTTCCTATCCCCAGACCAACCTTCGTAAAACATTCAATTTTATATGAAAGTAAAAAAATGTACAATCACCTCCCACAAATATTTAGAAATATAGAATCTTCCTTCCAATGACTAGACCTCAATATTTTAATTTTTTTTTAGCTTACTTTGTTGACAAGGAGTATATGTTCTTCTAACAATAAAGTATATTTGAGTTTGAGTTTTATTGGTAACTGCATTTGAGCCGATTGCAAATTTCTTCAATCTTCAATCATGAACTTAACACCAATGCATGTTCGTCAGTCGATAATTAACTAATTATAATCTATGGAAACAAAGGGAGCATTATTTTTAAATAGTTGGGGCTAAAATCTATATCTTTTTGTTTCGTTTTTTTAATTTATATATATATTTTTTAATTATTAGCACTTTTAATTTATTATTCGTTTAACCCACATTGCTCAACAGACGAAAAACTACCTTGCGTATTGTTCTCATATATGGGGAGATGCTTCGCTTTCATCCCCTAACATTCCTGACTCTGTCGAAGGAAGAGCTTTAAAACATTCATCTCTAAAAACGATAAACAAGCCAAATGACCAAAATATCTTACCAAAAAAATCTTTATGTTGACGCTTGAGTTCTGGATCCGCAATGAATGTACTCGCGGAACGAAAACATAAAAAAATAACTTGCTGGACGTTTCGGGCGAAAACCTACCCCCGTTTTAAGCAGCTCGAAAAAAATAAAACAGAAGGAGCACTTACTATATTATTTTACAAACCAGACATTTTTTTTTAGGTGTGATGATCTTACAAAACATTGACAACTGCCATGTCTATAATATCTCTAAATCGCCCTCGACCATGTGCTACATGGATTAACTCAGGTGCAGTTAAGCCTGTCCATTGTCGCAGCACACCAAAGCTGCTTTCATTAGATCCATTTTTTCCTTCATTTTTGCTATTAAGGATTATTCAGAGAAATTCATAAACGAGCCCTTTGGATATATATCCCAGATTTTCATGTTTTCGTCGCATAATAATACTCAGAAGTAGATTATCGTGTTCCATTCTTCAAAGAACTTATTCTAGTTTTGACAGTACAAAATGTTTTGAGCATCCTTCTGTACGTCTTGATTTCAAGTACCTGATTCTTATATATCAAGTGACCACATATAACATTTGTAAACTTCTCACGTATTTTCATGTTAGCGCTTTCTAAAAGCATTTTAGATTTGTTTTATCTCACGCCTTATTTCAATGGAAGGATCTATATGCTGGTGAATCTAGCAGCCCAGGTGCTTAAACTGAGTCACTATCTCTAAGGATCCCCCATTTAATAGTACCAGAGTAGAGATATTTTTCTTAGAACATTATATTTGGTATTATTTATGTTAATCGATAGTCCCAGCTTCTTACATGCTTCACTAACTCCTTCTAACAATCCCAAGACTCTCTTTAATAATTGCGGTGTCGTCGACATATCTAATATTATTCCGCTCCTATTAGAATTTTTTGTCTATAAAGGCTCTCTGCATATATTTTCTGAATAAAAAGGGATGGGGGGAAAGATGCATCCCTGTCTCCCGCCCCACTTGATAGTAACTGACTTCGGAAATGATAGAATTAATTTGAATAAATTCTATAACTTATTATTATTTAGAAATTATTGATAATTCTTGTACCTGTCGAATTGATTTTTTGAACTCCGGATCACTTGGTAATACCCATTTTATCGTATCGTCATTATTGAATGATGTGCATAATAATGTATTCTATTTTCAAAATATTTCATTTACGTAAAATAGAAATTTTTTAGGTTTTAGATGATCCGGATGAGGACCATTTGTATCTAGCTTTCGAACTTTTGGACAGGGGACAAGTACTGGAAGTGCCCACCGACCAACCTCTGGAAGAAGAGAAAGCTTGGAGTTATTTCAGAGATGTTGTTTTAGGAATTGAATACTGTAAGTGAATTCTTCCTAGCACATGGCATGTCTCAGTAGAGAAACAATTTAGGGAGGTTTTTTACATGTGAAAGATTGTCTACATGTTATGGAATACCCCGTAGAAACCCGATATCGAATGCGCTAAGTTTCCTCTAAAACTTTTGCCAATAAACCATTTATAATAGGAGCCGAGATCCCTATATAAAGAAGCGAATCTGGGATAGAGTATATAAACAAGACTTTTTTTTCAAAAAGCAAATTTTTTTAAATCTCTGTAGTTTTAAATCCAAGCCACCGATAACATTGAAGACGCCCAATTGTACAATAGCAAAAGATTCAATGATCTTCAGTTTTTTGAGAAATTTTATATATCATATGCTATATCTCAAGTTATATGAATATAAAGTTGCTCTAAAAATTCTTTAGAACATTTCAAGTAGCGAGACAGAATATACAATTATTTAATTTTTTTGGGTTCTTTCTCAAGTCTTGAGAGGAGCAAACGGCTTCTTGCCTTCTCCCCTCTGGGTACGCCACTGATCATTAATTTTTTTTACAGTACACTTCCAACGGATAATTCACCGGGACATCAAACCGGCTAACCTTCTGTTGAGCGACGAAGACCGAGTACAGATTACCGACTTTGGGGTTTGTAACGAATTCCATGGAGCGGATGCGTTTTTATCCAGTACCGCAGGTACTCCTGCCTTTACACCTCCGGAGGCTCTCGGCGAGGAACGATCTTCAGGATTTAGTGGGAAGGTAGGATAACATTTCTTTCCTGTAGCCAAAACACTCTCTTATAACTTTATTTTTAACGTATGGAATTGGTGGGAGCCTAACTTCAAAATAAAAGGTTTTTTTTAATTGGTGACGTTAACTAGTAGAAGCACAGGTATTAATTATATAGTTTCACACAAAAATATCAGTAGGAAACCCTTACAACAAAACAGAAAGGAGACCTTGGGTTAATATTTTTTTCCTCTTCCAGTCCTTTTTGTTCTATGGATTTCCGATTGACATTTTTGTGTGAAACTATATAATTTATAATTATGGTTCTCCTAGTCTTAATCATTGATATGACACCAAAAGTCAAACTTAATTTATCCTGAAGATGCAACAATAAAGTTGCAAAACGTCAACAATTAAAAAAAAAAGAACTTTTGTTTTTTTTTTATTGGATCCTAACCCCAAATAATACATTATTCTAACATAACAGCAACATTTACAAAACAAACAAATTTTATTTCCTAGCCGATGTTTCGGGCATATATTATCCATCCTCAGGGTTCTGTAAATACAAAAGTATACCATTAACATTATTAAGTTATGAATATACCAACTGTGATAGAACTTTTGTGAACTATAAACTTTTCGCCCAAACGTTTTATTTTTCTTTATATAGAGTATTCGTTCTAAATTGTAAGAGTTATACAGAGTATCAAGAAAGGGCGTAATTTTTTAGTACATTTTAGGGCTAAAAGGTAAAGTAAACATATGTTCGCAAAACCTTCGTTTTTGAGATATAAATTTTTAAAGTTTTATTTTATTTTTTAGTTTTTTTCATGGACCTCGTATTTTCTCAAGATAAATCTTTTAAATTTTAAACACTGTATACTGTGGAAAATGTCTTCGAAAGGGCTATAAGACATTTTAGAAAAATCTACAGAGTGTTACTTTTTCCCAGGTCCCATCCCCTTTAAACATTTTTATTATGACACCACTGGCCATCTCTACAACAAATTTAAATTCCTTATTCCATTTTGTACCTTTTTGGTTCTTTTGGATTTTTTCGATATTTTCTGCCGTTTAGAATTAATTTAGCAAAATATCCATTCATGTATGTTCGTGGCATATGGAACACAGAAAAAATGGTAAAATTGTAATGAATGACCTTGAAGTGAGGTAGACATGAATGGACGCTTTGCTAAATAATTTCTAAACAATACAAAATATTGGAAAATGGGAGATCAAAAAGTTACAGAACAGAATAAGGAATTTAAATTTGTTATAAAAATGGCCAGAGGCGTCACAGTAAAAATTTCGGGGGATCCAAAGTGGTTGCGAACTGAAAAAAATAAACGCCCTATAGATTTTTAAAATGTATTATAGCCATCGGAAGGCATTGCTCACAGCATACAGTGTTTCTAATTTGAATGATTTATGCCTAGAAATCTACAAGGTCCATAAAAAATATAACTTTAACACCCTGTATTTCAAAAATATATTAGGATTCTTTAAAGCACATCCAGTTTCTGCTACCTATTACCACAGTATATCAAAAAACAGGTATTTCTCGCGGTTCAATCCACACTCAGTTTTCAAGGAATATAAATATAATGCATTTAAATTTAAACCCAATTCAAGGCATATAAATATAATGCATTTAAATCAAAACCCAAAAACTGAGTGAAGAACAATGTCAAAAGAGGATGAATTTTTTTTGGAATTTTTAAATACATAGATGAGAATCAGTGGCGGCTCTTCCATAAGGTCATTTGGTTAATGACCCCCTAAAAATATTTCAGAAAATGAATTATTCGTTTGACCGTCTCTCCTAATAATTGTAATAAAACGCGAACCTTGGGAAAAGTTAAATTCGCTACACTATTAGCCGCGCGCGGCGGTTCGGATGGTCTCGTTACGTTCCGTAGGCATAATAAAATACGCTATACTAAGCTAGGCTGGGCAGTCCGAATTGCCCTGATTACCTTAAAGCTTGACGAAAGTACCCGAAGATTTTACAGCTACCGAGCAGCAGCCGAACGTGATAGCAAATGGAATATGAAATCGCGATTTGGATCATCAGCCGGTCTCTTCTCATAATTCGATCGATCGGTCGCGGCATCACATCGGCATGCGGAAGTTCAATTGTTCTGAGGTCGAAACCTTCGCAAAAGTATGTACGATTTAGCTAACTGGATATGTGGTTGTGAAGTCTCTAACTCATTTTACTGTTATGTTTGTTTGTTGTTTTCTAAGGACTGGTCGGACTCATTATGGTGCAAAACCGGTGTTAAAACAGATAAAAAAAACATGCGTTTTCTGCAGATCACATGAAACGTTCGGTATACTATGCTACGGTCGGAAGTGTTGATATTGGCAATCAGCTAGACACAACTTATAGAAAGAGAGATTTTGATGAAAATGTATCCAAAAATCGTTATATTTTAAACAAAATTATAGATTATGTAAAATTTTGTGGGCCATTCGGGCTGGCACTACGTGGCCATGATGAAACGGCTTTGTCTGAAAATCCAGGGGTTTTTCTAGGGCTTATAAATTTTGTTGAAGAGTTATGCCAAGATAGACTATCCACTTTAGCAATGTTAAGAATCGAGAAATCGTTTATAAAAGGAATGTGCGTTCAATTTCAACGAACGTGTCATTCAGCATATTGCCAATTCTAACGAACGAAGAGTAGACCCGAACTTCATGAGAATTTAAAGATAATTTTATTAAAATTATTTTAAGTAGGCCTATTTTTAAATTTGTTATTGACCTCTCAATAAAATTCACCACGAGCCGCCAGTGAAGAGAACAATTATTTGAAAAATATTTTATGGACCTATGAAAGTTCGTTCATTACAAGAAAGGGTTGCAATAGACAAATACGCGATATTGATCTATAAATAATCCTAGAGAGATGCGCGAAATAAAAACCCAAGGGTAGAAGTCGGTTAATGCTTGGTGGGGTGTCATAGATACATATATTTTGGGTCCAATATTTATAGACCAAAAGTTAACCTAATATTATTATTTTCATCTTTTAGAACACCATATTGACGCGCTTCTCACAATATTGTGCGAGTCAAAAATCTTCTTAACATGGAATTTCCCAGGAGTTGAATAGCGAATGGCTGGCCAGTCAATAGGCCGGACTTAACATTAATGGATTTTTTCTTTTGGGGACACATAAAAAATCATATGCACAGAACACGTTGTGATAACGTCGTGAAACTTCGGCAAAGAACTTCAGCGGCGATCAGTCAATGTGTTCAGCAAAATGGTGGTCACATACCGTATTTAAAAGAGTTAAAGAATGTTGTACCTTTTTATGTTTGCAAATCTGCAAGTATCCTTGTCATCCCTCTTTCTTATTGAGGACAAAAATATATCAAAACAAAAAACTTTTAAAGAAGACTGATTTTGTAATAATAGAAGATTTGACAACAGCCAGGTTAGCATTGATAAAATCTGTTTATATGCATATATGCATATAATTTTTATGATGATACGATAAAGATATAGGATATTATTTTTGTTTGCCTTTTTTGTATATATTTTATTTTCAAATATTTTATAGCGAACTTAATAGTGTCGTATGCTTCATTTGTGTTTATAAATGTCTTTGCAATATATTTTAAAATGAATTGATACATTTGTAAGGGGTGATCGTATAGATATTTAATATATTAGTTTTAAACAAACTGAGCGATTTCAAATATTTTTAATTTTTACTCATCATTTAATATATTTCTATTTCAGAAACATAGTTTTGGGATCTATTCCCGGATATTTGTTTTTTAGACAGAATAGACTGTCGGGTAGGGGTGGTGGTGTGGTGGTGTGGTGGTGTGGTGGTGTACGTCAGACAATGTTCTTGTATAATTCTCACAATTACACATAAAATTTCTATAATTTAATAAGACAATTCTATGCATATTTAATATTTACTTAGATTTTAAACTACACTGACCTTCTTACAGTCACGTCATTGAACCTTTTTGATGACTATACATAATGTAATGATATTAAATTTTACTATTTTGCATCATTGAGAACATTGTTTAATTGATAGTTGTATAAATGGAATGTAAATCTTAGAATAAATCAGTACGTTATTAACCACGATAATTGTTTTTTACGAACAAATACCTACTACGTCCTACATCGTCCCGCTGCTCATCTCAAGCCGAAGCTGAGTGGTGTGGTGGTGCAAAGCTTGCACAGTTCTTATATTAAAAATATCGAGCTTATAAATAGTAGTTCCTGCTTGGAGGTCGAGATGATTTGGTTTAAGGCTTTTATTAATAACAAAAGAGTTAGTATTGGTTGCATCTATCGTCCACCAAGGGCATCTTATAAGTCACTTCAGTCTTTGGAAAACATATTAGCTCATTGTTCAATACCCTCAGATGTACTTCTTTGTATGGGAGACTTTAATATTAATTACTTTGATACTTCCACGGTGGAATTTAATTTCTTAAATATAATTTTTGACACGTTTTCATTAACTCAAGTAATTAAAAAACCCACTAGGGTGACGAGTAATACCAGTACTCTTATAGATTTAATTTTAATAAATGAACCAAATATGGTTATTAACAGTGATGTCATTAGTATCCCTCATTTATCAGATCATAATCTCACCTACTGTTTATTAAATTTGCCTAATAAATAACATAATGAGCAAAAATTTTATTATATAAGAGATATAAGAAATATAAATTTTACGGATTTTAATGCTGCTATATCGGAAATAAATTGGAATGGCATATTTTCCGCTCTAGACATTAATGACAAAATATCTATTTTTGAACAAAAAATTATTGACCTTTTCGATAGTTATGCTCCTGTAAAAAAAATAAGAGTTACAAAACAATATTCGCCTTGGATTACTCCTACTATCAAATTAATGATGAAGATAAGGGATCGGGCTCTTTCAGACTATAGAAGGTCTCTAAAAGATATAAGTTTTAGTTCAGTGCAGTCTTTAGCAAAATGGACATTTTACAAAAATACGAGAAACTTTGTAGCTACCTCTATACGCAGGGAGAAGAAAGCTTTTATGAATGTTGAATTGAAAAAGAATCACAATAATTAAAGTCTTGTGGAAAACACTACATAAATTGGATATTCATAGGAAAAATATTAATTCTCAAATTCCAGAAGATCTTCTGGATCCTGAAAAAATTAATAACTTCTTTATTAATTCTATCGATCGTATTATGCCCAATCAAGACAACATATCATTTTTTAATAATAATAAACATCTTGCTGTGGCCGATGATACATATTTTGAATTTCATCCAGCTTTGGAGACTGACGTAGTTAATATAATATACAGTATAAAAACGAACGCAAAGGGAATAGATCAAATATCTTCCGAAATGCTAAAGTTATGTACACCTTTTTGTGCTAAAGAATTAACCCATATCATCAATACTTCTCTTTCAAATAAAATAGTTCCACGACATTGGAAACATGCTCTGGTTACTCCTTTACCAAAACGAAATACCATATCTCAACTAACCGAACTACGTCCGATTAGCATACTATCTGTTACATCTAAAATAATTAAAAAGATTGTCTATAAGCAAATCAAAACATATATAGATCGATTTAATTTTTTGCCGAAAAAGCAGTCTGGTTTGAGACCTGGATATGGGACTGCGACAGCACTATGGGACTTAACTGATGATTTGCTACGTGCTGTAGACATGTCGCAGGTTTCCCTTCTTGTTATGCTCGACTATTCTAGGGCATTTGATTGTTTAGACCATCGTTTATTGTTAGCTAAATTAAATTTTTACGGCTTTTCGTCAAGTGCCTTGGAGTGGTTTGAGTCGTATTTAACTGATCGCGAGCAGCAAGTCGTCGTTGATATAAAGGGAGAGCGGGTATATTCTAACTCTTTGAGGTTAATTTAAAGGTTCAATTTTGGGCCCACTACTTTTTACTCTATTTACTGCAGACTTACCTTGAAAATTATCAACTTCTTATCACCTGTATGCAGACGATTGTCAGGTTTACCTATCATTCGCACCAAGTCATCAACTTATTTATATTGCGGAAGTTAATGTCAACTTAGAGAGAATTAATTTATGGTCTAAGAAGAATGGCTTACTTTTAAATCCCAATAAAACTGTTGCATTGCTGATCTGCGCTGATAAACAGCTAGCAAAAATCTAAATTAACAATAAACTATTTTTAAACGGAATTCCCATACAATTTGAAAATTATTCTAAAAATCTAGGTCTGACTTTTGATAACAATTTTAATTTTAGTATGCACGTAACTAATATATTAAAATCAGCCTATGGAAGACTAAAAGCCATATACAAATTCAAGTATGTATTGGACCCTAAAACAAAATTAAGGTTGACGGAGGCATGAATTTTGTCTTTGTTTGATTATTGCGACACTGTTTATGTCCCCGCCTTTTAGGACAGGATCAACATAGAATACAAATCATGCAAAATACTTGCATGAGATTTGCCACTGGTGTCAAACGGAGGGAGCACATAACGCCGTCATATATTCAACATGGTTGGATAAAGATGTATCAAAGACGGTATATTCACTTCGCATGTTTCTTATATCGAATAATTATCTTTCGGACGCCTAATTACTTATATCAAAAATTAACTTTTGCTGATAACATGTTTGAACGTTCCAGAAGGATTCCAAATTTATTACATGTACCTCTGCACACCACCACTGCCTTTAAGAGTTCATTCACATATCATGCAAGCCATGTTTTTAATTCTCTCCCAAATAATTTAAAGGCAATTAATAGTATAGACACTTTTAAGAAAAATATCCGTGAATATTATATGAATAATATATAGTGCTTTTAGTTCACGTCTCTAGTACTCGTTAAATTGTATAATTGTAAGGTTGGAGATTTGCATAAATAATGGTTATATAAAATTTATTAAGTTAATTTACTTAGTTATTAAGAAATTATTTTCTATATTATTTGGATTTGTAATAATTTCCAGGTTGGGCCTAAGCAGTCTTGGCTGAGCCCCGCCTAATAAAAACTTTTTGATTTGATTTCATATGTTAATTTCTGAGAGACAAGACAACGATGGCACACTGCAATAAATTAAAAATTATATATTTTTCCAATATGTCAAAAACGAGTGGATTAAAATATAATGACATTGTAATCAGAATAACGTATTCTATTAAATACATACGAGTATGTATATACAGGGTGTTTTAATAAAAAAATTAGAAGATAGGCCTGTATATCAGAAAATTATTAGTGTTTTGTTTTATACGTAACTTAGAAAAAAACTTGGCTACTAACCCTACATTTTATTTTTTTATTTATCTTACAACTAATCAAACTGTTATCAAGATAAATTGAACGTAAGGTACATTTACCTCAATTTGCACATCAAATCTTAACTAAGACCTGCTGAGAAAAAGAAATTAGGTTACTTTATATTGTTCTTCTCGACTAGTTCAGGAATAAAAAATGAAACTTCATCAACATAAGTTCACATATGCCTTTCTCACCGTCAAACAAAAATTACAACATTCATTTAAGTATTTTTTTGTCATATATCATTTTTCTCTTTGTGTTGGGTTTAGTATATGATTCATTTTTTGCGAATTCCGATTTACACTTTTTTTCCCGCCAACCACGAATTTATCTAGAAGTATTACCATTACTAAATGCTATTTTATAAGATTTTCCAAACTATTTTTTTTTCTGAAAACTCATTAATTTACAAGATTTCGTAGTAGGTGCCTTTTAGGTGATATTACCAATTCCGCGCGTTAGCAGTTTCAGTTTCAGTCGGGTCACCAGCCAGCAAACTGATTATCATATATTATTAAATAAACTGATTATCTATAACTAAAAATAAGGAAATTAGTAGTGCAAGTAAACAAACTTTAATAATTTTTATTCTTTTCAGTGTACAGATATTTGGGCAATGGGCATCACGTTATACGCTTTCGTTTACGGTCATGTTCCGTTCCACGAAGAAAACATCATAGGTCTCTATTCTAAAATTCGACACCAACCGGTCGAGTTTCCAGAAAAACCAGTCATTACTGAACACCTGAAGGATTTGATTAACAAAATGTTGGTCAAAGATCCTTCGAAAAGGATAACGCTGCTTGAGATAAAGGTATGCTTCTTTCAATATATTTAAATAGTTTAGTTTCTATACTTTCAGGGATATGAGTTGAAAAAGAAAAAACGTGGTGGTAAACAATATTATGTTTTATTTTATTTAGTGTCAAAAAAGATTTTTGGTTGTCATTCTAAACGCAAAAAATATTCTGAACACATACTACAAGTCTTAATAGAAAAATCTATAGGATATAGGTCCAGTAATCGGGAAGTCTTTTTATTGCTTAATTAACGTCATTGATCCTTTGATCAATAAAGCGAAAATTTACTAAGACCCTATCACTTTAAAAATATAGAAATTTTTTTGTATACTATAGAATAATAGAAATTCGAATTTTTGCTGCATGAGGAAAATGATACACGTAATTAAGAGGAAGATGAATTGTGACCAATGCGATTATTATGTTATTAAAATAATTGCAGGAACATCCCTGGGTAACCAAACACAGTCGCCATCCTTTGCCATCCGAAGAAGAGAACTGTCACCTGGTGGAAGTGACTGAAGAAGACGTCGCCAAAGTTATTACGTCAATACCCAAGTTGGATACTCTAATACTCATCAAACACATGCTTAAGAAACATTCCTTTCAGGTAAAGCACTGATTTTAAGTTCCAATTTTTCTTATATGTGGCGGGAATGTCTTCAAGTTATTTATTATATTGATATAATAATTGCCATCTAATAAAAATTTAAACAGACCGAGGATCGTGAAAAAAAAAGTTAGCTGTCACTAAAGAGAACACATGCTTCTGTTCACTTAAAAAGTTATGTGCAAAACCACAATTTTTTTTTGAGATGACATAATTGAAAACTTTATTTTGAACTTTTAAAAAGCAGTCTAAAAGCTGATAACATAAAAATATGTCCATTTTTTTTAATAAAATAATAGGTAAACCGTTAAATGACCACCAGAATTACCCGATTTAATTCCGCTGGTTTTTTTTTAAAGGTTGTATAAATGGCAAAAGTTTTAAATAACAAATCAGACCATATGGATGGGTAAAGAGCCTGCGTAAACGCTGGTCAGCAATATGAGATGTTGTTTGTCTAATCTAATGGATAACTGTGGACATTTTCGACATCATATAAAGAATTAGTTACTATTTTCGATAAATACTATTCCCTTTTTTTTAAATAGTTTTTCTTTTTTACGTTTTTTTGCAAAAATGGTTCTTTCATACAGCATATACTTTTATTTTTATTAACTGTTGATTTCAAACACAAGACAACCTCGTTTTTTGTCATATCGTTACAAAAAAACTTTTTTGTCATATCGTTACAAAAAAACTAGTGCTTCTATTAAAAAAACTACTGTTGAAGTCATTGATGAGTCAATAAGGGCGGATAAATAGTATTGAAAAATTTGATTTTACTTAAAATCCCCACACCTAGTGCAAAAAAAAAGAAAATAAAAATATTTAAATAAACCATAAATTTAACTCCTAAAAATATGTAAAAATGACGCCCCAAATAAATACTAGAATGAAAGTTAAATATCTTTTGATAAACCCTCAACTTTGACAACCCACGATGTATACAAAGCCCCATAAACCACTACAAAAGAAGAATTCAAATTCAACCGTACTCACTAGATTTTTGACACAGACTAACTCTTGTTTTAAAATTCAAAAAAAAAAGGTCAACCCTTAGAAGCCTCTTATTGCTCGTCATCGACGCGTCCTGATCTTTTTATTAATAAATATTTCATAGGTGTCGCCTAAAGTTTTACTTTATATGGGAATTGCATTAGATATAATTACATTTCCATCTAAATAAGATAAAAATATCTTCTATATAAATGTCTAAAACTTAACCTAACTTATCAGCGTTCTGAATTATAATACCAAGGCAAAGAAAACCCTTTCAGCCAATCTTTTCTAAAGGGAAACAATGCTTTTCCAAAAAAAAAAACATCGCCTTTTTGGATCACGGTTCTATTACAAAGTATTCTATTGCATTTTTACCATAGTAAATTGATAATTTATTATAACTGAATCGCACCAAAGGAAATGTTTCAATTATTACACAGGCCAACACATATTTTGGTGCCTGCGATTTTTTAACTGTTCCTGGTAATTTTTGGATGCAGAATGTAAAAAAGGTCTCAGATTTTGTCTATTAGATCTGTTTTTTTTTTAATTGTGTATATATTTTACGTTATAACTGTTATAATATATAATATTACTATTGCCAGTAAAAAAAACAAAGACACATGATTTAAGTATTTATTGCAAAAACTTAATTTACATAATTACATTAGTCACTAATCACGTACAAATTTTCTTTTATACGACTTTCTAGAATGGAGTTTACTAGGGCAGTCTCGCTGAAGGCTCCATCAGTAGTCCGCCATCATGTGGCTATCCCATCGTCCTTGATAACGATCTTCCATAGTTTTAATATCCTGATGGAATCTTTACCCCTGTTCTTCACTACAATCACCTAAGTTTTCTGGAAAACGATCTAGGTGGCTGTGGAGGTAGTGAACTTTTATACTCATGTTACAGCCGAGAATATTAAAATTTGAAAGCATAGTTTCCACTAATTCTACGTAATTCTTCTTTATGATTGCAAAGAAAATTTTGTACTACTTGAACAAATGAACACCAAGCGTTAGATTCAGTCTCGTTCATTGATGTGGTGAATTGTGGATCTTTAACAAGTTGCCTTATTTGGTTACCATCAAATATACCAGCTTTTAGTTTTTCCGTGCTAATGCCAGGAAATGTACGTGACAAATACCCAAAACAATTTCCATCTCGATTTAAAGCCTTCACAAATTGCTTCATTAGGCCTAGCTTGATATGCAAGGGCGGAAGTAAGATTTTTTCTCTTGAAACCAAAGGTTCGCTGATCACGTTTTGTTTTCCTTGAATCATGACTTCTCTTGAAGGCCACTTTTTGTTAACCCAGTGCTCATTTTTAGCTCTGCTGTTCCAAAGGCACAAAAAAACAGGATATTTTGTATAACCACTCTACTCTCCAAGGAGGAAGTTAACCATTTTTAAATCAACACAAATTGCCCACTGATGTTCTTCGTATTTAATTTTTCTCAAAACTAATGCAATTGTTTCATATTTTTCCTTCATGGTAGTAGAATGACCAATAGGAATTGAGCCATATTTGTTACCGTTATGTAAAAGAACACATTTTAAACTACGTTTTGAACTGTCAATAAAAAGGCGCCAATCATCTGGAGTGTATTCAGGCAAACCCATTTTTTCTAAGAGCCCTTTTATATTGTTACAGAATACCAAGTCATTTTCCTGAGCGAAAAAAGGCAGCAAATCCTTATCTCTTTTACGATAAAATGTAATATTAGTAACTGGACAAAGTAGATTTTGTTCTTTTAATCTGGATGCAAGTAATTCAGCAGATTCCTTTGAGAGATTCAGATCTCTAATAAGATCATTTAGTTCTTCTTGATTGAAACACTGCGGAGTTGCTAAATCTGCTTCAAATTCGCTGTCGTTTTCTGATTGAATTGTTTAAACTTCGTCAGACGTTGATGTTTCTGTATCAACTTCTGTCAGTTCGGGTAGACTATTGAATGATGGAACGGGTATTTCTTCCGAATGCGCTACAGGCTTTCTTGCAGAATCTGGATCAGGATATGTCCATTTGTGTCTATTGTTTCTATTTATGCCTTTAATATTAACGAGACAAAAATAGCAGTCGCCATGATGGTTTCGCGGTTCTCTCCAAACCATTGGTACACCAAACTTTAGGCACTTCCTTTTTCCAGTTGTCCACTGTCGCAAATGTTCAACACATGTTTTACATATGAAATGTGGGGCCCAAGATTCATCTTGATCTCCTAAATGAACGCCAAAATAGGCAAGATAGCTCTTTTCACAAAGTCAGAAATCGTTTTTCTGCTCTCTTTCAAAGTGTATTCACCACACACATAACAAAAAACATCGGGATGATTTACACAGGTACGTCTGCTTCTGGATGCCATTGTTTCAGTTTAGGGCCTTTACTTCAATGACTTCTTTGAAATACTCGTTTATTTGTCATGAGAAACCGGCTATCGCTTCAGAAAAATGTCTTTTTAAAATAAATTAAGAATTTGTCTACTCTGCTCAATTGCTATAGTCTTGTCCTTTAGAGATAACACAATTTAACTGCTATATGACTAATAGGATATTCTCTTTCAGAACCCCTTTTTATACAGACGGGAAACCACCCTTGGATCATCAGAAGTCCGAAACACGGCAGTTGCAGCGGCTAGCAAAAGACACATCGGTCGTGCGGGTCGCTCTAACTCGGCACCCGACTCGTACGATTGGGCCCAGAGCCGGCAAAAGTCGGTTGAAACCAATCTGGAATCGGTTAAGGAAGTCACCATTGACCCCAACGGAGAAGAGGTAACTAGCATGTACACCAGAATGAGCCGAAGCAGACCGCAGAATAGGAAGAATCTAGCTAGAGTCACCAGGAAACACGGGGAACTATCCAGGAATTCCACAGTATCAGACGAATACTCTCTACAGTCATCTGATTCGATATCAAGATCATCTGAATCGGACTCGTCATCTTTATATGGAATGTCAATGGCATTTTTAACAGCACAATCTAGTAGGTCTGAAAACAAAGCACAAAACTCTAACAGTGAGTCGAATACTCCCAGTAAGGTGGCACTAATCCATGATGACCAATCGAAAATAACACAAAATGCTGATAATCACAGCAACCAAGCGGACAAGAAAGTACAAACCACTGCAACCCAGTCCAGGAGATCTGACAACAGTACAGCAAAAGAATATGATGGCAAAACGGGTGAAACCTCTGGCACAAAGAAGTCAGAAACGACACAGAGGCGGTGATAGGATCTGTTTAGATTCTTAGGTTTTAGGTTATGTTGTTATTTGATGCGAGAGTGAAACAATCTGTTAAAAGTGGCTGTTATATTTACTAGTTCTTTTCGGTGATTCATTTGGTTGCTATTTTGATACAATTTTGGCCATATCAGTTTGATTTTTTTTATCGGCGCTCATCAAGCAAAACTATTGACAGCTAGCGGCTGTGCGTCTGTCAGTGTTTGACAAATGTCAAAAGTGGTTGCTCGTATTACAGATTTTGAACAAGTAGTTTGACGTTTTGTTTAATCAGGACAGCTTTTTGCTTGACCTGAACTTGGAGAGGCGTTCTTATGGTTGACTTAATTTTTGATGGCACAAGGAAGCTATGCACTTGTCAGTTTTGTGTTAAAGTGTCAAAAATTCGCTGTTTTGACAGATGTAGTTTGACATTTTACCATATTAGGACATGTTTAGTCACCATAAAAGTATTCGATTCTATTATCTCAAATTTCTATCAAAATAATAACGTTATTTGTATATTCGCCTATATGTATATGTTACTATGGATCTCTGAATAAGATTTTTACGACAGAGAATTTTACTCAGTGTTTGCTTTTATTTTTATATCTTTGTAAAGTCATATTTTTTATTACTTTTGATTTAATAAACATTTTAGTGATATTTTTATTTTTTATTTATGATTTAAGCACGGGGCATTCCATCGAATGTTATTGCCTTTTTAAGTAAAGAGAATTTTTAAAATTTTTATACTTAGCACATTTATAATAATGAAGTATTTGCCCCCTTTTTCCCCGAAAAGGTTGATCACACTGTATTTTTTTCCCCTGAACTCTTTATTATAAAGAGTTTTTTTAAGATCCGTATGTGTCTGCAGTGGCGTGCCGAGTTTTTAGGAGGCCCCCCGCAGGACTTTTCTTGGGGCCTCCCTGCATAATTTCCAAACAAATAAGTAAACAAAAAATGTCATACATTTATTAACAAAAACCATAACATAAAATAAAAAATATCTCTAGTAAAAAAAATAAATAAAAAAAGGAACGAAAAATATACCGGGTGAACTAAGAAAGGAGGCCGGCTGTACGTATCTCGGAAATCGTTTATCCCAGGGTGTTGTAAAAATGTTTCTTATGATAAAACTGGCCAAGAAAAAATGCTGGAAATTATTTTTAAGTTTTCAAGTCGGCCGCTAGAGAGCGTAATACGCGTAACCAATTAGAAGGAGCAGATTTTCTCTGAAATTCCCCCAGTGAAGGTATATCAAAATTGACTTAATAATAATCTCTGCTAAATTACAAATAATTTTTAATAAGGGTTTTTTTCTCTAGCTGTTCAAAAAAAAGAGTGTGGAAAAGGGCAAATGCTTTTTTTTTAAACGGTAATAATTAACCGATTTTAATGATTTTGGTCTTGTTGAAAAGGACATTTATTAGGCTTTCAAATGACGAATGAATTATATTATTTTAAGTTTCGTTCCGATCGCCAGATGGCGCTTTCTTAAATTGAACGTGTTTTCTTCTTCAAGTTGATATCTTTTTTATTTACGGAGATATAAGCAAAAGAAAATATTGCTTGACATTTTTATAAGAAACTCAAGCATTTCTAAACGAATTTTTACGTTGTACCTAATTATCAATTTTTAACACTACAAATACTACCCTACAAATATTTTAAGTATTATTCAACTTCTTTAATTCATTTTTAGCTTATTTGCTTTAAATAACACTTTCATAAACAGTGTCACTATTTAATTATGATGCTAAAAGAGTAGTAGGCTTTGGCAAAAATTCTCTTTATTTATATTGATATTTTAAAAAAAATTGATGATGCTTGTGATGAATGTGTGTGTAAACAAAATTTCCGACAACGATAACTTGAAAATGGTCAAATCGATATTAAATTTGCATAAAAAATAGTGTAACGTCTTGTGGCGTAATATCTTTGATATTTTTTAGATGTAAAATCTTAAATTAATCATATTTTTAGTACCTACTGACAAACCTATAACAGCAAATTGAAATCAGAAGGAATCGGGGTAAATCTAGCCCCAGAAAATATTAGATGTCATGAACCTACATATTTCATTTATTCGAACAGCAAAACCGGCCAAATTTATTTTTTTATATAAAATATTTTTTCCACTATACGATCTAAAAATTCAAATGTTTTTATTTCCATAAAGTTATTCTTAAAAAAAAATGGCAAAACAGAGGGCAGATTTTTTTTCAAACCTATCTGTATAAACGATATTTACATTTCTATAAGGTTAGTCTACGGAAGTGAAATGACTCTATTAAAGCAAAATTGAAACTGTAAGTTTTTATAGTATATAACAGTAAAGTTTAGTAAAATACTTTTAATATTTTTAAAAACGGCAAAACAAGACAAATTATTATATATTTTACGTATATAATAAATTTGCCTCATTGAGAAAACTATTGAAGTAACAAAATTGGAAAGTATACTATGCTTAACAAAACACATTTTTTATCTTCACTAGTGACACACTGTTCAACCTTTAAATCGTGGGAAACACTGATCCAATAATTTATTTTTTATTTTTTATTACGACAATTATGATCACAGGCTGGACCATTGTCACTGGCTTCTTGGTATGATAAATGAGGATCCCCACATCCTTTTAAGAATTTTGTGGACCGATAAAGCCACGTTTCGTTCCGATGGTGAGGTAAATCTACATAACTTACATTACACTGGCCGACAAAAAAAAATTTTTGTTGTAACACAAATCAAATAGCATAATCTAATAGAATGGACTTATCCAAATACGAAAATGATAAATAGAAAGTTGTAGCACGTAGGGTTTTCTTGTTAGGGTTGTAGAACCATATCGAATGTTACGATACTTAATATCTATAGAAAAAATGATTTCAGAAAATTCTTAACCCTGTTTATTGACTATCTTTACAGTTTTCGCCTATTAATCATACCATACATCTAGAGAAAAGCAAACGACAAAAATATTAACTTAAAACACTAATTAAACTTTATTTTTTCCATTTATTAAGTGTCCTATCTTCTCTCTTCAAAAACCAAAAGTAGTCACCCATCATGGCTGGATCCCATCGTCCTTGGTACTGAATTTCCATTGTTCTGATATCTTGGTGAAATCTTTCACCCTGCTCGTCACTAACAGCTCCCAAATTTTTAGGAAAAAATAACAGATGGGAATGGAGGAAGTGAATTTTTAATGACATTCTGGCACCGAGCAATATAGGCATCTAAGAGTTCATTAACTAATTGATCATAATTTTCATCCATATTGTTGCCTAAAAATCCTCTTAATACATTAACAAATGAATTCCATGTTCTGAGTTCCTGCCTGGTAAGCTTTTCCGTAAAATTGACATCGTCCAGCAATTTTCTGATTTGTGGCCCAATAAAAATGCCCTCTTTTAATTTAGCATCACTTAACTGGAGAAAGACTTGTCTTAGGTATTTAAATCCATCACCATCTTTATTCAAAGACTTCACAAAGTTTTTCATCAGCCCAAGTTTAATGTGAAGAGGACGCAAAAGGACATTTTTGGGATCAACAAGAGGTATAAATTTAACATTTTAAGATCCCGGCTGAAATTCGCTTCTTTCTGGCCAAATTTTTGTTACATAATGCTGATTTATTGCACGACTGTCCCACAAACAAAGAAAACAGCAATATTTTGTAAATTCCCCCTGAAGTCCCACTAAAATCGCTACAACTTTTAAGTTCCCACATATCTGCCATTTATACATATTGTAGTTTATTTTATCCAAAATCGTGCGCATATTTTCATAATTTTCTTTCATTGCAACTGAATGAGCAACTGGTATAGAGGGTTTTTAATTTCCATTATGCAATAACACAGCTTTTAAGCTATATTTAGATGAGTCTATGAATAAGCGCCACTCACGGGGAGAATGTTATATCAAGTTCCTGCATTAAACTGTCAATATCAGTACACGCGCACAACGAATTTTCCATACTGTAGAATTCAGAAAACATAAGACGGGAACCCAGAAGTTCTGACTGTTGCTTGGGTAACCCCAACTCACGTACTAAATCATTTAATTCACTTTGAGCAATCAAATGTGGCTCGCCGGAACTGGGACATGTGGTAAAAGTGGGATCGGTGCACTGTTCTTCTGAGCTGCCTGACGATGCGTTATCTCCATTATCTCCCAAATCAATAGCTTGCCAATTTAAAGGCGCAATCGGCACTGGCAAATTTGCATTATGAGGAACAGGTCGTAAGGCAGATTACAAATTTGGATATTCTATATTGTGCTTTCCCTTTTTGGAATAACCTTCAGTTTTTGACAGGCAAAAATAACAATCGTCAGAATGACTGGTGGGTTCTCGCCATACCATTGGAACTGCAAAAGGCATACTTTTTCTATTTCCCTTCATCCACTGCACCAATGATACGGTACAACTAACACAGCACACATTATCTTGATCCCCAATTAACACACCAAAATATTTAAAGTAGACTTTTTTTACATTTTCGGAAAATGGCCTGGCTTGTGATTTCACCAGAAATTCTCCACAAATATAACAAAAATTGTCAGGAGAAATTTTGCAACTTCGGCGCGTTTGACTCGACATTCTCGTCTTCACATACCCTTGCTTATCGATACACAGGGAACCACTCAACAGAAGAGTGATGTTTAACGTTTATTTTGTGTCTAATGTTCTAAACAACCCAGTCTAGGTAATTTTTCCGTAGTAAAATGGCCCATTTTATCCGCCCCACAATAAAATTGTTTACCTGCCAATATAAAAGGTTCTAATTAGGCTATTAAAAAATGCTACGTATTAGGGCTTTCCGGAATTATTGGGAGGGTATTTCCATTGTGAAAATAATGAGCTGGCCTGTGTTAGAAAAATCTTGTCGGCCAGTGTATTGGTCGGAACATAATCCTCATTGGATGCAAGAATTTCAGATTCAAGGCCGCTGGAGCATCAGTGTTTGGTGTGGCATAATTGGTAGTAGAATTTTAGGTCCAATAATTTTCGATTAATTTTTAAACGGAAGAATTTATTTAAACTTTCTCTGTCCCCCTCGTTCCCCAGATTTAACTTGTCTGGTTTTTTATTTGTGGGGACGACTAAAGAACATGGTGTTTAATATCAGACCAACAACGAAGGAGAACCTAATCAACTGAATTTAAACGGCTATCGAGATTATTCCTGCGATGGAAATAGAAGCAGCAGTTCAATCTACCGCAGAGAGACTCCGTTTATGCATTCAAAATGACGGCAGGTACTTTGAGCAGTTCATTCGACACTAATTATTAGTTAGTAGAATAATTTTGATTAGTTTTCGCTATTTGTTTTATAACCTTTTCCAGTTGTAGATAAAAAATGATAAAAGCAACTGGATTAGATTTATATTATCAAGTAAGCCTTGAAATCGTAGCTGTTTTTACTGCAGCTAGGAAACGGAAAATTTCCTTGCCTTTTTTTCCCCGAGTTTATTATTTATACATTCCATGTTTTTTAGTTATATATAAATTTCAAAGGAATGGACTTATAGTTATACACTTAAAAAAAGGCATATAACTAGGTGGAACACCCTATGTGACTGTGTATAAATCACTTTATTCTGTATGTATAGAAGTTACTAATTTTCTTATTTATTTTTACCAATCGGGACCATGTAAAATTAAACTTAATTAAATTAAATATTGCCCAGTGTAAAAAATGAACCAATCAAGACATGAAATGCCTACAATTTGTTCTATATAATAATTATAATCATAGTGCTTTAGCTTTCAAGGAATATAATAATTAATAAAATAGGCATTCTCTCTTTTCAAAACTACGTATGGTAGGTACCTATATTTTTTGTAAGCAAGCAATTCCAAAAAATAAGTTTGAATTATTCCACAAACAATTTTTTTAGAGAGCATTTTCTAAATATCTCAAGTAGCAAGGTGACGTTATTTTTACGTTGATACAAGGTTTCTTTTAGGGCCGTAACGTTAACGACCTATGATTATACGTTGATTAAATGTTACATGTTAACGTAACTAACGTTTGCGAACTTCAACGTTGATGTGACGTCGAATTATATTTGACATTTTTTACACAATATACCAATTCTCACGCACATGGGTGCTAAGAAATATACAAGTGTAGAGTTTAGTACATGTGAAAAGAAAACTCTCTAAGTTCAGTAAGTATTATTATAGTAGAAATAAACTACTGGGTCCATTCTTACAGTCTAACAGCAGCACACAGTAACGTATTCATTTTTGCCAATCCGACCCTGTTCTGGAAAGCATCGCTAGAAACTACGCGCTTTGCATGCTGGCAACAATCTGCCAAATTCTGTCAGCAGTTGCTACTAGTGCTACTAGTTTATTTTTACTGTGGTATTATAACAGACGTATGTACTCGAATTAACGAAATGGTCTAACAATGTATGTATGTGACAAATATAAAAATATAAATTATTATTATGGATGCTCACGATCACAATAAACCTCGTACGTCACACGACTATCCTTCTTCCCGATTCGTCGAAAAGATAGGTTGTGTTATTACTATGAGTTTTATAGAATAACTGTATTAAATATATTTTAGATAACCTTTTTTTAAATTGTAAACATGATTGTCTACACAAAATAGCTTATCTTTTTCCGTAATATTTAGTTTTATTTATTTAGTAATATTTACTTTTATTTTACTGTACCTACCTTGCAGGAATAAACGCTAACAAATAAATTAAGTAGGCCAGGCCTAATTATGTATCGTGGATGTTCGGGATTGGTCGGGCAACGTGACCCTGCCGAGCGTCCTAGTGGTGCACTTTTTTTTATTCAGACGTAATATATATGTAAGATGGAAGGGTGCGCGGAAAGGGGGTCCAAAATCACCCTTCGAGGATGATGGAAGGAATTTGCGTCTGGAGAATGTCTGCCAGACGGGCCTCATAGTTTATTGAGGAGCCCGGCGTGAATGGCAGCGTGGAAAGTGAAATTTATTTTACACTGTTCTCTGTAGGACTTATTATTCAATAATATTGCCTCCAGACTTGAAAAGTCGTGCATCCACCTAGGATTCGAATCCAGGCCCGCCAAGCTAACTCAGATATAAACCCAAAGCTTTACGCTCTCGGCCACCTGCTGGCTTTGGCTTCCATAAAAAAAAAATAGGGTTAAATTGTGAATTCGACATCTTAAAACGAGAAATTATAGTTTTTAGCAGTAAAAGATAAAAATAAATGAACTTTATCGGTTAAAGTTAAGCACTAAAAGAAAATTAAACTGGTCCTTATTATTGTTTTAGAAAAATAAAACGATAAAGAAAATGTCATAATACATAAACCCATCTTAACTATTATGTGATACTTATGAGGTTTATTCGCTTGTGTTGTCGGGAACAGTATTTTATGCACTACCTCGTTCGTTTGTGTATTGATCGTGAACTGCGCTGTTCGTTTGTGTGGTGCAGATTGTACCAAACTGTTCAGTTCATGTTCAAGTTGCACTTGATCAGGAGGGGGAGTAAGTTCGGGCAGGTTTGGACAAATACGGTAAGACGTCATAAATTTGAATTCTTTGACATAACCAGCATAACTTTAAATAATTAACAAATCGTTTTCTATTCGTTTGAAGCGTGTGTTCCATAAAACTAAATAATTTAAAATATACCAACATATTGTGAACGCACGAATTTTGGATGTTGGGCGGCTATTACAATATACGTTCTGAAGGTTAGTATTTTACCGATCTTTACCCTACTTTGATTGTTATATATTTGATCTGGATGGACGAACAGTACGGATAGCAGAAGATGAACTGAGCACGAGTTTGCTGAGTCCAACTGCACAATGGACTGATAGTGCAACCTGACTTTTAATAATAAAATAAAAAGAATACACTTTCAGCGTAAATAAGTTAGATAATAAATGGAAGTCCCTGGAAAGAGCATATAAAAATATGTTGGAAAATAAAAAAAAACTGGAAGAGGTCGAAAAACCTAACCTCTAACTTCAGACTGACAATCTGAATCTCGAGAAGATAAAAAAAACGTTCGTTTGTACCGTTGTCCCAAACAGTTCCAAACTGAACTGCTGACGTCAGAACCTTGCACTTTTGTGACACCAGTTCAGTTACAGACAACACAAACGAACAAACCTATGATTGATTAATAAAACTGTAGTGCCTAAAAGTTATTTTGACGCCTCAAGACGTTATATTTTGACGTCAATTTAACACTGACATTTGGCTTAAGTATCAACGTCTATCTGACGTAAATTAGGTGATAAGATTGACGTTTGTTAAACGTATTCTTGCTACTTGGGGTACTGGACACAATTAAAGCGTGTTTTTGTCTGTTACCCACGACAAAAAGAAAATCGGCTATTATTGCAATATCAAAATTGACATGTTTTTTGGGGTTGCTCCATTTACTTATGAGACATGGGACACAGCTTGTTTTTTTAAATGCCAAATAAAAATAGTGAAACCATTTTACAGTAAAGATACCGTGATGTTTTGAACTGCGCAGACGCAAGAATAGAAATGGCATTTACATGCTTATATACATTATTTTGCAATTGACAATAATTGAAGAATATATTGCTTATTTTTACAATTTTGACTGCACAACCCTAATTATGTTATACTTCCTAAAAATTAATTAAAAACATTAACTTACCAAGCACTTTAATTTATAGTACTAAGTAGGTAATTCACACAATAGGAAAAGAATTAGAAAAACTTAAAGTAAATGTTGATATCAACATCACACCGGGGTTTGCTTCACTTGAGCTAAACCATGTTCCTCGTTTTCAGGTGCTATTTGTCTCTGAGGGCCACGAAATAAAATTCTAGAGCAAATATGGTATTATAGGGAGAATTTCTTGGGAAATTCAAATGTTAAAAAATATATAGGGAGTCCCATTCAAAAAAAGTTGATTCTTAGGTGTCTCACTTTTATGAAATACCCTGTATAATTCGAAATATTTTTAAATTGTAGACTTCTTTTTGTTATACAACTTTCACAAAAAAAATTCCCAAATTGTAAAAAGAGCAGGGAGATCTGGTTTTGACAAATTTTGACAACTATAGAATGAGCCTGCGCAGACTCGAAACTTCCGTAGATTCGGTCATAACTCTCATAATTATAAGGATCGCTAGTCTGGAAAGGAAATCTGTTGTATTTTGCAAATGCAAAACTAAAAAATACTACAGATATTGCCTACATGTAAGTAGATTATTAGCCTAATAACTTTTCTCAAATGTTCTATATATCTTCCTCTTCTAGCTTCTATAAAGAAAAATTGACCAAATATATTTTAGAATGGGGTAGCAGTATTTTGCACAATAGGATTCCAGGAAAGTTGCACTCTACCTACAATGTATCTTTCTTAAAAAAACAAACTTTAACACATATATATTATATTGAGTGCTGACAACTTACCCAAATATGTTATGTATATACATTTTATTTCCGAGATACATTATTAAGAATGTTTACAATATAACACCCTGTATATTGTGAACGCACAAAGCATCTTCAGGGATCTTTACTTCACTAGAGCGAAGATTGAATGAGCTCGAAGAGATTTAGGCCGGCCATTTATACCCGACCTAGCCCGTAATAGTAAGGAATTAGTTCAAGATATTTTGAATATTATAATCATTATTGCTGTTTCTAGGGTGTATATCTATTATTATCGCATTAAATAACCTTATTAGTTTTAAAAAATAATTTATTCAACAATTTCTAACAACTTATAAGTTTTTGTCTCAATCGAGTAACTAGTATGTAGTTTTAAACACCGTCTAGGCATGAACTATATTAGACATCTACAAGTCTCTGGTGGAATATTGGTTCAAACTTCTCTCATTCCTCGAATACTTCGTCGAAATTTTGGAAAGTTTTTGAACCTAATTTCCTTTTAACTATCATCCAAAGATTTTCTATTGGGTTAAGATCTGGACTACAAAATGACCATTATAAAACATATAAATGATTATCCTGAAGCCAGACAGTCACCCTCCTAGCAAAGTGCTTTGGTTCATTATCGTGTTGGAATTTCCAAAGTACTGATACATTTTCTTCTGCATATGGATGTATCACGTTTTACATTATTCATACTATCCATAGTACCAGTTATTCTCTAAAGAGCCAACACCATTCCAAGAGAAGCATCCCAATACCATGATACAATCATCACCAAATTTCACTGTTCAAATTCTTTTTTTGGTGGACGCCAAACAAAATGTTTTCCATCAGAACCAAATTTATTTACCTTGGATTCATCTGACCATAGTATCTGCTTCCATTGTTGGAAGTTCCAAGGAAGGTGAGGCTTAGGCTTGGTACCCTCTCAAAAGTTGTGCCTCGTTCAAACGATTACGAACGCTTCGAACACTAAATTCCCTTGGATTTTCAACAAAAATGTCTTTCCAAATATCAACTGCTGATTTGTGATCTGTTTCCATACTCGTTTTTCTAGGACGTCGCTTGCTAGGAACAGTTCTAGTGGCTCCATGAATCCTAACATGATGAACAGCGTTAAATACCCTCTTTTTAGAACCATTAACCATTTTTGCAATATTTTGATACGAATAGCCTTTCCCATGAAGATTAATAATGACTTGTTCATTTTCGTTACAACTTTTCCGCGAACCCATATTTGCAGAATTTCGAATAATGAAGATTTACATTAAATTATTGACAGGAACGAAAGTCAACAACCCACTAAAGCTCTAGGGTAACGATTGTCAGTTTTAAAATAAGCCTTCTTGTTTTAAAATGGGACTACTTTTTACAAAAATATAGATTCAGAAATAGATAAATTAATTTGCCGCTTAAAAATGTAGTGTTGTTCGAATTTTATGATGAATGAATTATTTTTTAAACCTAATAGGGTTGTTTAATGCGATAATAATAGATGTACACCCTAACAATAGCAACAATGATTATAATATTCCAAATATCAAACCAATTTCTTACTATAGTCGAATGAGGTCTTATCGTGCGGGTCCAAAGGTCACCAACATTTTGAATCAAATCAGAAAACACAGTGATTACCAAAATGTTGCGTGATTCTTTTATCGAGCTATTAAATCTCGATGGGCTATTTACAAATATACAGGGAGAAAGAAAATAGTTTTTTTTATTATATTATGGAATATTATTAAGATAGCCACTTAATATTATTTTATATATTAAATGCCGAGGGGCTAAATAAGAAAATTCGCTAAATATGTATTTGGTTAAAATTTTTTGGTCGGTAAAAACAAAAAAACAAAATGAAAGTGAGATTTTTTTATCAATCACCAAAAATTATGAGCCCCGCTCGAACTAAAAATCTAACCACTTATACAGTGTCATTTATATACATGCGGGCCACACCTGTGCAAAGAAAACTTGTTTTTTTTTGTACTGTGATAACAAAAAAAAATTATTTTGCAAAAATATTATACACTTTTGTTAAAAACACAAGCTAATTAGTTATTACTTCCCTCGTGAGATTTTTTTCAGATATTTACGTTTAATGGCCCCTATATGCCGGAAAACATGTTTTCCCAATTACGTCTGTCTGTAAAGTTTTACCGATTTTTATATATCAAATTTTATCTTATAATTAATAAAAAAATTTATTTATTTTAAACACGCTTTAAAATTGGAACAAGTATTCTATAATTATTTATCTATTGCCTACAAAATTACAAATGTACTAAAAAAGTAAGCAAAAAAATGGTGTCAAATCTAATAAAAAAAATTTTAAGTTAAAATTCACAGGCTAACATCCAGGAGCAAGTGGCAAAAGCTCTGAGAATCGGTATAAGGAATGTACAGCAACTTGTGAAAAAATCCAAAGGCAAAAGACTTGAGTTACAATGCAAAAATGGATATTCATAATGCAATTTATAATTTATATACGTCAAAGACTAATATAATCCTTCAGAAACTTTTTAATATTATAGACTACAAAATATCATCATCACTTAAAAAGTTCTATTCTTCTGAGTTGTCCTCAAATGGCGCAATGATCATTGGTGCTATTTCGACATCTAGAACTCGTTCTCGATTCCACCAATCACATATTAATTTCTCCGTATGTTCCACAGATTTCTTCCAGTACTCCGGCGTAATATAATTTAAAGAATCTTGCCAAACAATTTGCACTTGATGTGATGTAAGACCATCGTTCACATGTTTTTTTCCCGTAATATTTCCTCTACAGCATATATTGTTGGTTTTTTAATAGATTTTGCCATTAAAAGAAGTTCTAGTTTTAGCATATTGGGTAAAGGATTTTGTTTTTGTTTTATTAGCCAGTCATAAATATCACTTTTCTTCCAGGATGAAGTAGGTTATTTATTTAAGATTCTTGAATGATAAGATGCATTGTCCAGAATGATTAAAGATGGAGCATCAAAATTTGGAATTAGTTGTTCTTTTAACTACTTTTCAAACAGTTCACAGGTCATATTATCATGGTAGTCCATGCTTTTGGATGTTGAAGAAAATAGTAAACTTGCACCTGGGAGAAATCCTGTTGAAGAACCTGCATGCAAAATGATGAGCCTTTTTCCCATCCCACATCCGTTTTTTCTCTTGACACTTTTTACAGACTCGTCCTGCCAAGATTTCAAACCACTTCCATTAGAAAATATCCAAGTCTCGTCTAAAAATAACACCTTTCTAAATTTTGAATTAATATTTTCCGTGAACTTTCTTTAAAAACTGGATACGCTGACTTGCTATATGTGGCAACTCGCATAAAAATCTTCGATTACAGTCCTTTTTATATCGAAAACCCAACATTTTTATTAATTTTGACAACGGTTTTAGTCCAATTTCCAATATGCCTCGATTTTTTAAAGCTTCTTTTAAAACTTGAAGGGTTATATTAGTTTTTGATGTGTATAAATCGTAAATTGCATTACGAACATCCACTTTTACATTGTCACTTAAGTCTTCCGTTTTTGACTTTTTTCGTGTACATTTCTTAATTTTTTTCGGTAGTAAATTATGCTTTTTTTCAACCACAATTTTCTGCATAGTCCTTATACCGATTCCCAGAGCTGTTGCTACTGTCTCCTGGATATTGGCCGGTGAATTTTCATTTTCGTAACATTTTATTAGATTTAATACCATTTTTTTCGCTTGTGGATACAAAAAAACCCGAAAATTGTTTTCTATTAGTCATTTTGTCACTGACTTGTCAATCTGACGTGTGAAGTGTCATCGCTCAAAGATTTTTACAACTGCTGGTATTTATATGTTTATCCTCTTTTTTCGTATGAAAATATCATAGGTCTATCTAATTCATCTGCCGGATTTTATGCGGAGGATATGATTACAGGCAATAAAAGAAAAACAAACTTAAAAAGTTTGTCGTTGATAAATCGTATGACCCGCACGATAACACTGCTTTTGACTATAACAACGGTTCAGATTTTCGTAAGGTATCGTTTCTAGTTTGCCGCCACTGTATTTTCTAATTGACCAACTTATGTCCTCCATTCCCTGTTAAAGCATAAGCCAGTTCCGTTGTCTCAGATGGTAAAGAATTTCGATCATAAATTGCGTCGGTTCTGTAAACAAAAGAATTAATAACTTACTGATGCTATGGCGAATGTGAATTTGTATTTAGATATCTGTTTGTATATGTGGTGGTTTTGATATACAGGGTGGCCCAATGAAAAGGTCCCACCCTTATTTATGACTTTCCTGGTATATTTTGGGAAAAACGCTTGGACACGTCAATTTTGATTTTTAGGGGGACGTCTTTTCATGTATGATTGTATAATACAGGGTGTTCCAAAAATAAGATATCGCATTACACTTGACATTTTTAAATGGAAACCCCCAATTTTTTTTCTATTTTTGGATTCTCCAGGAAGTTTTTAGTAACTTTTGTATAATAGAGTTTATACCTATCTTCAACCATTTTGAAGTTTTTTTAATTTTTTTTATAAAATTCGCCTCATTTAATTTAGTACTGATAATACGGAAAAAAATAATAATCACCGATACCAGCAAGAAATTTAGCATCCGTCAATGTCATCGTAAATCATAGAACAACTTTATCTTTGATTTGAAATCGTTAAGTTGCCTAGTTCTATTATAATATTTTGCAATGATTTATTCAATTCAAGAAAGGGTCGAAATAACGAAACTGTATTATCAAGGAAGCATTGCAAGAGCTACCGCCCGGTTGTTTAATGCGTTACATCCAGACAAAAATATTAACCATAAGTATGTGGCTAAATTAATAAGAAAATTTGAAGCAACTGGATCTGTATCTAATATTCGCCGGAATCAGGAAAATCGTCCAAGTAGAAATGAAGCCAGAGAAATAGCAGTTTTGGGACACGTGGCTCTTGACAACACCCAAAGTACTCGTGGTCTGGCTACTTCTTCAGGATTTACACGCTCAACAGTGCAAAGAATTTTGAAATCCTATAAATTTCACCCGTACAAAACTAAACTTGTCCATGAGCTTAATGAAGACGATTATGATAGAAGGTTGGAGTTTTGCGAATTAATGACACAACGTTTGAACAATAACCCAAATTTGTTATTTAACATTTGTTTTTCGGATGAATGTACCTTCTATTTACATGGTGCTGTAAATAGACATAATTGTCGATATTGGAGCGACTCGAATCCACATTTGTTTCGAGAGGTACATTCGCAATACCCACAAAAAATTAATGTCTGGGCCGGCATTTTCGGAAATCATATTGTAGGACCTTTCTTTATTCCTGGAAACTTGACGGGGGAGTTGTACTTGGACATGTTGGAAAATACAATAGAGCCACGAATAACCGAAATAATAGAAAATGAGGTTAATTATAATGAAAATTTTCTTCATTTCCAACAAGATGGTGCACCACCGCACTATGTAGCTCCAGTACGACAGTTTTTGGACACCCATTTCCCAAATCAGTGGATCGGACGGCGCGGCCCCATTGAGTGGCCACCAAGGTCTCCGGACTTGAGTCCTTTAGATTACTTTCTTTGGGGACATATAAAAAGTAAGGTTTTTAGTACGAAGCCAGACTCCATCCAAGATCTTCGGGAGCGGATCACGGCGGAATGCAGACAAATAACTCCAGAAATGTGTGAAAATGTTAGGAATAGATTTGAGCAAAATATTTATTATTGCATGGAGGTAAACGGACACCACTTTCAACATTTATTACCACATTGACTTTTTGACACATTGTAGCTAAGTAACTAATTTTTGTTTAAATTTTAATGTGAATGTAAAACTGTAAATGGTTTAGTGTTCCTGATTCCGGCGAATATTAGATACAGATCTAGTTGCTTCAAATTTTCTTATTAATTTAGCCACATACTTATGGTTAATATTTTTGACTGAATGTAACGTATTAAACAACCGGGCAGTAGCCCTTGCAATGTTTCCGTTTTGATAATAAAGTTTCGTTATTTTGACCCTTTCTTGAATTTAATTTATCAATACTTGATATTATTCAATTATTCAAATAACTTCAAAATGGTTGAAGATAGGTATAAACTCTATTATACAAAAGTTACTAAAAACTTCCTGGAGAATCCAAAAATAGAAAAAAAATTGGGGGTTTCCATTTAAAAATGTCAAGTGTAATGCGATATCTTATTTTTGGAACACCCTGTATTATACAATCATACATGAAAAGACGTCCCCCTAAAAATCAAAATTGACGTGTCCAAGCGTTTTTCCCAAAATATACCAGGAAAGTCATAAATAAGGGTGGGACCTTTTCGTTGGGCCACCCTGTATAAATTGTCCTAAGGAACCACCCCCCAGTGGCGGCTATTCAGGTGAAGTAGGTAAAGTGCTACTTCACCAGGAAAAATGAACAAGCAAACCTCTACCTATATTTATTAAATATCTCTTAAGATTTAAGTTTTTACATTCATTTATTCACCTAATTGGCAAAAAATAAACTGTACATCTCGAATAAATATTTTACTTGACCGTTGGCGGCATGTCTTTTTAAAACTTTCAATAGAACTTTATTATAACAACTATAACAGTGGCGCAAACCGCTTCGACTTTGCTGGAGGTGCTATGTTTAGTTTACGGTTTTCCTACTACGTTGCCATGACAATATTCCTGCTAGGTTGCCATGTCGTCGAGCACATGGAAGAAAAATGTTAACCAGCGCCATACAACGCTCTCGGTGAATTGCTAACACAGTACACTACACCCACGTGTCGTTTGGGGTGGTTCTTTACTTTTATTTTCGCGGATTTCGCTGCAACCGGTTAGTTCCTCTGCAGTTTGCTTGACTGTCTTGTGTTATATTTATTCATGGTGTTGTTACAACTTTATTTGGTGTCGGGTTTATTAATTTACATTCTTGATGAATCCGATCACGGAACAAGATCAGAGTTTTAATCGTTGCCCTGGTTTTCGGCGTACAAATGGTTATGTAGTAGTCAAATATTACAAAAATTGTTTTGCTGGCCTTGTTTACTAGTTTCGAATAAATATTCAGTGTGAAATAAGAAAGGATTTGCAGGTATGTTAAATATATGAAGGTCTTTACATAAACATGAAGACTCGTTGGAGCATTTAAAATGCCAATTAATGCTAAAAACATTTGTAAAAAATCAAAGCACTATAGCTCACACTTTAAAAGAAAATGCTAAACTATATAAAATAAATTTTAACGAAAACGTCCGATTAAATAGACTATTTATGTGCTTGGTAATTGACGCAGTTTTGTACCTCGCAAAACAAGAGATAGTCTTTCGCGGCCATGATGAGAGCAGCGAGTCAATAAATAATGGGAATTTTAAAAAGCTTTTAGGTTTATTAATATCGAGAAGTTCCCAAGGACTGGTGACTCGAAAACTATTCAAACCGAAATAATTTAATGCATTTCTGATTATTTAAATGTTCATGTAAAAAATGAAATAATGAACACACAGTTTTTTTCTGTACAAGTGGATGACACCACTGATATTACGCAAACCTCCCAGTACTCCATAATTTTATGATACGTTAATGCATAAGGTTCAGTAGTCGAGAGATTCTTAGGATTTTATAATGTCAGCTCCGATAGAATGTCGGATAATTTATATTTTCTATTTCTACCTTCAAAAAAAAAAAAGAAAAAGCGACGCATGCTGTATTTGTCCATTGTCTTAACCTTATGATGCAGCAAAGTCTAAAAATATTTCTAAATGTCGAATTTTTTTGTCTTAGTGGTATTCCCTCATTTTTTCATCACTCAGCATAACGAACGTATGCTCTTACATCTGCATCTAAGAGGCGTATACCAACAATTACAGAAACTCGTTGGTCTTCAAATTGGAAGTTAGTAAATATGATTGCTCAAGACTGGAATAAATTAAAAGACGTCTTTGAATTTATTACAAACTATGACAAATCTGATGAAAAATCAATCCGGCTTGCGAGAGGATTTTTAGGTGAGATGAACGATTTTGAATTCACGTTTCTGGCGTTAGTGTTTAATAACATTTTTTCAATCACGGGCATACTATTTGCGTTCTTCAAAAAAAATCGCTTAACATTCATTTTTGCATATCCAATATAAAACGCTGTCATGAGGCGCTCTGTAAAAAAAAATTAACATTATTTTAATACCATGTTTGATAAAGCACAGAAATAAATCATTACAAACGTGAGCTTGCTAAGCTTTCACCTGAAGAAATTAGGGCTAAGTATAGAACCCTTTTTTATGAAATATTGGACCATAAGTATTTTAATGGAACTGACATTAAGCTTTCAAGACTTTGAAAAACTTACATTTTTATGTTTGGCAGATTCTGCTAAATTTTCCGAATATAGTTTAAATTTTCCAACTGGCCCGTTTGAAAATTTGTTACAGTTATATGGGGAAATATTTTCAAAAAGTCAACGACTTAAAAATGAGCTTGGTCTTATTTTTGCCAATGACAGTAATTCGAATATATCGCTGCAAGAGCAAGTGAAAAAAATTAATGAAAATAAACATATTTTAACCAAAGCATATAAAGTTTTTTCCCTTATTTTGACAAT
Organism: Kuschelorhynchus macadamiae; assembly: GCA_030620095.1. Taxonomy (NCBI): domain Eukaryota; kingdom Metazoa; phylum Arthropoda; class Insecta; order Coleoptera; family Curculionidae; genus Kuschelorhynchus; species Kuschelorhynchus macadamiae. The sequence goes on from JAUTXW010003297.1 coordinate 132,374, forward strand.
ACCGTTGACAAGTGCTTCAGTGAAAAGAAGTTTTTCTTGCCTCAAACGTGTAAAAACTTATTTAATAAATACAATATCTCAAAAAAGACTTACTTCTCTAGGCAATACTTCAATTTCAAAGGAATTTCCAGAGATTAGGGCAACTCATCCATTTTATGAGAATGTAATAAATTTGCTGCTATGAAGGATACGAGAATTGATTTAGTATACAAAATTTGGGTAAGTCGTAAAAAATATTCTACCCCCTCCACATATAAAAAAATTATTGCGATATTTTCTTGCTTCATTTGCACTTCACTTACTTTTTCACTCGCGAGCCGCCACTGCCACCCCCATTTCCTTGTACAAGAACATCTAGAAAAGGAACCGTGCCTTCTGTTTCAATTTCCATCGTAAGTTTTATATTAGGGTGTTGGTGAAATGAAATGATCAAAAAACCTGAGGCGATTTTCTGGACGATTTTGTATATTTGAACTACAATTTTCGCTTTAATAGACACTACCTCATGTGACAGCGGAGATGCTATGGCAGCTCCTAAAATTTGTTCTTAAAGAAAATTCCCTAAAAAACGAAATAGGTTGATGTGAGTCATGCATCAGCCAGATCTGAAAGTTAGTTGAGATTATTATGGTGAAATAGGTATAATATTATTGAAACTGAATCATTTATAGACACATTCGTATATAGCGATTCTCATTGAATCTGACTAAGATATCTTCTGATATATCTTATGTTATCCTTTATTAAACATGTTTCTAGGGCCAGGCTGAAAGGAATGAGAATGCTGGTATTCTTAGTTGGGACCATGAAAACTCTGTCTTGTTCCCTCACCAAATCAAATGTTGAATATGCAACTGCCTATGATATGATCTTTTTATTAGAATAATAAAGACCAAATTAAACGAGGTCAGCAACATTTCCTTATATTTGTAGCAATCAGTCTGGAAATAAATACAACTAACCTAGGGTTGATGAGGTGGAAGTAATGAACTTGAAGACGCTGGAGACTAAGTGGTAATACAGTAATACATAAAAAAAAAAGCTGTCAGCACTCAAATAAGGTTCACATATTATTTAATAAATTTATTATTACACAAAAGGCTTTATATTTGCACAAATAAGTATGTATTTATACCCTGTCGCTTGTTAAAACCTGCTCAAAACGAAAAATCAATTTACAAGGTATTAATGTATATTATATGTAGTGTTTAGCAGATCAGTTAGACAAATTAATAAAAATATTTTCTGACAGGAATAATTACAACATGCTAAACATTACATATGAGAAAAAAATTAAAATACACGTTTTTATTATATAATAAGCATTTGGTAGTCTATAAGTATAAGAGAATATGCATTGTAAGCATTTTCAGAGCAAAATCTATGCGTAACTTGCATTTCTTCCGTTTTATTAATAAAATATTTAAAATAATGAATTTTGTTTAATTTTTTTTTATGGGATTTACTTGACTGATCCTGTAGTTTATTATATCAAAAGCCTCTACTAATACATAAAGACAATTATTTTAGAAACATGTCAAATTATTCAGAAACCTGCTATATATTATGATTAAATAAATAAAATTCGTATAACCAAACTAAAAATATATATTTCTATTAACTTATCTACAAAATACATCTATATTGCAAAGTAATACGTTTTCTAATCCCATCCTTCTTTTACCCTTAGATGTGCTAATCTCGATTCAATGGAGACATTTTCATAATATTCCTTCCTTTTCGTCATCGTTTTGATATACCTCTCTTCATTTTTCCCTAGGGCTACAGCATGTCCTGCCGATTGTTCCTAAAAATCAATCACTCTAAATATTTATTATTTAACATATTAAATGTTTTTGGAAATCATACAAAAAATTTTGTTTAATTGATAACATTTAAGTTTTGATCATGGGTCTTTATTATCCTTTAGTATTTCATAAAATGATGTTTATTTGTGTAATTTAAAGAAAAAACAAACATCTTAAGATATTTCTCTGTAAATCTTAAGATGTTTGTTTGCATGACATTATCATCCTGACAGAGACATGGTTGAACAGCAACTTTTATGACTCTGAATTACACTTCGAGGGCTTTAATGTTTATAGAAGAGATCGTTCATCCGCCAGCAGTACTTGCACCCGTGGAGGTGGTGTGTTGATTGCCGTTAAAAAGACTATTATCAGCAAATGTTTGCCATCTTCACCGGACATTGAGCAACTTTTTGTGTTACTAGAAGCTGGCAAAAGTAAGCTACTAGTATGTACAGCATACTGTCCTCCGAAGTCACCTGCTGAAACATATGTACTATTTAGTAGTAGTCTAGATGCAATTACCGAGGATTTGGATGCTGATGTGTATATTGCTGGTGACTTCAACCTCCCTCACTGTGAGTGGGGAAAACTTGATATGGGTTCTACTGCTGAGGCTGGTCTAGGTGCCCCTCCGGCTGAGGTGGATTCAATACTTGTCATGTCAAACTTGTGCTCCTATCATAACTTATACTAGTGTAATACAAATAAGAATTCTTTGGAGTCAATCTTGGACCTTATATTGGGAACCGACCCAAACATTCGGGTGAGGGTGTCTGATGCACCCCTTGTACCTTCCGATGGCTACCATCCACCACTGGTTTTCGATGTCAGATTGCCATATGTAAACAATGAAAATGAGTTGATTGGTGAAGACTATTACAGGGACTTTGATTCAACTGATTATCCTGGTTTTATTGATTTTTTGAGTCATATCAACTGGGATGGCCTACTTGCCGATAAACCCTTGGATGTTTTGCTTGACATATTTTATGATGTACTTTGTTTGGCAGTTGATGTTTATGTGCCTCTTAAAAGGTTTTCTAAAAGGAACTTTCCCAGATGGTTTGATCATAACCTTAAAAATATTGTGATCCAGAAAAAGAGTGCTCATAGGCAGTTTCAGATTACTCGTCTTCATTCGGACTACTTAGAGTTTTCTAGACTCAGAGCAGAGTGCAAGAGACTAACCAGGTTGGCTTATAGGGATTATATATACAATGTTGAATCGGCCTTAAGAACAAATGTTCGCAAATTTTGGAGTTTTGCCAACTCTAGGAGGAAGGTGCCTGGTATACCTGGTGAACTCACTTATAATGATAGAAAGAGCAGCTCTGGAATTGAAATTGCAAACCTCTTTGCTGACTTTTTTTCAAGTACTTACTCCAGCAACTCGGGTGATGTATCTAAGATTGTTTTACCTCTTTATAATTATAACAATATCTCTTCCGTTACTGTTATGTTTACTCAAACACTGTAGTTTTATCTTAGCCAGACCCCTTTGCTTTATCTTTAATCTATCACTTAGTTCTGGCTGCTTTCCTTCTCGTTGGAAGATTAGTTTTCTTACCCCTATTTACAAATCAGGTGACCGGTCAAGTGTTACAAACTATAGACCCATAAGCATTTTGAGCACTATCCCTAAATTGTTTGAGACTTTTGTTTGTGACCACCTTTCTTCCATACTGGGTAAGGACTTGATCAACCAACAGTATGGGTTCCGCCCGGGGTCTTCGACTGAGCTCAATCTGCTCACTTACAGTAATTATTTGTTGAAGGCCTTGGAGAGTGGGTGTCAGGTTCATTCCATTTACACTGACTTCTCCAAGGCTTTCGATCGCGTTAATCATAAAATATTGATTCACAAACTGAGGGCTCTGGGTGTCGTGGTTCTCTTTTGGAGTGGTTAAATAGCTACTTGACTGGTCGCCTTCAGCGGGTTCGCGTTCAGGGTTACACATCTAAAGATATTGAAGTTCAATCCGGTGTTCCACAGGGATCCCATCTGGGGCCCCTGTTATTTAATGTTTTTATCAATGATATTCAAGAATGTTTTCACTTTGGTAACTTTGTTCTTTTTGCAGATGACCTTAAACTCTTTCTAAAGGTGCTTAATAGGGATCATTGTGAACAGCTTCAGTCAGACCTAAATAGATTTGTCGCGTGGTGCGGTGCCAATTGTATGGACTTAAACGTTTCTAAATGCCACTGGATTGTCTTTGGGCATGGGAAAAACATAACTAACTTTCCTTACACTATCAAGTATGTTCCATTGAGCTCTGTATCACAGATAAAAGACCTTGGAGTTGTTTTTGATAACCAGCTCTCCTTTGTTCACCATGTGATGTTTATCACAAGCAAATCACTGCAAATGTTGGGTTTTGTCAGGGGATGCTGCCATGACTTTCACAATCTACAAGCCATCAGAACTTTGTATTGTGCCCTTATCAGACCTCATCTTGAATATGCATCATCTGTATGGTCACCTTGTTATCAAGTACATATAAACGCCATTGAGAGAGTTCAAAGGTCATTTCTTAGATTTTTAGCATTCAAATCTGGCCAGCCCCAAGTTCTGAGTTACAATATTCTGCAGCAGGAATATCATCTTAATTCACTATCATCACGTAGAACATCGCACGACCTTAAGCTGTTCTATAAAATTTTGAACGGCACCGTGATGTGCCCATCCTTACTAAATGAAATAGGTCTTCACGTACCTTCTAGGTTAACCCGTTCCGCGCGGCCATTCTGGGTACCTTTTCACCGAACTAACTATGGCCAGAACTCTTATTTAACTAGATGTTCAAATTTGGCCAATGAGCACTCTTCTTCTTTGGACTTTTTTAATTCCCGCACAGTCTTTCTAAAAGGATTGAATCGTCTTAATTTGTAATATAGACTTTGTGATTGTATTTTGTATCTCTGTTCAAATGTGATAAAGTGACTAACTGTTAATGTGTGTATTAATTTGCATTTTGTAATATGTATATAATCTAACATTTTTTTCTTTGTAATGGGCTATATGCCCGTGGGAATATATAAATAAAAATAAAAAGTAAAATGGCCAAAACCAAAATATCTAGGACCAAAGAAAAATAAAAATCAAATTTTACTAATATTAAGGTACAAGATGCATTTACACACATCATAAAAGGATACAATAAAAAATATACTAGACAAGTAAGTCAAAATTTACACATTAAAAAAAGATCAATTTAAATTCACACTTTTAAAATATCAGCATTAAGGTACATTATTGTTATAAAACGATTTTCTTATCAACAAGCTTTTAAATTCAATTTGGAATTCTGTCAAAGGAAGCATCCTGATTACCTGAGGAAGACTATTAAAAACCTTTATTATTAAAAATTCTGGCTATGTCTGACACTTCCTAAACTTGCAATAAGTATCACTAGATCATGTCTTTGTCTGGTATCATATTCATACAAATACCTTTGAGTGGTCCTGTTTTCTGTGTTTCATATGTAACAGACTTTTGAGAATGTTTCCCGAGGGAAACGAAAGCATACCTAGACAAAAAATACAACCCTGCACAGCGTTCCTCTACAACCCAAAGACCTTGAGTGAATACCTCCCCACAGTGTTGCCAACTGGAGAATGGTCAATTTTGTTATGACGTGATTAGAATTTCACTATGCTCCGCTACATTGGGCAATTTATCGAGGCACTAAGTGTGGACATTTAGAGTATATTAAAAATAAACAATATTTCGTTTAATCTTGGGTACAGTCAAGACAAACTTTACTAAGTATAAAAAAATTAAAATTCAAATTCAAAAATCATTTATTGTGCACAAAGTAACATTAAATTAAAAGAAGTACACAAAAGGACAGTATACACTTTATGGTATCAAAACCAAGCCCCAACCAAAAATAAATAAGACAGTAAGAGTAAATATTAGGCACTAAAACAAACTAAACTTAAAATTAAATTTAAAGGTGCTATGGAGAATCTTAAGCTTCAGATTTCTCTTTAATGAATCTTTGGATGAAGCTTGAGAAGAACGTTAAGATTAAGGTGCACTTGCTGGAGCTGTCTGTTCTTCTCACCAGCTTATCAGCCAGGTATTCAGGGATCCTAGGGTTGACGAGGTGTAAAGAAAGCTATAAAACACAGAAGAAGAAGGTTCATGAAATTAAAATTTCTACATAGTATTCAGTTTTTGTATATAGGTAACACAACATTTTTAGTTTAGCTATGAATGTGTGTAGATGGAATGTGGTGAATTCTGACAAGGCCATGTTTGATAATAAAATTAGGTACTCTTCCTTACCCTGGCAACACTGACATATTGAAAATGAGGGATTTATACAGTATCTCCTATACATGAGTCTCATGGGTGAATAGACATTCATTTATCTTATTGTATATTGCTTAAGTGCTGCTATGCTACTTTCAAACAGAAATTCCGCTATGTTTAGTGGAATCCCACTACGGTTGGCAACACTGCCTCCCCGGGTGATTATTCTTTAGTCCAATACACTATGAAAAGCATAATAGGAAATTCTTATTATTGCCTCTGACACACACCCTAACAAGTTCTTCAGCACAGACAGCTGATCTGAGTCTCCCACACACAGCCTCAACATGGTTCTAGCAGTTAGTATGAATTCTAAGGAGCTTAGCCCATTCTAAATGGTGGTTGAAAAATTGTCTAACTATATCAAGTTCTGAGTTTTTTTGTTCCTCTTAAGCAAGGGCCAATTTGATAAAAACCAGTCCTAAAATCATAAACTTTGCGACAATACAACTATATGGGAAAATGTTAAATATAAAAAAAAGCATTGCTCCATCCTTCCCAGTGGAGTGCTTATGCTACAGTATAGACATTAAATCTATTAGGTCAATGTGTTACAGACAACATACCACCTATCTGAACCATCTACTAACATAATGTCTCAACCAAAACAAAGTGGCTACACCCACCACACTCTTTCACATTTCCCTATACTTTGTTCACCTATGGCAAAAGACAGTATTGTTGCCTAATCTAAAAACCCTATACTGAAAGCTGAAAAATACTTACAGGAGTCAAAAAAGCGTGTCTGAGGTAAAACATATTCTGTTCTTCTATGGCAAATTGGTTTTTAAGATCTTGAATATGTTCAGGAGTCACTTCTCTGTAAAGCCTTCTCTTTCCTTTCCATATATTACCTGGAGGCATATGTTTCCTTCTAAATAAAGCTGCAAAGAGCTTCATTGTTTAAATCCTCAAACTTAGTTTTATTTTCAAGATCAAGAAATAAATACTTCAATTTGAATTTTGGTTATAACATGATTTTCTTCTTCTTATAATTTTCTTCTTCTTCTTCATTCCTGTTTAGCCTGTTACATAACAGGACTTATTGGCTTTGCTACGAGGCAGTCGCCAGATTGCCCTCCGTCCGGGGCTCAGAGTCGTTAAATCGGCGACCCTCGAAGTCGACCCTGCACCTTGGTCCAGTTTGGAGGCGTTATCGGTAGGATATCCGGATGGCGAGCTCTAGGCTCCCGAATACCCCGAATCTTTCAATACTTTAATAATTCCTCTTTAAATTTTTGAAATGCATCTAGGCTTCCACTAGGTGCCCCTTGAGAGTACTACTGATATCACGAGATGACCCTTTCTTTCAAGCTATCCCCTTACCCCTCCCACTCCCGCCACGTAGCGGCCGTTACGCTAATATTCTATGTAGAACTGCGGCAGACGAACGGGATAGAATGCAGGAACAACTAGGCCTCACACGTTCACAGCGTATGCTCCCTTTCTAGCGGGGTCGTTAGTTTCCACCTGAGCGGTTGAGTCTCCCGTTTCCCCCCGAAATAAAGCAGCAAAACCGAACACGTGGCACCACTTATGTTACAACACAGAGGTCTGCATTCGACGAGACGAACCGGAAGACTGCCTTATAATTTTTATTTCTTGATTGTTGGCGCGGATGCTAGTCCATTTGACAGATAATTGTTGTCATCGTGGGCTTAGTCAGTGCTGAGACGATTCTCCCAAGTGATTTACATATTATTCTAGTTTGCAGACATTATCAATGAGATATCCAGATGGCGTGTTCTCTCGGTACACCTTGTTCATTCCAAATTTTTTTTTTCTTTTTAAAATATATATGCATCTTGGTTTCCGCTAGATGCCCCTTGAGAGCACAACAATATCACAGGATGACTGCTCGTTTCTAGCAGGGTCGTTAGTTTCCACACTAAGCGGTTGAGTCTCGCGCATCCCCCCTAAACAAAGCAGCTAAAGCGCACACGTAGAACTGTTTATGTTAATTATCTCGCAAGGTAATAGGATTTCTGCCTGAATTAGCTCCATCTCACACTACGTTGGCGTCAAGGTAAAACCGCTGTATGAGCAGGGGCTTTACTCATAAAACGGTAACACACTGTACATATATGAAGGGGCCATATAACTTATTAGGGCTATCCAATATGTAAATAGGTAGAATTCGTTCAAAAGTATGTCTAAAAGGCTGCTTTTATCTTACGCTTTCAACTGATACAGAAAAAAGTTGATTTGTTGTATAAAAAAGCCGTTTAATGTTTTTTTTTTTGGAAAACGAAGTGAGACCCAACGTTAATATTAGGCAACTGCGTAACCAAAAAAATAGTTACGCCAAAAACGCGATGTAATTCCGTAAACTTTTAATGTAAAAGCTAAACAACAACAACGCAACTACAAGGAGGTACACGTTGTGATACAAAAATGGAGTATAATTTTGACGTAGAAAGTAAATATAACCTATATTTAAAAAAAATATCTAACAAATCACGGAGAAACAAATAAAGAAAAATCAACGGTTATAGCTTTTCGTAACCGTTAAAAAAATATCGTTTGAATTAAATGTATGGCATATTATGCATTGTATTCCGCCCTTAGGCTCAGTATCTTCACGTTCAATTAGCGTTACATATTTATGGTGCACATTAAATTTTACACAACAGATGGTCATTAAGATTGTATTTTTATCCGAGAATAACCATATCTACAAGTTAAATATTCCTCATGAAAAATATTCGACATTTATAGATAATTTTTCTTGAAATATACGTTATAAACGGTGATATTTAGTACCAACGTCAAAATTATCACCCATTATTGTACCACAATTGTGCACTTCCTTTTTAAGTTACGTTTTTGTTGCTTAGTTTAAACGTTTACGGCAGTTTTATTGTGTTCCAAGCGTAATTCGTCATGGTTTTGTCAGTGCTCGGAGATGAGCCAGGTGAGAAGAATAGTATTTAGTCGTTAACATGTTTAAAAACATCACAGCTTTTATTATTTCTCTGGGAGCTGTTACTACACTTTTTAGTACTTTCTAACTTTGTCACTAAGCCTCCATTCCGCACTCCGTTGCCCTATTATAAAAACGTACAGATAAGCGTAATAGAAAAGAGAAATAAATAACAATAGGAACTTGCATGTTCCCAGAGTTCTAGAGCAGCAGTTTCCGCTCAAAATTTCTTTTTTAATAGGAGTAAATTTGGCTGCATTGGAATAAAGTTTTTTTTTGGAAATGGTGGTGGTTAGATTTTACGTTAAACTTTTATGGGATCTGCATTGTGCTTTAGGCGTAAAGACCTTTTTTTTTAATTGTCTGTTAGCAGTTCTACATTTTTCTAACAGGTGGGAACCTGGTTGGCTGGCTTAATGATTTCAGGTGTGTATATACCACTATATACTACCGTCTCATTGGGACAGTACTTACTGTACTGAGCGTAGTCGGTACTGCACTGTAGGTAGTGTACTTGAATCATGAGCATATAAAATACTTTTTTTTTGGGAACGCGTAATTTTAAATATAATTATACAGGTCTATTTTGGCGGTAATTATAAACAAAGTTCGTTGAAGTTATCTTGAGACATCAGTTAGGGCAGTGGTATCATGTTGGATTAGCAGTGTGAAAGTTTCGAGTTCTAATCCTGGTTTGAGCGGTGATTTTCTAGTTTTTTTTATTTAAATTTAAAATATTTAATAATAATAATATTTAAGAAAATGCGGATTTGATGATTGGGATTGATTAGCAATGTAAAGATCCCGTGTTCTAATCCTGGTTTCAGCGGTAACTTTTTTAGTTTATTTTGGACAAAATTTACAATAATTAATAAAAATGGGGATTAGGATTGTTTAGGTTTGCTGTAAAGTGTGCGGTAGCATGCCAACAAAATTCCAGGACTAAATTTAAACAAGGATTTTATAAAAAAAAATTCTGATGGAATAACTGATCATTTAACGTCTGGTGTGAGACGAATACTGGTAACTGGACAGGTATTTCATTCTTGCGGTATTGGTGACATGTTACAGTGCAACACTGATTATTTCTATTAGATTTGTATGATTGTTTTTGTTATTTAGTAATCATATATAAGTAATAATAAATTAATTTGTGTATCTTATTTTGATTACATTACAAATGAAGACCTAATTTTTGTAATTGTATTTCTAACTATATAAGGGCTCACTTGTCGTCTCTGACAAAGGTAAGGCTACTTTACTAGCTTTAAAGGGCTATTACTAGTTTATAGTGCTTAGGATATTTGGTGTTTAGCTTTAATATTTGACCTGTAAGGAATTAATAGCCACAGAATAAATATATATGTCGTTAGGTACTGGTAGGTGTCAACAAAAAAATTCTGGCAACAGAGTTACTCTTAGTTAACAGTCTTAGTAAATAGAATACAGTCTTGGAAGGGGCCAATAATAAATTTAGTGTTATTGTAAAAAAGCATTTCTTAGAGAAAACTGAGGAGAAAACTATTTGTCTAATGTACATAATCCTAAATAATTAATGGCATTTTGGCCAATCAGTTAATTTTATTTATATGAGCTACTGAGAATGTATACATTTTATAGACAAATGCCTTTTATAGTATCAGGACAGTTGTGGAAGACAAATGTGCCTTATAGTTATCACCTTTCAATATTAATTTTAGAGAATCTGCAATGGAAGTAAGTCTTTCAGTGAAGACACCTAGATCTGTCAAGGAGGAAGATCTAGAATTTAAGTTTGAACCGAGTAATTGTGATAATAGGTAAGTATGTTTACTATTAATTTCCTTAATAACCTGATTTGTATAGTATAACTGAGATGATAATAGCATATTTAATATTTCTAGAATTGATAACAATGATGTATATTTTACAAACAAAATGGAAATGGGGAATATAAAAACCGAACCGGAAGATTTGTAAGTGATTTTTTGTATTTAGTTGGTAGATCACACTATCGGACAAAAGTAGAGCAACACTTCAAAAAATATATACCAATCCTGACATTGTAATTATACCTGCGTGATATTGTATTCAGATACAATATATTTTAAGAAACAAAGTAGTCTTTGATTACGGGTGACAACAAGAATTGTCCTGAAGAAAACAAATTAATTTATTTTATATTTAGTTTTGCAAAAAAATGCTAAATAGCAAAGCATCAAAAGTGGGGCAACATTTAAATAATTTGAGCAAAAGGAAGGTTTTTTGTGAAAGACAAGGCAAGAATAGTTGTGTGGGGTTTATTTTATGTTTTTTTTTAACATAATCTGTGCTAAATTAATCATGCCAGTGTTTCTAAAATAATTTCATCGTATTATGATAGCGAAATTGGGAAGGCTAAAGACAACAACAGTATTGAGAGACTGACACATCATAATAATTGCTCAAATGATCCTTGGAAGACCGCACCAAGAATTATTGGCAAACTTCCATAAATTACGATTGTTATATGGACAGTTCAAAGAAGGTTAGTAGATGCAGAGTTGTTTAGCAAGCATCCAGCTAATAAGCAATCAATTTTGGGAAGAAATAAGGTAATTATGCCGTAAACAGTTTTCTGCGAATATTTCACTTTTTCAAAAAAAAATTTGTATGAATTTCTTCTATTCATTGATCTGATGGTCACCTCAGTTGTGATTTATAATAATTTTATTGATTTTCCAAATTATAAACTATTTCATTTTGTTGTCAAATAATCGCCACCAAAATGTAAATTGGGCAACATTGCAACTACAGTAAAAAGCGATAGGGATATTAAACTGAAAAGAATAGATATTATTCTTTGACCTGATGAATTTAGTAACATAAATGATATGTTTCACTACTTTCTAAACAAGCTGTTAAATATTATAGATACATATTTTCAAAAAAAAAAAAAAAAAAAAAAAAAAAAAAAAAAAAAAAAAAAAAAAACGCAAACAGTTCACAAAAATAATAAATCAAAAAAATGGTTTAATTCAGAGCTGAAAGACTGTAGGGATAAGCTTAATTTTTTAATTAGCTATAACAATTGTAATGAAGATGTTAATCTATCAAATGAAATAAAACTAGAAAAGAAGTACTATAAAAATAAAATTATAACCAAAAAGAAAAAATTTTACTCTAATAAAATTGAAATATCGGTCAACAAACCAAAAGCTATCTGGAAGATCATCAAAGAACCTTCATCTAAGAAAAGATCGCTTCATGATACTCACCTCACCCCAGAGGAATTTAGTGATTATTTTGTCAATATTTCTAAAAATATTTTGCAGAGTTTAGCAGAAGTTCAAGGCAATCCAATAGATATTATATATCTATATATAAATTCACCTAAAAATGTGTTCCTTATACCAACTGGCAAACAAGAAACAAACAGCATTATTGCTAATTTATCCAATAGCTCGGCTTTGGATGTATACGGGTTGAGTAACAAAATTTTAAAAATGTTAAAAGATGGTTTGGCGCTTCCACTTGCATCTATTATAAACAAGTGCTTTGAGACTGGAAGATGAACATAAATTTAGTAGGATAAGTCCTATATTTAAAATGGGCGATCCAGATTCCCCATGTAATTACCGACCAGTCTCTTATCATTCCAGTTCTCTCAAAACCTGTTGAAGCAGCAATCAATAACAGAATTTCAAAGTTTCTAGAGGTTAGTAGTCTGCTGTCAAGATCTCAGTTTGGTTTTAGGAAAAATCTATCTACTTCTCATGCAATAGCTGAGCTGGTGCAGTACATAGTGGAGGCATTCGAGAGGGGGGAGGCTGTAACAGCCATATTCTGTCACCTCTCGAAGGCCTTTGACTGTGTGCCACATTCAGTATTATTGGAGAAACTCCCTTTTTATGGAATTAGAGGCAAGGTGGCAGAGTTGATCACATCTTATCTAATAGCAGGCAGGTTGTGGGGCATGGAGGTAAGAGATCATCGATCTTGGATGTGATAGCTGGAGTGCCCCAGGGGTCAATATTGTGGCCACTTCTGTTTATACTTTATGTTAATGAGCTTCCTTGACAAATTGGCCTGTCTCAGCTCAGGAGTCTGTAAGATTTCTTGGCGTTACCCTGGAATCCAGGCTGAATTGGAAGCAGCATCTCACTGGATTGACTTCTCAATTGTCTTCCACACTCTATTTGCTTCGTATGATGGTTGAATTTGTGCCGCCATATGTTTCTAGGGCAGCGTACATTGGAATGTTTGAATCCAAAATTTCTTATGGCCTTCTTTTCTGGGGGCACTCCACAGACTGGATGACCGCGTTTGTTATGCAGAAGGCGGCATTAAGAATACTGGGTAAAAAAAAGCCAACAGACAGCTGTAAGCCTTTGTTTAAACAATTTCATATCCTAACACTACCGGCCCACTATTTCAGCAGTGTCTAGTCTATATGAAATCACAGCTGAATAGTGCTCCAACTATTAGTTCGCGACATGAATATCCTACAAGACACGGCAGCGATTTACTTATCCCTCAACATCGTTTAACACTTACGCACAAAAGCTATATTACACTGTCTGTCAAGTTCTTCAACCATCTCTCCCCAGCCTTGAGAACCTTGCCAGTGAATCTATTTAAAAGAAGAATTAAAACACTGTTGGTGGATCTATGTCCATATAATATTGAAGATTTTTTTTTTAAATAACAATATGTAATCTGGAGTCTTAAATAATCTAATATGTCCATGTAAATATTTTTAGTGTGCCTTAATTTTATCAAAATCTGAGTGAATGTACTTTTTATGTAATTTTGATTAGATTGTATGTATATATGAATTTTAATTATTAATTTTAAATAATATTATACAGGCAGACATTTTCTCGGGCTGCACTATTGACAATGCTAAATTTTTGTAAAATGATATTGAGCAAATAAAAAATATTGTATTGTATTGTATTATATTGACCTGCGTCAAAGTTCGAGAAGAATATTGACATTTCTGGAATATTAGATAAAATAGGTAGGTAAATAAACTGTTATGATTTAGACAGATGCAAATATAACTTCGGGATCTCGACAATGGTAAACTGCCCTGGATATTTTCTTGTAAATTCTGGAATTTTCATATAGAATGTAAAAGAAATTGCGATGTTCATCAGACGTAGTGTGCAATTAATTGTGATATAATAAATAAATTAGTGCAGTAAAAAAAGTGTTTCGTATGCATAGTTCTGAAAGTGATGGCGTGCAATAATTGTGAATACTCTTTAAAAGATTTTATATTGCTTTTATCAGACAGAAGACAATTAATTGATTTTTTTAGTTTATCATGGACTTTTGATGAGATACAGTATTTACAATACTTGTAATAGTAGAATAGAAATTAACATAAATTCATTGTTCTATACTTGCAGGAGAAGCTACAAAATAAATTGAAGAAAAAAAAGTGTACATTTAAGAAAAATGGCTTAATTTTATAAATCGAAGTTGCCATTGGAAAGTGTAGTTTATTTTAGGGTTTTGTGGTTGAGGATAGGATTTCCTAGACAAGGTTTCATTATGAAAGAGCTTAAATGTAATAGTCAAGAGACAGATGAAGCCAAATTTGGAAAGAAAATATAATCGGAGACGAGTGGGTGTTTGGAGGATTTGAAAGAGACTCTTTCAAGAGAGTTTTTTTTAGTTCCTGTTGAAAGTAGAACTACGGAATCTTTGCTGGCAGTTATCAAACAGTGGATACTTCCAGGCTCCATTATTGTGTCCGATTGCTGGAAATCTTATGATGTTTTGCAGAATGAAGGTTTTCAACACCTACAAATTAATCATTCATTTCAATTTGTAGATCCTACCAACCCACAAATTCATACCCAAAATATAGAATGCACGTAGCGGGACGTAAGAGGTGCAATTCCACGATATGGGAGGAAGGAAGCACATTTTATTGGATATTTAGCAAAATTTTTATTTAAACATTCATTTTTGTTTTCAGATGATATCCATAATTTTTTTATTCAAATAGCTCACTTATATCCACCTAATTTAGGTTAAATATTTTTTAAAACTGGTTAATTTTTGTTTTAAATAAATAAATATAAAATTACTTATTGTTTTTATTTTAGAAATAGAAATAGAAATAGTTTATTCATGTCAACATTACAAAAGTAATTTACACAAGTCAATAGAGATGGAGTAACAGTGTCTAAAAAGATAATAGTACTTAATTAAGTCTAAAAGTTAAAATTTCATAAGTCTAGCCTCAAAGATAAATAAATTAATAAATACTAAAGTACTATTACTAAGAACATATTAAAAGCACACTACAATAATGTTTTAAAAGTTAATACAAATACACACAAATACTGTTTTAAAAGTTACTACAAATACACATTATAACATGTTAAAAATGAAACGCTAAAAACTCTTCATATGAATAGAAGCTATTTTTAATTAAAATTTCTTTTATTTTATATTTATACTGGGGCATCGGTAAACTCTTAATTTGATGAATAATAAACCTTATTACTAATTAGAGAAAATAAACTATGGATTTTTAAGGTTAGTTTCGTTAGAAAAGGTTAGGTTAGGTTTGGTTAGGAAGGATTATAGGTTAGGATAGGTGTGGTTAGGTTAAGTTAGCTTTGGTTAAGATAGGTTAGGATGGATTAAAGGTTAGGTTGGGTTAGGATAGGTTAGATTTGGTTAGGATAGGTTAGATTTTGTTAGTGTAGCGTAAAATATTAGTATAATACATCTAGGAGATAAATGCTATAGCATCTATGATTCTAATTTCAAGATTATAATCTCGAAAACGAGAAAATATTCTAACCAGCACTTTACTATTTCAAAAACATTTTTTTCATATTTAGACGACAAAAACTGGGGAAAATTTACTCTTACCCGTTTACCCTTCTTTCTTAATCTTGCGATGTTGCCACATTTTCCAACTTCTTTACTGACGTGATTATTGTGCAATATTTAATATTTTTATACATTTGAGGTTATGTTGTTGACAAAAATCTAATTTTTCACTTTTTTATTAAAAAAAGGCATTTTAAATTTGATTTTTTTGTGTAGAACTGCTTTCTTACTTAGTGTAGTGTGTACAGAGATACTTCCTTATATATTATACCCCATCCAGCACCCCATTTCACTCCACGGGTCCCGAAAGTTTTGTCAATTTTTTATTAATTAGCGAAGCAATTTTTTTGAAAATCCTAAGCGGATTTTTAGTTTCTGTCAACATTGTAATAAGTGAGTATATATATTTTTGCAAAAATCGATAAAATAGCAGAAAACTGGATATGGCACTGTTACCAGAAATTGGAAATTTCAATTAAGTGATAAAATGTTTTATAAAATATTTAATTTTGATGGAATGAGATGTGTGAGGTGGCCAATCAATACATGGTTTAATCCTAAATATATAACACCTACAACTAAACATGGGAAATTCAGTATTTTTATGGGGTTGTTTCTCATGGAATGGGGTAGGCCCTATATGCTTTATTAATGACAGGATAGACAAATTTGTTTATAGAGATATCATGCAAAATATTATGCTTCCTTAATGCAGAATACGAAATGCCACTGTGTTTTATTTTCCAACAGGACAATGATCCAAAACACTTCACAAGTTGTTCAACAGTGGTTTGGGGAAAATAACGTTCGAGTTTTGGAGTTACCTGCACAATCTCTACACCTTAACCCCATTGAAAATATCTGGGATGAAGTAGAATGTCACATTCATACATAGATGTGTACAAATAAAAAATCTTTGGTAAATAAAATTAGGGAAGCTTGAACAAATCTTGCTGAAAATGTCATTCAAAAGTTGTTTGCATCAATGCCGTGCCATTGTCAACAAGTAATTAATAATATTGGATAGGCTATTAATTATTATTTTACTTTTAATTGTTATTGTTCTAAAATTTATTAAATATTTTTTATTGAGAGAAAATACAATAAAGTACTGTTGAATACAATTTGTTGCTCTACTTTTGTTTCTCGTCAGTTTTTATTATCATTATTATTTATAATTCTTAAACTGATTTAAAGTACGCCAAAATGTTTTGAAACCTTACTTTTAGTGAAAGCATAGCATTTTAATAAACTTAGCTAAAAATCACAACCCAATGTTTTTTTTATTCAAACATGAATAAAAAATAACTTTGTTGCTCTAATTTTTGTCTGATAGTATATGTACAGCATTCATATATTGAACAGTTTACAAGATTGACTTTGGAAGATAAAAATTTCAAGAATTTGTGTGAATCACTAGAATTTTTTCAAAAATACAAATGACAATTGGGAAATGAAAAATTAGCATTCACCTTGTTATTTTAAATGAAGGACTCTATATAATTAAATTTATTGCAAAGAGCTCCCTGATTTCAAATACATAGTGTTGAACTGATAACTGTATAAATTGTGTATTTTTGAATGGTAGATTCACTCTGAGATAACAATGTTCTTAAAGGTGTGATTATTAAATTTAGAGTTATTGAAAAATAAATGTTTCTTTTAGAGAAAACCTGTAATAATGTAAAGTTTAACAATCCTGAATAATTAACTCCCCTGTGGTAAACTTTATAGGTTTGATCAGGGCAATTAATATTACTTTTTAGAGAATCCACATTGGAACTATGTCTATCGATGAAGACACCTATATTGGTCAAGGAAGAAGATCTAGAGTTTAAATATGAACCGAGCAATTGTGATAATAGGTAGGTATATTTGTTATTAACTTCCTCAATTATATATATTTTATATAGTATAACTGAGTTAATAATTGCATATTTAATATTTCAAGGATTGAAGTTCAAAATGGTGCATATGTTACCAACAAAATGGAAATGGGGGATATAAAAACTGAAGCAGGAGATTTGTAAGTTATATTTTATATTTAATTAGTAAATAATCTATAGCATTTATATTTTGAGCAGAGTTTACAAGGTTGATTTTGGAAGATAAAAATTTTTAAATACAAAAGTTTTAAAGATTTGTGGAAACCACTAGGATTTTTTAAAAATGGGAATTACAGTTGAGAAGAGAAAATTTAGCATTTCCCTTTTTTTCAAATATGTATATTTTCAATTTATTGCAGATATCTGTTCTCTTTGATTTCAAATAAGTGGAACTTGTAACCGAAATAAATTGTATAATTTTGAAAATATTCATATTTTGTAAAAACAGAATATTTTATGTGTCCTATACTTGAATTCGACTGTTTTTGAGATATCGGCATCTTTGAATTGTCAATTTGGGCCAGTAAAAGTCTTTATTGGCCAAATGGACAGACTTAAAACAACACAGTTCTGTCGCCATTACTATTAAATGAATATATTTATTTATTTATTAACAACGACACTACAGAGTAACAAACAACTCCAAATGGTCTAATCTAAATCCCTCCACACCGAAAAAACTGCCCACCAACTCGAGATCCGTCAGTTCACTGGTTGTCTCCTCTCCAATTTCTCAAAAGGGCACTATAATAATATCTTCTGACAAAGAGGCCATTGCTGCCTGCAAAGCAAATGTCTTGTTGAGCGACAACTGCTACAGTCTTTCCAAGAAAGCTCTTATTGACCAAGAACCTATTTTTGATCCAATGTCTCCCCCAACAGTGAAGCTTACGCGAACCGAAAAAAGTTCTGATAACCGTTTCCTCATGTCTAGACTAAGAGAACCAGCCATTTTAAAGGCCTTCAAGTTATATCTCGCCTTCCTGCACGACCAACCTGCGCCAATTCACTTTGAAGGGTTTACAAATACAAGCACCAGGCTGTTTTTGGCTTCTGAAGGCATTCCTATAGATTATAGAACCCTACATAAGATATATTTCGATTTTCATGCTGCTTACGGATTTAACGCAGCAGAAGTGGAAGCGGATCTTGCAGCCTATGGATCCTATATATCTTCGGAGAGAACGATCCATCTTCAGAGGACCAGAGAATGCCATAAAAACTATTTTACCAGCAATTCTCCCAGAAAAAATTTTTAGAAAACATGACGTGTCCTGAGGAACTAGATTCCTCAAAACTTCCTGTTGTTACTAGTCTTAATATGGTTCTAATTAATATTGCTTTTCTAAGAAATAAAACTGACGAGTTCCCCCAACTTGTTGCAATTACTGAGCACTGGCTGAATCTAAACGAACCCTTTTATATTGAGAGGTATACCACAATAGCTAGATATGACAGAAAAAACTCAGCTCATGGAGGAACACTGATTCTATCCCTAAATGGAGATTTCATGTCGGTATCTAAATATGATCATTTGTTAGCGGATAGCTCTTTTGAATTCTCTATGGTATATAATCAAAACCTTGATCTTTATGTAATTTGTATTTATAGATCACCAAACTCTGATATACAATCATTTTTAAATAGCCTGGTAAGTTTGCTAGACAGTCTACCGATTAAAGGTAAAAAAATTCTATGTGGGGACTTTAATATTGACTATGCTACTATTTGTGCCATCCAAAAATATCTAATTTCTATATTCGACTCTTTCGGTCTTTCAATGCATGTATCCTCGCCAACTAGAATTTCAAAAAACTCTTCTTCTATCATCGATTACATGGCGCCTGATTTTTCTCCATCAGAGGTGCATTCACAGGTCTATAACTAAGGCCTTTCCGATCACGAGGCGGTAATTTCCAGGTTTAGTTTACCTATTAGGCCCTTACCAAGATCTCGCCATCGGGGCAGAATTTTCTCGGCCGCAAATTTCTCAGTATTTCATAATATTTGCTTTAACACCGATTGGAATTTTGAATCTGATAATGTTAACACAAACTTCAGAACTTTTTTAAATAAAACTTTAAGTGCTTTTAACAAGGCCTTCCCGCTTAAGAGTATCAAACCTAAGCAGCATAAACCGTGGACCACGAAAGGAATACGAATTTCTGCTAAAAATATGCCCTCGCTCTCATATATAAAAAAATTCACCCACTCCTTTCTTATTCTCGACTATATCTCTAACTATAGGAGGATCTACACTACTCTTATTAAGTCAGCAAAAAAATTACACTACCGAAAACGTCAAACAAACTCAAATAACGTTTCAAAAGAAACCTGGTCCATCATCAATAACCTCAGAAACAAATCAAACCCTGTGACTCAGATCTTGCCAGGGGCTAATGATCTAAATGATTATTTTATTAATGTAAGCAAAAATGTTACCTCTAGTATCTCGCCAAGTTTGGACCCTCTTTCGTTTCTCCCTCCTTCAAAAAATTTAGCTGATAGCTTTTTCTTAAGTCCCGTTAGCAACACTGAACTATTGAAGGTAATAAATAATATCAAAAGTAAATCTTCGTGTAGCACTGATGACCTATCAATTAGAATATTCCTGAACTTGCCACTCCCAGTCATAGAGGCCCTGACAACATTAATAAATGAGTCCTTTATAAAAGGTGTATTCCCTGATTGCCTTAAAACAGCTATAATTATTCTACTTCATAAAGGCGGCGAAAAAACTAACTCTTGCAATTATCGGCCAATTGCACTACTACCAGTGCTATCAAAAATCATCGAAAGACTACTGAAGAATCGTCTTATGTCATTTCTACTGAAACATCAGATAATATCCCCGGAGCAGTTCGGATTTCTACCCAACAAGTGCACCAGCGACGCCATGTTCACGTTGCTTAGAGGCGTCTACTTATCTCTCAATAACAACCACCCAACTACCTCAGTTTTTTGTGACTATGCGAAAGCCTTTGATTGTATTAGTCATGAAATTCTGATAAACAAACTAAATTTTTATGGAATTCGTGGTACTTCTTTAAATTGGTTCAAATCTTATCTTGGGAAAAGGCAACAACTTGTAAGGGCTAATGGTTCCGATTCTGATTGTAAGTTGATTACAAGTGGAGTCCTTCAAGGTTCTGTCTTGGGACCTATTCTTTTTTTGTTATACATTAATGATATCACGAACCTTAAAATTGATGGACGAATTTCCCTTTTTGCTGACGACACAAGCATAACTTGGAGTGATTTTGATACAACGTCTTTACACTCTAGTATCTCCAAAGACTTGGTTATAATTAAGGCTTGGTCCGATTCCAATATGCTTTGTTTTGATGTCGATAAAACGGTGGCGTTATCTTATAAGGGAACTTTACAACCACTTCAGGTACATAACAGCAATATTAAATATGTAGAGTCGGTTAAATTCCTGGGTTTAAATATAAATAACAACCTAAAATGGTCTAATCATATTGACACCTTAACTAAAAAACTTTCTACCGCCTGCTTCGCCATTCGATCAGTTTCAAAAGAACTAGACGTTCCTTCTGCCAGACTTACTTATTTCTCTTTATTTGAATCCCACCTCCGCTATGGCCTTCCCTTTTGGGGCTGCTGTACCACCGAGCAATTTCCTAGTATTTTTATGCTTCAAAAGAGAGCCATTCATTATTTGTTTGGCCTAAATAATAGAGCTCACTGCCAATACTATTTCAAAAAACATGAAATATTAACACTTCCTGCATTATTTATTTTGGAAACGGTATGTTTGCTGAGAAAACATATAAACACCCTACCAGAAAGGCCACAATATGTATACCCTACCAGAAACTCTAGGCATGATATATATCTTCCCATTCCTTCCTCAGAATTAATAAAAAAAATCAATTATTTACAACACCATAAAACTTTACAACAACCTGCCAGTACATTTAAAATCTATCCCTATGCTTGCACAATTTCGAAAAAACACCAAAGCATACCTCATTGAGAGACCATTTTACAGTGTTAATGATTTTTACAGCGAGTAAGTCTCTTTAAATTGTCACTAAATTCGCTTGTTTACTTAAATCTTTTGTCACTCATGTCCTAACTCGTAGCATAGAATTTTGAAAATCATCATATAGAGAAAAGAACTGTCGAACATTCACTTAAAACTTAATTATTTTTGTTAGGTATTGGATTAAAAAAAAAATTTAATTCTTTTTTGTATACTACATTCTACACTAGTTCATTATACCTTCTGTTTAACATCACAATTATTTGTATAACTATAATAACATAGAGTTTAAGGTCGCATAGTTGCAATTTTGATTTCAATGTCATCGAAATTATTCACCTCGTACATGCGTGTTTGTTTACTTTTATAAGGTTATTAGGATTCAATAACTTTTTTTCGGCAATGTTATGTTATATTCTAACGTGTGTTTTACGATTTGGTAAATTGATAATTTACATTTTTAAAAAGCATTGACCTATCGAAATTCTTTTCGATTAATGTTTTGATATGTCTTATTTTAGGTATATTTTGCTTTGTCCATAAAATTGTAAAATTTTTCTGCGGCAATAAAGCATACTTTTGTTTGTTTGTTTGTTTGTTTGTAAATAACGCAGAGACTACAGACAAACTGATAAACTAAACAATTCACAGAAAAAATAATTTCCAAGGAACAATTCTAACATTAAGCACATTCAAAATAGAAAATATCAACGACCAAAAAACACTAAAAATACAAAAATAAGCAACATGTAGATGGTATAGTGTCTGTCTTGTGGGATGAAGGGGAAGTTTTTTGTTTTGCGGATGATACAGGGATAGTAATCAGTGAAGAAACTTGGGAGTTAGTGAGGAGGAGAGCAGAGGTTGCATTACAAAAAATAAAAATATGGCTAGATAATAGTCTACTTTCTTTAAATATTGATAAAACCCAAGTTTATGCCATTCTCTCTCTCCCCACGAAACTCTCCAAGTGCATGAGGTGAAGTGCAGACTGATGGATAATTATCACTGTGAAAAATTTATAGAAAGAAAATCAAGCCTGAAATATTTAGGAGAAATAATTGATAAAACTTTTAGTTGGTAGGAACAAGTTAAATAAAAAATAAAGCATTCGGGTGAGTAAGATGGAACACTTTGATGTTAATGGCAAAACTCTTGACCTATTTATGTCTTATCTTGGAGATCAACAACAGCAAGTTTTGATCAATTTTTGTAAATATGAGCTGGGCTCATCTTTACAATTAAAGAGAGGTGTAACTCCGGGACCCCTGCTTTTTCTTATCTTCATTAATGATCTCCAAAGTTTAATCACACATACTCTGTATTTAACTTTGATCTTTGCTGATGATGTGAGCCTTTTTGTAAGTTTCAATAAGGATCAGGTCCTGTTGGATGTATCTCAGAGGATGTTAGTGGGGTTAGGTTGTAGTTTGCTTCCAATAATTGTCTATTAAATAAGTCTAAAACATTAGGCATGAAGTTCAGATTACCAGGCAGTATAACTGATGTGACTCTGATGTTCCTGGGCTTGTAGCTAGATGCTGCTTTATCTTAGATTAATCATACTAATGCTTTCTGTAGTAGACTCTCTTCTTGCTTATATACATTGCTCAGGATACTTTTATGGCTGGGCAACATGCTGCTTTGGTATCATACTAAGGCTTATTCCACTCATGAATGAGCTATAGAATACTTGATTGGGGTAGTGCAACCAATCCAAACCAATATCCACAAATCTGAGGATATTTTTAAAGTTAAAACAAGCAATCAAAATAATTTTTAACATGAAATTCACAGATAATTGTAAGCCTCTTTTTTATCAATATTCCATTCTGACCATTTCTGGTCAGATAGTTCTTGAGAATGTATCTTAGATAAAAAAACACATTCACAACACATTCAGACGTTCATGACCATAACACTGACTGAAAGGAAATATCTTAAAACCACAGACTACATAGGAATAACACTATTGGCATAGATCTAAACAATCTATTGCCACTTGCTTTCAGGCATCTGAGTTTCTTATGGTTCAGAAAATGATTAAACAAATATTTGACAGTTATTGCACCTTATTCAAACTCAAACTCAAAATGCTTTATTGCTGAGAAAGGGAATTCACTGACTAAGCGAGAGGAAAAAAAGAGATTTTACAATATGTAAACTTAAAAAGTATGATGCGAGCGTTTAAAAATAGTACAAGAAAAAAACCTAAGTTAAAAGTTTTTATAAGTGGAAAATGTAGACTCTTCAGGAAAATAAATCGATAAAAGTATTCCGTAACTGTTTTATTTCACAAACTGCAATGTTAAAGACGCGATACAAAAACAACACGAGCTTACATCCATTGACACTTGACAACCTCTCCAGTGTGTCCAACTTATTAAAATACTGTAGAACAGCTGATCGGTGAATATTGTATCGGTTGCCGGATACATAAGAATTGCTAACTTTAACACCCCCGACCAATTCCACAATCATATCTTCATATCTTAGACAAAATACAAATGTTTAAAGTAATACAAAAGGTAAGTATACTTGCAACAGTACAAAAGAGGTAAGTATTGTTAACATAATATAAACAGTAAGCATTATAAACAAAACTTAAAATTAGCATTCACAAATACCCAACTTTTCACGAAAATATTTAAATTTCCCATGGCATAAAGCTTTCGTACAAATATCCGCTATTTGTTCAGAAGAAGGTACATAATTTAGAATAATATCACCTTTGCTTACACAGTCTTTTATATAATGATACTTAACATCAATGTGCTTCGTTCTCTTAGTTTCAAGAGTGCTTGCCATTTTTATGCAAGACTGATTGTCTTCATAAATTTTTATTGGATAAACATCATTATTTAAAAGTTCTTTTAAAATATGTGATAGAAAAATACATTCTGTGGTACATAAAGAAAGTGCTACATACTCTGCTTCTGCGCTAGACAATGCAACAGTTGTTTGTTTCTTTGTCTTCCAGAACACCACATTTTCATGAACTTTAATTACAAATCCGGTAATACTCTTTCTGTCTGTATTATCATTGGCAAAATCTGAATCTACATAAGCAGATAGTATTTGACAATCTGTATTATTTTTAGATTTGACATATTTTAAATCAAATGTTTCAGTTCTTTTTAAATATCTTAGAACATTTTTCAGATCTTTCCAATGTGAATCAGTATAGCATGTTTGAAACTGACTAAAGTAACTAACTGTATAGCTTAAATCTGGCCTTGAACCAAGCATTAAATACATAAAGTGTCCTATTAATTCCTTATATGGATACTGCTTTACACAAGATACATTATCAGATTCAACAATGCTTTGTTTTGGTTGTATTGGTACATTAGTCGGTTTACATTCTGACATGTTAAACACTCTCAAAATTCTTTGAATTAAACATTTCTGATGAATAATTAAATAATCATTACCTTTAACAATATTCAAATCTAGAAATTGCAAGTGTTTATCATTTGTCATATCCTTCATTTCAAAATTGGTTGACAATAACATTTTGATATTTTTAAGTTCTGACAAAGACCTTGAAATCAAAATTAAATCATCTACATGAATTAACAGGTAAGTATCTATATTATAATATAAACAAGGATCGGCTTGTGAACGTTTAAAACCAATTTCTAACAACATATTATTTAAACGATCATACCAACATTTGGGAGATTGTTTCAAACCGTACAATGATTTCTTTAATTTACACACACTGTTTGACGATTTACATTTCACACCTTTAGGAATGAACATATACACTGGCTTTTTCAAAGAACCATTCAAAAACGCGCACTTCACATCTAACTGGTGTATATAGAGGTCGTTTTGAACACTGAGAGATAAAAGTACCTTGAGGGTTAACATTCTGGCTACTGGAGAGTAGATTTCCTCCTGTATGTCGGACTGTAAAAAGCCTCTAGCTACAAGTCTAGCTTTCTTTGCCGTTTTACCACCCACTTCCTTTTCTTTGAAGATCCACTTTGAGTCTATGATTTCTTCTCCTTGTGGCATACTGACAATATCCCAAAAGTCATTTTTCTCTAATGAGGTTAGCTCTTCGTTTATAGCATTGTTCCAACCTTTTGTCATTGCTTCTTCAAAATTTTCCGGAACTTTAGATCTATAATTTCCAACGGATAGGGCAATCATTATATTTTCATCTTGGCACATGTCAAAATCTTCAAATTTCTTAGGTAGCTGTGACTTTCTTTTGCTCTTTCTTACTTCTTTGCCTTGAACTTCTACCTCATGTCTACTGTTATGATTTTCTTCCTCTTGTTCTATCTGATTTTCTTCATTTTCTTGTTCCTCTGTATTTTCTTGACATACTCTTATTTCTGTTGGCTGTCTCTTTGCATCTTTTATACTTTGGTTTTCATCGAACACTATATTTCTGGCCTTTATTATTTCTTGTTTATCTGGATGCCACATCAAGTATCCATTACTGGTGTATCCCACTAAATACAATTTTTCACTATGGGAATCTAACTTAGTTTCTCTTCGCTCCTTTGGGATATGAACATATCCCACACACCCAAAAATACGAATTTTGTCTAATTTTTGTTCTTGGTTATGCCAAATTTCAGCTGGTGTTATGTCATTTCGCAAAGTTGACGTTTTTGTGCGGTTATTCAAATATATTGCTGTTTTTACGGCTTCGCCCCATAGAATTTTTTTCATACCTGCATCAAACAAAAGGCATCTGGCTTTATCCATGATTGTTCTATTGAATCTTTCTGCAATACCAGTCTGTTGTGGGGTATAAGCTACAGTATATTGAATTTGAATACCTTGATCACTACAAAATTGTTTAAATTCATTTGATGTATATTCTCCACCACTGTCACATCTTAGATATTTTATATTGCTATTAAATTGTGCTTCCACCATAAACACATACTTTTTAAATGCTTTTAACATTTCATGTTTATATTGCACTAGGTAGCATACTGCAAAATGTGAGAAGTGATCTATAAAACTCACCATATACTTCTTATTATCATGTGTACTGGGAGTGACAGGCCCACAAACGTCAGATGGAACAACATCTAAAATGTTCTTTGCTTTTCTATGATCTTCAATCGGCTTAAAAGGCAGTTTTGTCTGTTTACCTTTCAGACAGATTTCACAGACACCAGAGGATGGGAATCTAGACGAATGATCCATTCTACGATGCATCAAATCTCTGTTGTCTTCAATTGCATTTGCCTGGAAATTATCTGCATAAAATTCCATTTTATACAAATTTCCTACTACATTCCCTTCAATGACCTTTTTATTTCCTAGTACTGTCAACACTTTTCCATTTTCTAAAGTTACAGAAAATCCTCTTGCCTCAAGTTTCCTTACAGATAGAAGATTATGTGATAAGTTTTCACATACAAGCACATTTTCTATTTTAAGCCTCTTTCCTTCTGCTGTTTTGAGGTAAAGAGTGCCTTGTTTTTTAGCTGTAACCACTTCACCTAACTTTGCTACATTAATCTGGTGATTTACACTTACAGTGTCTTTCAAAAACTGTTCAACTTTTGATGTTACTAAATGATTGGTAGAACCACTGTCTATTATAAATGAAATTTTATAATTGTCATTATAAGTGTTGGTACTTACATGATCAGATGTCAGAAATACAAATTCATTTCCATCACTGTCTTCTGCCAAATTACACACATTCTTACGTTCACTACTACCAGGTTTCAATTTTGGACACTCT
This sequence comes from Kuschelorhynchus macadamiae, assembly GCA_030620095.1. Taxonomy (NCBI): domain Eukaryota; kingdom Metazoa; phylum Arthropoda; class Insecta; order Coleoptera; family Curculionidae; genus Kuschelorhynchus; species Kuschelorhynchus macadamiae. Next base: position 159,868 of record JAUTXW010003297.1, read on the forward strand.
GCCTTCTTATGCCCTCGTACACCACACCCATAACACTTCCATCAGAAATTCAGAGCGAAATTCTGACTTTGAATATTTACTGCTATTTTCTTTCCTTTTTGGTTTTCCCCAAGTTTTCTTTTTGCTACTATAAAATACTTGTGAGGTTTCCATTTCTGCTGATGTTCTGTCCCTATTTTTCATCTGCCTTGCTTCTTCCATTAAGAGTTTGTTTTTCACAAAATCTAATGTTACTGATGAGCTTCCCTGGCAAAATAGTACATCAATCGCAGTCACTACAGCTTGGTATGATTCAGGCATAGCACACAATAACTGGGTTAGGATTTCATTATTGTCCAACGTGCCTCCACATGCTTTCAATTCTGAGATGGTTTTTTCAAACTCCACTATGAAATTATTCAATGGTTCTGTGCCTTTAAAGGTCATATTTCTAAGTTTTCGTTACAAATGTACTTGATTAGCAATACCTTGTTTGGTGTAAGTGCCCTTCAACTCTTGCATGATCGCCTTGGCTGTGGTTTTACCCTTTATCATCTCAAGCACACTGTCCGCAAGACACTGAACTATTATATTCCTAGCCTTGACATCTTGCTTGTTAAAGCTTGCTAGTTCTACAGCTTCTGTGGGGAGATCTTTCTCCAACATTTCCAGTACCCCTTGTTGTTCCAGCATCAACTTTAAGCGAAACTCCCAATTTGAGTAATTTGTACCATCAAACTGTTTCACGCTCACCAACTGGTTCTGGAGACTGCCTGCCATTTTTGTACTTCTAGTCAACCACCAAATTGCACGTGCACACGTTACTTACTTTTATCACTATTCCCTCAATTCTTCTGTTACTGGGCCCATAACCTGTAGACTCTTTCAGTGGGGTTAACAGGCTTGAAGGAAAATAAATCGATAAAAGTATTTTGTAACTGTTTTATTTCACAAACTGCAATGTTAAAGACGCGATACAAAAACAACACGAGCTTACATCCATTGACACTTGACAACCTCTCCAGTGTGTCCACCTTATTAAAATACTGTAGAACAGCTGATGGGTGAATATTGTATCGGTTGCCGGATACATAAGAATTGCTAACTTTAACAGAAAATACACTGGAGACATCTTAAAAGGAACAACATAGAGAGAATAATATAGATCAGCCAAAACAGTTTGCATAGTTAAAATTATTAAAATTAAATTAAAAGTCACAAATAGTATAAAATTTCCAGGCTCTACAAGGGCCATATGTGTAAAAAGAAGAGAGGGTTTTTGATGATACATGACACATTAAGAAAAATACAGCTTTAAATAATTAAAAATTACCATTTAAAAACTCACGCTTGTAGTAGGCTCTCGCACATAGCAGTTTCTTAACCTCTTCTAAATTTAACCAGAAGTGTAATGGGGTGATATTTGGGGGCAGATGGTTGAGTAATTTTTTGCCACCATGTATGATTGAGTTCTTAATCTGAGTTGATATTGGAATAGGAATGAAAATCATATTTTTATTTCTAACATTATAATCATGCCCTACAATTGACACATTCTTGTATTTTTTTAAATACAAAGCATACAGTTTCCAATATGAATAAACAGAGCAAGGGCCAAATATTATGCCCCAAGAACAGAGGCCTGCACGAATCCTGGACTTTTGCACTGACTTTAATGACATAATATGACATTTTAACTTTAACGTTTTATCAATGTAAAGGCCCAAGAACTTGTTTTCAGTAAGATTTTGTAGGATATTTGCCTCCACAGGAATTTCACCCAAATCACACCCAAAAGACATCGCATTAAAATTTAAAGCTAATTTATTTGCATCACACCAAGTTTTCATTATCTCCATATCACTGTTAACAATTTCCCTCAAGTCTGTCAATGTTATTGCCATTCTAAAGTATGGTAGCGTCATCTGCGAAAAGTATGAACTGCCCTCTTATGCCATCAAAAGAAACGTTCTGAGCTCTGTCATTTAGATAAGATCTAAACCACTCCTGTGATCTACCTTTAAAATAATAGAACTCTAGCTTTTGCAACAGTATAGTGTGACTCACACAGTCGAAGGCTTTTGATAAGTCACAGAACCCTGCCCCTGCGGCCTCTTTCTCTTTAAGGCTGAAATATAATTTTTCCAGGAATAAAAATATGATATAATTTTTAGTTTTTGCAGTGTGTAAGTCGAATTGCTCCAATCTCAAAAACCTGTTCCTTGCAGGAAAAGCCATCATTCTCTTCACCAGTTTTCCCACAATCTTAGACAATGTTGGCAATAGTGCTGTTGGCTTGAAGTATGGAGGCTGTTCTTGGTCACTTCTCTCGAACAAAGTCACAACTGTGGCAACTTTTAGGCAAGAGACAGACATTCTATCCATCTGGCAACTCCATTTCTTCTTAGTTCAGAAATGGTTTCCTTTATCTCCCTCAGATCAGTTGGTAAAAAAAAAGAATTATTCACTGACATTCACGTCCTTAAGAATCTGCAAGTATCAAGTTAACAAACATATTAAGGGGGAACTGCACGCAGTATTATGAATTTGCAAGCCTTCCACCGCTGCAATATTATGTTAAAACTATAAGAGATAAGTGTTAGCTTCAACGTGATTTCAATAGGGAAATATGTATAGTTGGGCGCTAAATGCAATTTTTTATGAGAACATCTAATCTAGAATTATAAAATAGAAGTATATTTGTCCATTTTCGACCACTTTTTGACACAAATGCCAACAATATTTGGACTCGCAGACAATTTGGGTTTCAGACTATGGGATTAAATGAGTGACACTACATTAATTTGAGTCATACTTTTATGACAGAGATCAATTTGTGAGAGGTCACAGTGGAAATTCGTAGAGGGGTAGATTGCCAAGAGGTGTCGTTAGGGTTCGGTGTTGGGACCCATTCTGTTCCTCTTATATATTAATGACCTTACCAAAATTACCATACCTAACATTTTGACTTTTAAGACTTCTTTTAACAACCTATTCGTGGATTTACAGGTTATTGAAAATAAATCTGTTACTGGCATTTACATTGATGAAAAACTGAAATTTAAGGACCATATTTTAGACCTAAATAAGAAGATGTCTTCTGGATGTTATGCTATAAGAGTTATTTCCAATGAACTTGGTATATGTAAGGTTAAAACTGCATATCATGCTTTAATTGAATCCTACCTCCAATATAGAATAGCTTTTTGGGGACTATTTAGGCAATACCTCATCACTTCTGTATTCACATTGCAGAAGAGGGCAATCAGATACAGTGCAAGGAAGGAATATATGATCATTGTAGACCATTGTTTTTGAAAAAAAGACTGTTGACACTACACTTTTTATTCATCTTGGAGACAGTGTATCTTATACATAAAAAATACAAAAACTTAATTCAAACTAAAGCTTATAATCTACGTAATACAGATAGAATACCATTGCAAATACCAAAGTCTGAACTAACAAAAGAATCAATAATTTATGAAAGTATAAAAATACATAATAACTTACCTGCAGAACTGAAAAGTATGCAGAACTTACCACATTTTATAAAGCTGGTAAAACGGAGATTGGTTACTAAAGACATATTATGATCTAATTGAGTATTATACCGATACACTTTAACTATAACCATAGTGCAAATCTTTACAGGAACATACCAATATTAATTATGTTTATTGTTTGTCTATTTTGTCTTTATTTAAAATAGGTTGGTTTTACGAAAAGTAGAATTTTTGTGAATGTTGTAACAATTTTATTGCATTTGCTGGGAAAAAAATACATTTATTATGTTTAATTGTCAATTTTTAAACTGTGAAGTTTTATTATCATTATTTTGTTCTTTTTTTTGTTTCTGCAGTCTTGATATCAGAGAATTACTTTTTGATACTCTTAGAAATATTGTATAATTTTAACAGTGCCGAAAAACAAAATTTACTATTTCAGTAGTATTATCTTCATTTTTTTTTTGAACTTTAGTAATCTCAATTGTGTACATCAGTTTTCCATTTCTTTTTGGAGCTGCTATGTTTTTCTTTATTTTTAATTATTACAGCTTTGTCAGTAAGATTTGATCTTTGGACAATAAAGCATATTATGACTATATTCCCAGCAGACAGCTCTGCCTTCACACAAATATGTGTGTCTCTACATCTCAACTCATGAACAACCTTCCATGTTTCACCCTGCTTATTGTTTGCATAATTAATCCTATTCTGATGATAAATCTGCTTTGCAGCTTTGATTGTTTTTCTATAGATTCGTCAGTAATTACATAAAACATGATAACAAATTATATTCAGTAACTGATTTTCAAAATGCTGTAAGAGAGAATAGGGAAACGAACTTACTATTAGTGTAGCTTTAATAATTATTCAGTGTATTTTAATGCAATGTTTTTTATTTGATATTTAGGTTTTAAGTCTAGTATGTATTTTTTTAAATTGCTTTTTAATTTCCCTTAATATTACTTAATTTTTGCCATTAACTTGTAAAAATAATCTATATGAACTGATTTTAAATCTTTTTATATATATTAAAATTAATTGTAAACAATTACACAAGGAGGTTTTTATTTATTAAGTCAAGTACATTACAGATAAATATCCAAATAGTACAATAGATAAAAAAACTACATACTATAATACAATAATGGACAAAACAAAATAATAAACAATTATTAGAAAAACATATAAAAAAAAGAATATATATAGATACAACAAATAAGAGACATACCTAACAAGATAGAACAATCGAGAATATTTAATAGATCCTGATGTAAAACATAAATACTGAAAAAAAGCAAGAAGCTTGCGATTAGTGTTATTTACAGAACAATAATACTAACTAATCGCAAAAAAGGAATAAAAAGAACTAAAATTGATGATTATGTGTTTCTGAATTTGACTGATTTTTTAAAGGTAGCAAGAGTACCGCGTTTTTCGACAGTTCATATTAAAAAAAATGTTCCTCTTTTCGTTATCCTCATTTGCTAAGTATTATGTATAACTTATATTGCAGAGAACTTGACAATGAAAACCACAGTAAACCATATATAAATAAAGGAGGTCATACGGAGGATATTGATAATTGTACAGACAATAGTGATGTTAAAGATAGAAAATGTAGTGAGGAGGAGTATCTCAATGAATCATATTCTATAAACCATGAGGAAATAAATATCAAATGTGATGATGAAGACAGTCATTCTGAAGGGTAAGTCTGGTATTAATATACTAAACATATCAATGGGTTATTGGCAAAACCTCGTAAGCACCACAATTGTTGAGAATCACGTTTTTCAATCAAAATGTTGGGTAATATAATAGGCGTGGTTTTTATGGGCTTCTGTAATGTCTTTAAAACCATAAATAAGAATTTACTGCTTCTTAAAATAAAAATATATGGTTTTGTTCAAAGTTTTTTTAACTCGTGGGAACACGCGCCATGGTCTAAATGACTGAGTTTTTTTAAAATCTCGTGTTATACCACTGGTGGAGGGGGAATGGCGCTACGCGTCTAGGAATGCTTTTGGCAGATCCTTTTTATACTGTCAGTGTTAGTTGGGTTTTGTTATGGATTAAGCACGTTTGTAGATTGTAAATTTATTTGCCGGTCCGGTTTTTTCCACTGTACGCGTGTTCTGTAGAAACAAAGATTGGCAAGTTTAAAATTTATTAAAATAAGATCTTGTGTTTTTTTTTCTCTACAGCAGTGTAAGTATGTTTGTAAAAGTTTTATAGTTGCTCATTTTTATTGATACTACTTTTTCTATTATAACATTATGGTAGACTTTTCAAATTCTTCCTTGTATATTTTTTGTTTTATTTTCAAATCAATATGGATTAATATGAAAAAGAACAAGGATATCTGCTAAAATTATGGAAAGAAGTAGAGGGCAATGTAGATATAGATGGGCTCTCTGAGGATGATATCGACGTGGTGGAAGCTAGGGACCATGACACCCATTCAGAGCAGTCCGAAGATGAAGAACCACTAATTTTTGATACCGGTAATACACAGAATTTAAATTCTCATTTTGGAAAGATGCAGAAATATTCCCCACTTGCCAATAACCATGAGACATCATATAACAGAAATTATAAATGAAGAACCTCAAGAAACAGAAAAACTAAATCTCAGTAAATCAACTGCCAGAAATTCATATGTTGAGAACAAACAGCACCATTCTATCCAACAGGCATGAATTAAAAATAGAAGTACTTAATTGAAGCCATTAAGGACATTATTTTAAAATTTTTGTTTCATTTTTAGGATATTTTTTATGAATTAAGATGATATCTATACAACATATTTCAATATATTTTATTATCATAAGTAATAAAAAGAGGATGTACCTAAGCCAATAATGAAATGTATTTATTTAATAAGGGTGTTGCCACCAAAATATCAACCCGGTCTTTTGACTGTGCACATGATCCAGTGTTAAAAATGTGACGCCTGTTTTCCCAGGTTAAATTGATTCAGTGCATATCTAAGTGATTGAATTCAAGTTGTAAGATATGGGAATAGAATAGAATAGAATAATCTTTATTTTCATAACAGAGCATTGGAATATAATCAAGAAATGTGAATTTTAAAGTCTTTTACAATCAATAATAATAAACACAATTCATTTAACAAATTGCAAAAGGAACTAAAACTAACCTAGTCCTGAACAGGACTGCGACTAGCCATTCCAGACCTAGAAGTTACAGACGTAAAATTCACCGACACTATAGAAACTATATCTCAGTAGAAGTGACCTGACCCTTGCCTTAAACAAGCTAAAAGAAGAAATGTCTCTTAAAGATCCTGGCAGCTTGTTAAAAAGTTTAATAGAGTTTACGTAAAGGCCATTTCAATATAGTTAGGGTGTGACGAGGAATCTCTAATATACTGTCAAATCTCAGATTATATATTTTTAAAAACTCACATTAAAATATGTCAGAACATTCACCGACGAGATTTGTGTGGATAATTTTTTTGAAAAATGTTTAATGTCGTGTTCTCATGAAAGGGTCCATGTAGACTCCTAGGAACTTAACCACTGCACTTTGACTGATACTTTTGCTTCCAGATCTCACTGAGAGGCTGTAATTGAGTTCTTGTATACTAAAAACTGTCAGATTAGTTTTCACATTATTCAAAGCAAGGCCATTCTCGCCACAGTAGCATTGCATATAATCTACAGCTGTGTGAGCTTACTCACTTAATTTATTAGCATTATTCGAGCCAACAACAAGGGTTGTGTCATCGGCAAAAAGACAAACTTCCATTGAACAGTGCAAGCCATAGAAGATATCATTCACAAACAATAAAAATAATACTGGCCCCAGAATGCTCCTTTGGGGGACGCCAGTGTGTACCGTTTTCTCACTTGAATTGAACTTAACTCCATTAACTGTCAGAACCACCTCTGGAGTTCCTGTTGCTTAAGTATGTGCGAACCCAGTTTAAGGCAAGGCCTCTTATCATCCCATAAGCTTACAGCTTATTTGGAAGAAGCTCATGATAGTCACATTTTTATTGAAATCCAAATTGACTGGGATGGATAATCTTATTAAGGGTAGATCTTTGAAAAGATGGATAGTAAGGCTATGCATCTGTAATTTTCTATTAAGTGTTTTTCCTATTTTTTTGTGTAAACTGGTTGAATAACAGCAGTCTATAATTAAATAAAAGTAAAACAAAATATTATGTTTATAAGTGAAGTGATAAAAAAAAGTAGAACAATTTAATATCTAGGCTGTGTGAACGACAAAAATGTATCATTTTCGGGAAACTTTAAATATATAACACAAAAAATAGCAAAAAAAAAGGTAAAAGGTATATTTATTTATTTATTCATTATCAACGGGCATTGACAGCCCAATATTAATACAATATATCAAAATATACATAATTATTCTTAAATACTAGTTTAGAAATATTAGGACATATATCAAAAAACCTTGGTTCATAGATTAGACTAACTATATACAAGACTATAATTGCACTGCATCTTTATTTCTGTTCCACACTGCTCTTCTTATATACAATTCTGAAAGTAATACTTACAAAAAAACAAAATATAGCATAGCGATGGCTTGTGACATTAGAAAGTGACAGTGCTGCAGTTTATGTCAATATTAAAATATAATATATAACACAGGGTAACAAAATGAAAACAAAAATTTGGTGCCAGAAATCTAACATCTGATTTTAGATGTTTTTAATGTGCTGATTCCAAAAATGCCACCAGATTTTTTTCTATCAGCTCTAGTTTTTGAGATACAGGTTACAAGTTAATTGATATTTTTTTCTGATAAAGGACAACAAATAAAGAGATAAATATGTACTTAATCGTCAAAGTAGAAATTTCCCAGAATCTAATTAACCAAATGGATACCTGGAATTGTCCTTGACCCAATGTTCCTATACTAGGAACTACTCAATACACTGCTTCTAATTACTTTTATACCTGTAATTGCCTATGACCCGATACTTCTATACCTGCTTGGCTGTACTCGATTTAGTATATTACTGAGTTTTCCCAAGTAAAGTTGTGCTATCATTTTGTGGAAATTTTGGTCGTTTTGTAGTATCAAGACACTAAACTGAAACAATGGCATCCACAAGCAGACGTACCTGTGTAAATCATCCCGATGTTTTTTGTTATGTGTGTGGTGAATATACTTTGAAAGAGAGCAGAATAACGATTTCTGACTTTGCGAAAAGAGCTTATCTTGCCTATTTCATTTAGGAGATCAAGATAAATCTTGGGCCCCATATTTCATATGTAAAACATGTGTTGAACATTTACGACAACTGGAAAGAGGAAGTGCCTAAAGTTTGGTGTATCAATGGTTTGGAGAGAACCGCGAAACCATCATGACGACTGCTATTTTTGTCTCGTTAATATTAAAGGCATAAATAGAAACAATAGACACAAATGGACGTATCGTGATCTAGATTCTGCAAGAAGGCCTGTAGCGCATTCGGAAGAAATACCCGTTCCATCATTCAGCAGTCTACCCGAACTGACAGAAGATGATACAGAAACATCAACGTCTGACGAAGTTCAAAGAATTCAATCATAAAACGACAGCGAATTTGAAGCAGATTTAGCAACTCCGCAGTGTTTCAATCAAGAAGAACTAAACGATCTTATAAGAGACCTGAATCTCTCAAAGGAATCCGCTGAATTACTTGCATTCAAATTAAAAGTAAAAAATCTACTTTGTCCAGGTACTAATATTACATTTTATCGTAAAAGAGATAAGGATCTGCTGCCTTTTTTCGCTCAGGAAAATGACTTGGTATTCTGTAACAATATAAAAGGGCTCTTAGAAAAAATGGGTTTGCCTGAGTACACGCCAGATGATTGGCGCCTTTTTATTGACAGTTCAAAACGTAGTTTAAAATGTGTTCTTTTACATAACGGTAACAAATATGGCTCAATTCCTATTGGTCATTCTACTACCATGAAGGAAAATATCAAACAATTGCATTTAATTTTGAGAACAATTAAATACGAAGAACATCAGTGGGCAATTTGTGTTGATTTAAAAATGGTTAACTTCCTCCTTGGACAGCAGAGTGGTTATACAAAATGTTTTTTGTGCCTTTGGGACAGCAGAGCTAAAAATGAGCACTGGGTTAACAAAAATTGGCCTTCAAGAGATGTCATGATTCAAGGAAAACAAAACGTGATCAACGAACCTTTGGTTTCAAGAGAAAAAATGTTACTTCCGGCCTTGCATATCAAGCTAGGCCTAATGAAGCAATTTGTGAAAGTTTTAAATCGAGATGGAAATTGTTTTGGGTATTTGTCACGTAAATTTCCTGGCATTAGCACGGAAAAACTAAAAGCTGGTATATTTGATGGTCCTCAAATAAGGCAACTTGTTAAAGATCCACAATTCACCACATCAATGAACGAGACTGAATCTAACGCTTGGTGTTCATTTGTTCAAGTAGTACAAACTTTTCTTGGCAATCATAAAGCAGAGAATTACGTAGAATTAGTGGAAACTATGCTTTCAAATTTTAATATTCTTGGCTGTAACATGAGTATAAAAGTTCACTACCTCCACAGCCACCTAGATCGTTTTCCAGAAAACTTAGGTGATTGTAGTGAAGATCAGGATATTAAAACTATGGAAGATCGTTATCAAGGACGATGGGATAGCCACATGATGGCGGACTACTGCTGGAGCTTTCAGCGAGACTGCCCTAGTAAACTCCATTCTAGAAAGTTGTATAAAAGAAAATTTTTATGTGATTAGTGACTAATGTAATTATGTAAATTAAGTTTTTGCTATAGATACTTAAATCCATGTGTTTTTGTTTTTTTAACTGGCAATAGTAATATTATATATTATAACAGTTATAACATAAAATATATACACAATTTTTTTTTCTTTTAAACTAGATCTGATAGACAAAATTTGAGAACTTTTTTACATTCTGCATCCAAAAATGTGTGTTGGCCTGTGTAATTTAACTAATCTAAAGAACGCACCTGTCAGCGTTATTGATAATAAAACAGGCCAACAACATTTTTGGATATTTTTAATGTGCTGCTATCAGATTTCGTCTTATCAGCCTAGTTTTTGAGATACAGGCTAATTGATTGGAGTTCTGATAAAAGACATAAGTAAAGAAATAAGGATATCTTTTGAGGTCAAAATAGAAATTTCATACCTAAAATTAAAATCCAATTGGCCAGATACACCTGGAATTGCCTGTGGTTCGATCGACATTCATTTACCTGCTTAATCCCCACTTGTTAATCCTAGGCCTATATTACCTTCTGTCTACCTCTGCATGCCTTGCCAGGATGAATAGGAGTTTTCTTGCTTAGTTTAAAAAAGCAAAAATCCAATATGGCGTCCATAAGAAAAAATAAAGAAAAAGTAAAGTTGATGATGTGAAGAATAACCGAAACGTCGAAATAAAATTCTGATACAATAACTGTTTTCTACTTAGAAAATGGCTTTAAAAAGGTTTTAACGAAATTGGAAAAAAATTACACACAAAGAAGTTACAGAGCTTTGTATAAAATGCCACTTTTTTACTTTTTTCAAAACATCTCAAAAACCAGAAAAAGTTAACAGTAAGCCGCTGGAGTTTTTAAATTATCAACGAAATTTTGTAAAACAGCATATTAATCATTTTTCTATCTTTCATAGTTTCCCAGATCCCAATACATGTACCACATCTCGAAAATGGCCCATACTGTATATACATTTTTTTTTAAATTTGAACCACCATCAGTGTCACATTATGTTTTGACTCTATTTCTGTTTTCTCTATTTTTGAAGTATTTTCTTGTATTTTCAAGTTTTATTTATTATTATTTTTTGGGTATTACTCGGTATATTTTCAATATTTTTTGTGTTTTACCAATTTTTTTCCCCACATAATTTACCCAATGGGACTATTGATTCCAAAATTCTCTTATAACAAAACATGGTTCTTGTGATTAGACCGTGTCAAATTGGAATTACTATCCGACGTTTCGCCTTCGATTGCACGAGGCATCTTCATCTGAACACTGAATGACCTCGATGAGATTGTGCTCGCCGAACCGTGACCCTGTGTTAAGATCGGTTTCCACGTGTGATGTAGACCGTTACCCGTATCTCTATTAAAATTTTTTGTATGTTTAAATATTTCAATAAATTCTCTAACTTTTCGTTTATAAAAACCTGGAACCGATGCTAGAACCTTGGTTTCCTTTACATTTATGAAATGGCCAGTGTTATGCTGGTGTTCAGCTACAGCAGATTGAACAATTTGTTTCTTTTTAATACATCGTTCATGTCCCTTAAGTCTAGTTGATATTGAGCGTCCTGTTTCTCCCACATACACTTCTTCACAGGAGCAAGGCATTTTATATACTCCTTCTGTTTGGAAAGGTACAAAATCTTTCGGGGATCGCAAGCATTGTCCAATCTTCTTATGTGTATTGAAGATTGTACGTATGTTGGACCGCCGAAGTAATCGTCCTATTTTGTCTGTAGTGCCATGTATGTAGGGAAGAACAACACTACCTAATGGTGGCTCTTTATCATTTTACTTTGGGGGAGTTGGTTTACTATGTCTTTTAATTGAACGCGTAATATCTTCAGTGCAATAGCCATTCCCTCTGAGAGCTTCGGTCAGTTTCGATCTTTCCGATGTTAAAGAATCTTGATCAGAAATCGAAATAGCTCTGAATACTGGTGAGTTAATAACCGATTTCTTTTGTGCTGGATGGTGATGAGAATTTTCGTTTAAGTATCTATTTGTATGCGTCCGTTTTCTATACACAGAATGTCCTAATGTACCGTTTTCCATCCTTTGAACACATACATCTAGAAAGGGAATTGTTCCATTAGATTCAATTTCCATCGTGAATTTGATATTATGATGTTGCTGATTAAGGTGGTCCAGAATATGAGGAGATTATCCTGTCCATGAGGCCAAACAACAAAAGTATCATCTACATATCTAAACCAGTGCTTCGGTTTTAGTGGAGCGGATGTTAGAGCAATATATAGCAATATATAGCAAAGATATTCGCTACTACAGGTGATAGAGGAGATCCCATAGCTGCCCCTGAAGTTTGTTCGTAAAAAGTTACTTGAAAAATGAAATAAGTAGATGTAAGACAAGCTTCCACTAGGTCTATTAAGTTGTTATCAAGGCTATTGTTATCCAGTATGTCTGATATAATGAAATGTGCAGAGTTTTTAATAAAAGAATGTATGTGGGCGAGTCTATTGCACTGGTTTTAAGTTTTTAGTGATCTTCGCTGTCTCATATCTGACTTCATCGGCTTGTTCCACTGGTAATCTTCTGATTGCTGCTTCAACAGAAGATATGAGATAGCGAATATCATTAAAAACTCAAAACCACCGAAGTCGAACCTCTCCTCAGCCGAAAAAACAGCAATGAAGACCTTAAACTAAGACGCAAACATTCTGGTACTTGCAGCAGATAAAGGCAACGCCACAGTCGTCATGGACAGAACAGAATATGTGGAAAAAGTTACTCAACTTTTGGACAACACCTATAAGGTTAAGCAGACAGACCCCACAAGTAGAATAGAAAGACGCATTACTAAATTGATCAACACATCCGGTCTACCACCAGCGGAGAAAAAATCATTAAAACCAAGCAGCTCCAAGACTCCTAGGTTCTACGGTCTTCCGAGGATTCACAAGGACAACGTACCACTTCGACCGATCGTCAGTGCAATAGACTCGCCCACATACAAACTAGGTAAATATCTTTCAAATTTTCTTAATCCATTTATTGGAAAAACAGATTCTTTTATTAAAAACTCTGCACATTTCGTGGAAAAACTCAAGACAATCCAATTGGATCCCGAAGATATTTTGGTCAGTTTCGATGTAGAATCACTTTACACAAATGTTTCTGTTAACGACTCAATTTCCATTATATCAGACATACTGGATAACAATAGTCTTGATAAGAACTTAATAGACCTAGTGGAAGCTTGTCGTACATCTGTTTATTTCATTTTTCAAAGAGCTTTTTATGAACAAACTTCAGGGGCAGCTATGGGATCTCCTCTATCACCTGTGGTAGCGAATATCTTTATGGAAGCCTTTGAGGATATTAGGATGTTTTAGTGTTTTAGTGGAGCGGATGTTAGCCGCTCCACTAAAACCGAAGCACTGGTTTAGATATGTAGATGATACTTTTGTTGTTTGGCCTCATGGAAAGGGGTAATCTCCTCATATTTCTGGACCACCTTAATCAGCAACATCATAATATCAAATTCACGATGGAAATTGAATCTAATGGAATAATTCCCTTTCTAGGTGTATGTGTTCAAAGGAAGGAAAATGGTACATTAGGACATTCTGTGCATAGAAAACCAACGCATACAAATAGATACTTAAACGCAAATTCTCATCACCATCCAGCACAAAAGAAATCGGTTATTAACTCACTAGTATTCAGAGCTATTTCGATTTCTGATCAAGATTCTTTAACATCGGATACACCGAAACTGACCGAAGCTCTCAGAGGGAGTGGCTATTGCACTGAAGATATTACGCGTTCAATTAAAAGACATAATAAACCAACTCCGCCAAAGGAGAATGATAAAGAGCCACCATTAGGTAGTGTTGTTCTTCCCTACATACATGGCACTACAGACAAAATAGGACGATTACTTCGGCGGTCCAACATATGTACACCGATCTTAACACAGGGTCACGGTTCGGCGAGCACAAGTCGGTTATAAAAGCTCGCCTAAATCTCTTAGAGCTCATTCAGTGTTCAGATCTCGTGGAGTAAAGATCCCTGAAGATGCCTCGTGCAATCGAAGGCGAAACGTCGGATAGTAATTCCAATTTGACACGGTTTAATCCCAAGAACCATGATTTCTTAATTGGCCAAAGCTGTGAAAGCTTCCGTTTTATATTCTCTTAAAAGGTTTAATGGAAATTAGCAAGAAAAGGATCAACAACTTTCTATTAGGCTTTGCTTATGACATGTAATGTTTTGTAAATGTTACATTTAGAAACCTTACTTGTTCTATTGTTGCATAGGTCGCCTTAAATCAATGATTGTCAAGTTGGTCCTGATCTAATTTTAAACCTCTTACTGTACAGGGTGTCCCGTTATCGTAGTTTTTTTGGGGTATCCAGTTAAATTGAAATTATTGCATTTTGGGGCTCCCTTCGTATTTCGGTTGTTGTTTAACTTATTGAAAAGGTAAAAACCGACTCTGATACAAATTTTCACATAGAATCCAGTGGCGTAGTCAGATTTTTTATGTGAGCTCTCGTTTTTGAGATATAACACAAACTTATAATTTTTTAAATGGGACACCCCGTATATTTTTATTTTATATTATTTAGTTCACAATAAGCTTCTCGAAAATATATAATAGTATATACTGTTTTTGTTCGAATCGCCCAGTAATTCGCATTTTTTTAGAGATTTTTGGCAGTAGGCTGGGATTGCTTACAACACAAATGAATTTTTCGGGTATATTTTATTTATAGCAACAAGAATTTTTAAAAAAATTCTACAATAAATTATTACCTTGTATATCGTTGTTTTATACTATTTTACAAGAATGTTCAAATTTTAGCAATTTAATAATTCAATAATTATAATGTAAAATATGAGTAGATTTGTAATAACTAATAATGCTTTATTTATCTTACATTGTTATAATCTTAGCCTGTTGCCTTGAAGAAGGTTCAAAATCGGACCGAAAACTCGATTTTATAATTGAAAGAATTATTATTGACCTGTTTTTCGCTGCTAAACCCGTGAATCCGTCAATCTTGAAAAGTATTATTAATTGAATAAAATGAACATGTTTTTCCCCGAAAATTTGCAGAATCCCAATTTAATTAGTGATTATTTTGGACCTTTTTTGCAGAATGTATTAAATTGTGATAATAAAATTGAGTTCTATAGTAATAATCTTTTTAAAAATAATATTAGTTTTTCTTTTAAGTTGACAACAGTTGAAGAGGTACATTTAGTGTTAAAAAATATTAAAAATGATGATGCGGGTGTAGATAGCATTAAGGCATCTATGCTGCAATATTGCATCCCTTTTATTGAAATGTATCTTGTTCATATTATTAATCTCTGCATAGAAAATGGCTACTTTCCTGACCAATGGAAGGTCGCAATTGGTAAACCAATACCGAAAACATCAAGTCCTTCCGAAGTCAGTGATTTAAGGATTATTAGCATTTTACCAACCCTCTCTAAAATTTTTGAAAAAATTTTATACAACCAACTGTATATTTTTGTCTTATTTAATAAAATTTTACCAGATTTTCAATGTGGTTTTAGAAAAAATTTTAGTTCTTCGTTGCCTTTATCTACGGTAATAGATGACGTTTTAAGAGCTTGGGATCAGCAGAAATGTACCGTGCTAGTACTTTTCGATTTTTCTAAAGCTTTTGATAACATTGACCAAAAACTTCTTTGTTCCAAATTAAAATATTATGGCTTAGATGAGGCATCCCTTAATCTTATTAATTCTTATTTTGAAAACAGGTTTCAAAAGATATATTGTGCAAATAAATTCTCAAAACAAATTTCGATTCTCTCTGGAGTGCCTCAAGGATCAATATTGGGCCCTTTACTATTTCTTATTTATACAGCTGACATTCTGAGATCTACAAAATATTGCCAAACACAAGCATATGCTGATAATACTCAGCTTTACTATTCTCTAATATCCAGGATTCCCTACAAGCATCAGATTTAATTAATTATGATTTAAACAATTTAAAAATAATGTCGTCCGGGCAAAGCTTACAATTAAATCCCACAAAATCTTTAGTTATGTTTTTCGAAAAAAAAAATGTTGCTCTGGATGGTACGACACTACCTATAGTTCAGTCAGCAAAGAATCTTGGAATTATCATAGACTCAAATTTAAGATTTAAAGAACATGTTAAAAAACTCATGCAAAAATCATTTTTAGCTTTAAAACTTTTGTACAGTAACAGACACATCCTAAATTTACGCTTACGCAAAAATCTGTGCGAATCCTTAGTTTTATCCAACTTTAATTACTGTGATTTTATTTATGGTAACTGTATTGATATTTTGGATAAAAATAAGATCCAGAAGGTTCAAAATCCCTGTTGCAAGTACATTTTTGGATCAGAAAGTTTCACCATATATCACATATATTTGACAACTTAAATGGTTAAAAATGGCTGCTCATTTGTATTAAATATTTTAAATAACCCTGATGCATCTATTCAGCTAAAAAATAAATTGGTACCTCGTAATAATATTCATGACAGGACTCGTTTTACCAATCATTTAACTATGCCTCACCATCGTTCAGCCATGTTTCAGAGGTCATAAGGCAACATAACCTTATCTCACTTAATGTAACTCAGTTCAAAAAACAATTTAAATTTTTTTTATTGACTTTTCAAAGTTTTTAGTGTCCAAATTTCAAATTTCTCCATAATTTTCTTATATTTTAAATTATAACTATGCAATTACTTGTGAATTATTTTGGATATGTTGATTTTATCTATATTTGTTATATATTAGATTTTCTTTTATTTATATACTTATACATTTTCTGCATTACTTTTGAGGTTAAGTAGAGTAGCCGACTTGTGCTAGACTTCGCCTCATTGTGGTGTCACCTTTTTTTTTTAATATTATTACACTGTCTATGTAAATATGCCTTTCTGTAATAAAAAGGCGATTATTTATTTATTTTTTTATTTAATAATTCTATCTCTAATACCTCTAGACAGCAACTAGCAATAACAACAACAAAACCTAATCCTACCACTAAAGGTCACTAAATTAAACAGAAAACTAAATCTATACCCTAAAGACATTGCTTGAAATGATGTCCATTTTGCCTTACACAAAGCCTAGATAATTTCCGTATTCTTCTTAAGGCATTGAAAATACTAACCGGCCGTTGTTGCATTTCGTTCTTGTGGCGTTTATTAAATCGGCTAAGGTGTCATGCCTTGTCCTATGTATTTTGTTTTCTAAAGTACCCCACCGGAAGTTATCCAAAACCGAGAGATCTGGCGATCTCGCCGGCCATCTTACTGGACCATCCATTTTCCAAGAAAACTGTTTTTCGAATACTGCCTTACTTTACCGGAATTATGAGCAGGTGCTCGGTCCTGTTGAAAGTATGTCGTGTAAGTAGGCCAAAGGCAGATCATCGAGTAATTCTATTTAATACTCCGGCGCTACTTATATATGCCTCTTTTGACCGTATTACTTTTCTATAAAAGTCAGATCAAAATACAAGAGTTCTTACTACACTACACCACAACTTGTTACGTTCTGGACGCGCGTTTCGCTATCCAAGTTAGCATCATCAGCAGATGATATAAACTAAAGTAACTTATCCTAATCCTCTGTCTTTATTTAGTGCTTTCTTACCACATTTAACTATTTATATACTCTCAAATGCATCCAATAATCTATTATTAGATACATTTTTAATCAACTTAAAATTAATTATTCCTATTGGGTGATTGTTTTCCAGAGCATGTTGGGCAACGTTGGACTTTTCTGTTCTGCCGTATCTTAAATGTGCCATGTGTTCTTTAAAACTAATGTTTATGGAGCGTTTAGTTTGACCAACATATTTTAGATCGCAGTCATTACAGCTAATTTCATAGATGCCACTCCTCTCCCTCAAGTCGACTTTGTCTTTGGGGTTTCCAAGGAGATTTTTCAAACTATTCCCCGTTTTGTAGGCTCCTCTAAAACCTACTTTTTTTAGACCTCTCGTATATCTGGAATCATATGGGATTACTATGAATTTATTGGAAGCCTCAGGTGTTTGAAGAGTAGTGGCATCTTTTAACATTTTCTTATGCTTAGGTCTATTTACTAATTTATGTACAAAACCATCATTATATCCATTACTTTTAGCTATATTTTTAATCCGATTCATTTCATTGTTAAAACGTTCTTTACTTAATGTAAAATTGACTAACCTGTGAGTTAAGAAATGGAATGCTGCCATTTTGTGTTGACGGCAATGAAATGAGTCGGATATTATTGTATTAGTAAATTTCCTATAAATATCAAATTCTAATTTATCGTTATTTCTAATAACTAACGTGTCGAGAAAAGTTAATTGCCTATTGTTCTCCTTTTCGTACGTAAAATTAATGGAAGGATATTTATTCTAAGAAAGTGTCCAAATTTTCTGTTTTAGTATCAAAAATAGCAAATATATCATCTACGTATCTATACCACACCCTTGGGAAATACGTGAGTTCTTTTTTGAATTGGGTTTCTAATCTGCTCATAAACAAATTTGCAAGGAACGGAGATAAGCAATTGGCCATCGCAGTTCCCTCAAGTTGTTTAGAATATTTATTGTTGAATTGAAAAAAATTTTGATTCATACATGATTTTGTGAGAAGTAAATATTCATCAATAATTTCTTTCTTCAAATCATTGATCTTTAGGTACTCTAAAGCTAGTGGTATGGGAACACTAGGAAACAATGACCTTACACCGAAAGATATTAAAATTTCACCTTCTTTTAAGTGATACGAGATATTTAATTTGCTGAATTCTTCTACTAACCATTTTGAAATATTGTACGTTTGTGATCCAACAGCTGAAACAATAGGTCTCATGGACTTCCAAGGCAATACAGTTTAGATAACTGTGGGTTACTATGTGTTAGTCTGAATTTTAGTTTATCGGATACAAAGTTTTTACACTGTTTTAAAGACTTCTGTTATCATTTTTGATAACGGGTTTTTCTCAATTAAATCGTAAGGACCAGTTTGAATCAAATTGTCTACTCTTTCAAAATAATCTGTTTTGTCTAGTATAACAACCTTATTTCCTTTGTCAGCTTTTAAATAAAAACATTCCTTTTTCTTCAGTCCCCGGATAACTTCAGTATTTTTACGAGAAACATATTTTGACGTGTTGTTAACAACGTTTCTTGAGATTTGATTTCTGTAAGCCTCTCTAATGAATCCCTTAGTTGACTCTCTGGCACGTATTGAATGGAACTTTCAATATTCCCTATAATAGTTGGTAAACTATTTTTTACTGGAGGCTCTGCAAAATTCAAACCTTTATTCAAAAGTGCGATTTCTCTATTATCAAAGGACTGAGAAGAAAGATTTTCTACAATGTTCTCGACTTCTGAAGAATTTTGTTTTTGTAGTTTCAACTTTCTCAGTTTGTTTTTCAGTGAACACATTTTCTTCAAAAATTTGGCATCGATAACTACGAACATTTTTCTTTGGAAATCTAACAACAGGTCAAAATATGTTTCTCGTAAAAATACTGAAGGTATCCAGGGACTGAAGAAAAAGGAATGTTTTTATTTAAAAGCTGACA
Organism: Kuschelorhynchus macadamiae; assembly: GCA_030620095.1. Classification (NCBI taxonomy): domain Eukaryota; kingdom Metazoa; phylum Arthropoda; class Insecta; order Coleoptera; family Curculionidae; genus Kuschelorhynchus; species Kuschelorhynchus macadamiae. The sequence continues at coordinate 179,701 of JAUTXW010003297.1, forward strand.
AAGGAAATAAGGTTGTTATACTAGGCAAAACAGATTATTTTGAAAGAGTAGACAATTTGATTCAAACTGGTCCTTACGATTTAATTGAGAAAAACCTGTTATCAAAAATGATAACAGAAGTAAAAAGTACTTTAAAACAGTGTAAAAACCTTGTGTCCGATAAACTAAAATTCAAACTAACCCATAGTAACCCACAGTTATCTAAACTGTATTGCCTGCCCAAAATCCATAAACCTGGGAAGTCCATGAGACCTATTGTTTCAGCTGTTGGATCACCAACGTACAATATTTCAAAATGGTTAGTAGCAAATTAAATATCTCGTATGATAACTTTGAAGTTACTAACTCGTTAGAATTCTTAGATAAAATTAAGAATGTTCACTTAAAAGAAGGTGAAATTTTAATATCTTTCGATGTAAGCTCATTGTTTCCTAGTGTACCCATACCACTAGCTTTGGAGTACCTAAAGGAACTACTTGAAATCAATGATTTGAAGAAAGAAATTATTGATGAATATTTACTTCTCACAAAATCATGTATGAATCAAAATTTTTTTCAGTTCAACAATAAATAATATAAACAACTTGAGGGAACTGCGATGGACAATTGCTTATCTCCGTTCCTTGCAAATTTGTTTATGGGCAGATTAGAAACCCAATTCAAAAAAGAACTCAAGTAGTTCCCAAGGGTGTGGTATAGATACGTAGATGATATATTTGCTATTTTTGATACTAAAACAGAAAATTTGGACACTTTCTTAGAATAAATATTCTTCTATTAATTTTACGTACGAAAAGGAGAACAATGGGCAATTACCTTTTCTCGACACGTTAGGTATTAGGAATAACGATAAATTAGAATTTGATATTTATAGGAAATTTACTAATACTGATAGGTATATAACATCCGACTCATTTCATTGCCGTCAACACAAAATGGCAGCATTCCATTTCTTAACTCACAGGTTAGTCATTTTTCCATTAAGTAAAAAACGTTTTAACAATGAAATGAATCGGATTAAAAATATAGCTAAAAGTAATGGATATAATGATGGTTTTGTACATAAATTAGTAAATAGACATAAGCATAAGAAAATGTTAAAAGATGCCACTACTCTTCAAACACCTGAGGCTTCCAATAAATTCATAGTAATCCCATATGATCCCAGATATACGAGATGTCTAGAAAAAGTATTTAAAAACGTAGGTTTTAGAGTAGCCTACAAAGCGGGGAATAGTTTGAAAAATCTCCTTGGAAACCCCAAAGATAAAGTCGAGTTGAGGGAGAGGAGTAGCACCTATGAAATTAGCTGTAACGACTGCGATCTAAAATATGTTGGTCAAACTAAACGCTCCATAAACATTCGTTTTAAAGAATACATGGCAAATTTAAGATACGGAAGAACAGAAAAGTCCAGCGTTGCCCAACATACTTTGGAAAACAATCACCGAATAGGAAAAAATAATTTTAAGTTGATTAAAAATGTATCTAATAATAGATTATTGGATGCATTTGAGAGTATAGAAATAGTTAAATGTGGTAAGAAATCACTAAATAAAGACTGAGGGCCTATTCACTATAGTCCCCTCTATTGTTTACTTGACAACGGTGCAGTCGGGTGCAACCAAGTGTGACCACATTTACCTATAAATAGTCTCGGTTAGGATAAGTTACTTTAGTTTATATCGTCTGCTGATGATGCTAACTTGGATAGCGAAACGCGCGTCCAGAACGTAACAAGTTGTGGTGTAGTGTGGTTAGAACTCTTGTATTTTGATCTATCTTCCACGACAGGTTCCAGTGTTAGGACTATAAAAGTCAGTGTCGTTTTTTTTTCTAGATACCAGTTACAGAAAATCATACGACTCTGCCCGTTACTCTCCGATGTAAGGGTTGCACCAATCTGAATTTAAATAGTTTATAACCTTGTTTCCTTAACATTTTTTGAAACCTCAAAATTGTGATGGATTTTTCCACAAGAACTTGAAAAATCTAGATCAACGGACGCCAGAACATTAACTACGACTTCCTTGTTATGTTGCACAAAATTTAATCGCTGTTAAGAATATTTAACCGAGTCTTCGGATTTGACAAGCTGCTTATAGAAATCGCTGTCAAATTTGACATTCCGTTAAACATTGTGACTTTAATTAAACTTTCTGCAACCGGCCGTTATTGAAAGATCCGAAATCAGCGAATCTTTTCATTCTAAGAAATGTAACCTACGTTTAAAACATAAAGTATAGTTCCGATTTTTTCTTGATTGCAATACGTCCTCTTTACGAGGAAAGTAATAAGATTGGTAATATTTCCAAAAAATATCTTTGATTAAAAAGAAAACAGATCCTGGTATTAAAAAAAACTTGACCAGTCTGGCAACGCTGCTGCGAAGAGAACTCGGCGGCAACAAAATTCAAAGATAACCGTCGGTCACTTATTGGTCGACGCGGTAGCCAATCAAAAATTCGGTAATCGTTCACCTCGTTGACGTCAGAGCAATTTTAGAAATAAGCACTTTGTCCTTTTGTTCTAGGAGTTGTTGCAGTAACGCACGACAGTACACCGTTGCAGTGTAAACAAATAGTTGATTTTTAAAACTCCATGTATGTAATGTATTATATTTAGGTTTAGGATTGTTTTAAATCAATTTGTAAATGGCATTAACGTAAATCAATAAATCAATTAATTAATTACCACATCCTGCAAACGTTCCGGTGCGCACTGTAGTACGTAATGACCTTGTGTTTATTTTTCCAGGATCTCCAAAAATGAACGTACACGTAAATCAAGAGGTGAAGCGAAAATGCACAGATGTCCATTGTGTCCTTATCAGTCTGTTTATAGCAAAGGCCTCAAAAGACACTCAGTCGTACATAAACGGCCAGACGAAAAAGTGTGGTACAAATGTGCGAGGTGTTCATTTAAATGTCACTCGAAGTACTATCTCAAAACACATTCGCTCAGACATGAAAAGCCAGATAAAAAAGTATGGTTCAAATGTGCGCAGTGTTTATTTAAAACAGACCGAAAGTGTTCATTAATACGGCACCAAATTGTACATAGTCAAACTAACATTCAGAGGTTCCACTGTACCGAGTGTCCATTTAAATCCGACTTCAAGGAATCTCTAAAACGACATTCGGTCAGACATAAAAATTCCGATGAAAAGGTGTGGTACGAATGCGCGCACTGTTCATATAAAACAGATCGGAAGTGTACATTGAAAAGACACCTAATTATACATAGGCAGACTGACATTAAGCAGTTCCACTGTTGCGAGTGTTCATTCAAAACTCACACAAAGCACTGTCTAAAACAGCATTCGATGACACATAAAAAGCCAAATGAAAAAGTGTGGTACGAATGTGCACACTGTTCATATAAAACACAATGGAAATATCATTTAAGAAGACATATCGTTCAACATAGATAAAGAAATGTGCTTTGACGTTCAGGAATTTTACTGCCCCGAGGCACAGTGGATCGAAGCATAGGGACCAGCGGGACATTGGTAATATGTTTTTTTCTACTCGTTCGATTTTGATGATTTTGTACTTTCTAGGCAGCTGACGCCTTCACTTTTAAAATTTAGTCATTAAATATGACATTTTGCGAAAATTCAAGATGGCGGACATCATATAAATTAATTTCGGTGTAAAGTACATTGACTGGGTATATATTATATGGAGTTCTGGGTCTTAGTAGATTTTTCTTTTCCTATTTTTTTTTATACGTTGCTTTTATTGACCTGAGTATCACTAAAAAGGATGTGCGATTTTAATAACTCTACTGGGTGTCTTTAAAAACCATGCCAAAATTGGTATTGTATAAAAAATGATTTTAAAAAATATTGTTTATATTTTTTTTAGAAATTATAGAACGTGAAGATTCAATTCAGCAATGTATACAAACTTAAAAAAAAACTTGTTATACAGGGTGGTTTTATTACCCATCATGACCATTTTTACATAGTTATTTTACCTTTTTTATTATTAAACTATTAATATATAGAAACGTTGCAAATTAAATGTCCAAAAATATATACAGAGTGTCCCAAATTATGCCTCCAGAACAACCAAATTAAAATAAAATAATTATAGACAACTATATTTACCTTTAACATTGAGAACATCTCAAAATATATTAATAATAAAAAAATCAGGATAACTAAAACACGATTGATGTATGATTAAAGATATGAAAAATCAAATAAAAAAAATTAAGTCTTACAAAGGATAATATGAAATCTTACCTTTTTTGCTATGGTTATTTTAAAAAAATGTCTATAAGTATGGGAAATACAATTTTTTGATCCATGAACCATTTACACAGAAGTCATACACTTCACACTAAAGTTATCGCATAACTATACATTTTCTCGTTCTCCATAAACAATATCTAACTGATCATATACTGGGAAACATTCTAATGCTTAAAATTTTTAATTAACTAAAAAGTCTCTACAATAACAAAGATTTGGCTTTTTCGGTTAACTCAGAATTAACCTTCTTTGTGGAAAAATTTAAAGATATTCTCAGGTTTGATATATATGGATCAGAGGTTAGAAGAAGGTTATGTAGAATATCCTCGTTTGTAAACATTCATTACTTTTTCTAGATTTTGTTTCTCTATAATTACGGAAATGTTTATTTCGTGCCTCTGCAGCTTCTTCTGAGAGGTAGCCAATAGGAAGTTGAAAATTTTTAATTATTGATGAGCCATGTACTAAAATTTTATGTAGATATGCAGGCATATGATACCATCCATAACGATCTACATATAATTTTGCCGTTATTTTTGCATGAATATGGAATTTTTCGGCATCAATCTCCTCTCCCGCTGCTAAGACTTGGAGTACTATATAAATACTATATAAATATGGCAGTATTGCCATCGTTAGATGTTCCATGGCCTTGTCTTACGAAATCAACATTTAGTCCCATTTCATTTCTGAATCTAAAACCAGGGAGATTTGTTTTATTATAGAAATATATTCCTTGATAATAATAGGTTTATTTTAATGGAATATTCTGGAAAATGTCCTAGCTAAGGATATTTTGCATAGACTACCCACCTCTGTTGAATTTCTTGCTTTTTATTTTCTTTCAGTTGCTTATCTTCAACACTGCGTGCAGACCACTTTTTAAATTCCAAATTATAGGATATGTGCAATAAACATTCCATCGACCTTATCCAGGAATGTAAATTGGAGATTCCCAGATTATAATTTTCTTCATTTGGTGTCTTTTTTTCGATTAATTAAAAAAGTTTTAAAATATTCCTGTGGTTAATGGTTCTAGTAGTTATAGGACTCACAAATACGTTACTTTTTTTATACCTACCTCCAATTGATTCATTTCTGTGGGCTTGGCTCCACAAATATAACACACCATTGATGATGTTGTATCTGCCAAACAGGAACAAATTTTTCCGTCAAGCATGGTTGTAAATATATTATGGTTTGTTATAATATCCCCGGAAATATGAGTTTCTTCAAGTAGGGAAATTTCATTTTTCAATGACTCCCAGCATTCGGATATTACCTATAAATGATTTCATACTGATATATTGTATATTCATATTTATAAAAGAATAATATGAGAAACAAGCTACAACCAAAGCGTAAGTTATAATTACCTCCTTGGACTCTTTAATAAATTGAAAATTTAAAGGCCTGCAAAAGAAACTTGAAGATGGCTTAGGATTCTCCCATACTATCCTTGTATGGTCATCGGTGTGCACTAGTTTTATTGGCACATATGCAGCCATAAATATGCTGGAGTCATCAAAATCGGTTTTTTGCTTATATTCGCTTTGGCCTGAAGCGCCATCAAAACCACATTTGCCGAACAAAGTTAGCTTTGAACCTGGATCACAATGGCTAAATGCTAAAATTCTGGACACGGTATGATCCAGTAAGCCTTGTAAAGTTATCCTGGCAAACCGATCCGTGATCATAATTGTCTGTTTAGAGGGATAACATTCTTGTTTAGCTACTTGAATTTGGTAATATGATGGATATAGCTGACAATTTTTTTTAATGGCTGCTTTCCTTTGATTTATATACTGGTGTTTAGAAAGGTTTAAAGAAACAAAAAGGGCTAAAGCTTCATCTCTTGAATAAAAATGATGATATTTTTCCATATCGTTGCAAAAATTCAAAACGTTTTTAACTTGATTTGGATTTTCTTTTAAAAATTTTAAAATCTTGTTGATATCTTGATTATCTAAAAAATATTGTATTAGTATTTTTTCTAATGAAATAGTTTATTATTATTATTATTATTATTATTATTATTATAATCATTATTATTATTATTAAACATTTTAATTTTTTCTCTGTTTGTCTTTGTAATAATAGAATACCTTGACTCATGTTTGAAGCCATAGCAAAACTTAGCTCTTGAATATTTTCTTTCCTGAGTTCTTTTGTTCGTCTCATTTTTTGTTTTGTTGACAAGTCCTCAAATGGTTTACGCAGTTGCCTTTCTTTAGGGCGAACAGTCATAAATCCTGGCCAATTAAATTGGCGAGCCAACCAAGATTGATTTATGCGTAAAAAACGTTCTTCTGTTCTATTAGATTTTTTCCATTTGCTAGATAGTGTTGAACAGTACTTTCGCAATATTTTCGATATTACGTATTTTTCATCTTCGGTGTAGTCCACGTTTCTCATTTGCAATATATCACCCAGTAATCTCTTATGATCCTCAAAAGGAATGCTGTTGGTCTTCAAATAATTGAAAAGTTCTTCGTTTGAATTTAGTTCAGCCATTTTATTTGGGATTATGCGCCAGCTTTAAACAACTTTTATTTTCAGTCGCTTAATCCGAAAAAAAAATAAAACTTACAAAAAAGTCAATGACGTATATATATTTTTAAATAAATAGAAATGAATACTTTTTTTAATAAACAAACGATTATTAAACAATCTTTCACAGCATTTAGTCAATTTTTTAAAATTAAAAAAGCTAAGTGCCTTCGGTGGGATTCGAACCCATATTTATAGTACTCAACTCCTTTTCAATTTTAAAAAAAGTCTGAATGTCGTAAAAAATCGTTTAATAATAATTATTATTATACAGACGTTAAACATAGTACAATAATAATTTTAAAGTAAATTTAAGTTAATAATTTTCATCTAGAAAGTGCCTTCTCTCTACAAATAGCATAGTCACTTTTCCATAAAATGGGGAAAAGGTGTTTAAGATTTTAATAAAAAGTTTAAACTTTCTATTATTTTATGATGACCAATCTTCAGTTTAGCATCGGTTGTATCTTATATTTTAAAGCACCTTCTATGTTTCTATGAAAAACTATCTTGTTTAATATATAGGCTTAATTTAATAGCATTTGAAAAACAAAAGTGAAAGCTACGAAATCGCTGAATAGAGATTTTATAAGGAAGCATATTGTTTTACATATTTTCTATTCTTGACTATTGGCATTTGTATATGAGTATAGGTACGTTTGTTTGGCATTTTCCAATATAAACTATAAAACTACATTGGAAATCAAAACGTATACGGCCGCAAAGAAATGCGAATAGTCGAGAATAAGGGCTTAAATATTTTAATGATTGGTATGAAAGTATCAAGGTAATTTCGCTTAAAATTGATAGAAGCACAATAAAGCAAAACATATTGCTGTTTATAGAGAGTAGGTAACCAACACCTGGCAAGACGAAGGGCGGCTGATAACTAATATTATAGAATAACTTACATTTTACTTACCGCTTAGAAATTAATTTAATAGATAGGCGTAATAATTTATAAAAACTCTCAGTATTTCACTTTTGGTTCATAAACACACACCACGTTCTAATTTTACTAACAAGTTTATTATACTTTTTCCGATCTGTCAGATTTTAAACAAAAGATGAAAAGCGCGTCTTCGTAAGCTAAGCCTACCTCGATTAACCTAAATATTGATTTGTGGGTAGGGTCTTTTTTTGCGCTAAAAACCTTAATTTATTAGAGGATTGTAGCCAAAAAAAAACGAATAAATCTCAAAGGGGCAGATTGGGGCAGCTATTCTTGATGGATACATTTAAAACAAGGTATGGTTTATGCCTCAGAGGCAAAAGTTGCGTGGACACTTTTGGCCATTTTTTTAAAAATCAAAAATTATTTATTGTTTGCTATATTTTCAAAGACAAGTTGCTGCACTCTATCTTACGGTTACGATACATGTTTTAAATATCCTGTTAATATGATGTTATTCTATCATCACCCTTATACCTAGATATTGTGCGGAAAAGTTGATAAAATATAAGTAAGTTCAGATTTTTGAATTTTAGCCAACCCAATTTTTGTATCAATTTGTGCTATATAAAATATTTGCATATATCATCGAATCTCCTTCACTAGAGAATGCTTCAAAGAATTTGCTATGTTGTTTTTATATAACACTAATATGTGTGTAAAACAAATATGAAACAGAAAAACCCAAATTTGCATTTTCAGAAAATGCCCAATGTCCCAGTTATAACATGGGGTCGATCCACTGTGCGAGGGTCCATTTAAAAACCTACTCCAAGGATGATAAATTCAAATTCAAAATACTTTTAGCAACACAAACTACATGCTTTTCCTAAAAGTGATGACAAAATATTTCGTTTATCTCGCCAATAAGGACTACATCGCGATTATAACAACCGTTAACATCTTGCACGCAGATTAACCAGGTACAAGTGTGATGCAGCCCTAAAACTAAAAACTATTCAGTTCAATATAGTATTAAACACAATGCCACACTCTTTCTTTGTTTGACAGCAGAGAGTATGTATTTGTTTTAAGATAATATAAATCTACACTAAGTGGTTAATTGAAAGAGAGGCAGTAAAGTTAGTGTGCAAATCACCGACTGCTCAGGGAGATTGGTTCGTTTTCTGTTTATAAGGGCTCCAACAGTTCTATACCAGTTGACTGTTAACCGCTCTAGATGTTAGAAGGTCACTAAGATGAAATTAATTAAAGTTAATAGTAAAAAAAGCATATTCAAAAAATAACATTTATTAACAAGTTCAGTGCTCCCCAAAATATTTCCAGAAATATGTATCTCCTGTAGGTTATTTTATATAACATATGAAAGAAATTGGCCTTAATTGAAGTTTTTTTTTTTAAATGACAACTGACTGTGTAATGATCCTATGTTAATCAGTTTTCATACCTCATATGCTGAGAGAAAAATCTAAAGTATATTCAAATAAAGATCACTATCCAAATATTAGATCAACTGTGTAAAATGTTTTATGAAAATAGCTAAAGAATCACAAAACAACAAACTAAATGTTCAATAAAACCTGAAAATTAAGTAACACGGATGAGAAAAGAAATTTTCAATCAGCTAATGACAGGTAAAAGTAATAGACTCCAAAATCTATAAATGTTTATAAAGAAAATCTTTAAGTTGTTTTAATTTACCGAACAATTTGATCTAACAGTAAAAATTTATCAAAAGATGCAAAATAAGCAATTAACTGACTTCATTAATTCAAATACAATTAACAATAATAGAATAAAATAAAAGAGTATTATGTGAATCTTAAGAGCAAGCCAATAACAAGAAAATTTTATATAACTAAGTTTCAAATCCAATCACCAATATTACCTAACAAATTGACATCATTGTTTTATATCAAAATACCTTTCTAAAGCAAGTAAATACAATAAATCATAAATATCATCACATATTCCAGTAGTGTTACCTGTCTATAACACTTATTATATACCTTGTATAAACTAACTAGATCTTATAAGTTAAAATTTCAAGATGTGATCACACTTTACAACAACACTGTATCTTAAAAGTATATTATACTATCAAATGTTGGCAGAAACCTATAGACTATTGTGTCATAAACTTATACTGTGATGTTCTGTATCTTAAAGCCTACTATACGGTCAAATGTTGACAAAAAGCTATAGATTATTGTGCCCTAAACTTATAATGTGATATTTGAGTATCAGAATGAGTTATAAAGTAAAAATAATCTTGTTGACAACACCAATAATCATGGTTTATGCACACCAGCAATAGTTAGAACTTTATATCAAAAAGTATTCTCTACACTCAAAAGAAATAGAAAAAGTCATAAATTTGATCAGCAATAAACAATAAAGTCAATTCAGTACAAGGGATGTTAAAATTAAGATATTTATCTAAGTGTCTATCAGCATCGGTGACTTAGATCAGCAGTCTATGATGTAAGTGACATCGAAGACATTTGAAAACTGGGTATGTACACACTTAAGTACTAGGTAACAGACTTATGCTCCATTTACAATGACACATCCAGGTTCAAACCCTGGTTAGGAGAACAGGAACAAGAAGTAGAAGAGGAGGGAGAAGAAAAAAAAACTCTAGAATAGTAAAAACGTCTAAGATTTACACCCAAAATAAAAGTATATAGGTCCGTTTAACAACTCAACACCCAGTATATCAAATAAAGAAAATAATTCCAAACAAAAATGTATCAATATTTCCCAGCTTGACTTCATTTAAACCAATTTACCCAAATTACAAAAAATATTAAGTCATTCTATTATGGAAATTCAAAATATTAGGCTCGTACATGTCTATTACGATACATAATATTATCAACTACAACCCCTTAACATTATATACAAAATATAAGCAACATATCTATCAATTAATACTAATATACATTACAGCCCTTATAGTGAATAGTAACAAGAATCCACCCTTAAAATCTTGTAGATATCAATACAAAATGTCTTTACTCCAGTATATGTAAGCTAATATAAGATGTTACAGACAGAAAATGTAAATCACTGATACAATATTGTTATATCTTATAAGGTTGTTTCGGTCTTCAAAGAAATATAATAAATAGAAAATTAAAGTGATTTTTATAGATATATAGGCCTCTTTCCTAATTATAACATACACCTGTAATAGTTGTATTGAAACACACTTATTAAAGAAAACAAATTCTCCCCAATGTATTTACTATTCTTTACTTTATGCAAACTTGAATAACAATTGGCTTATGGAGGTTACAAATAGACCTTTTTGTATTGCAGAAATAAACTTAATAATTATAACAAACATAAGGTATATATACATTCAGCACATATCTTAAGAAAATGAAAAGTACTATTGAATACATTGTTTGCTACACAAATCATAGGGCAATCAAGAGTGTCCCCATAGCTCTTAATTTCAATAAGTAAAATAACTCTGTGGCCGTGTATTTACTTTTTAATAAGAGAAATAAGTAACAAAAAAAAATAACCAACAAAAAATATTAAGGTACAACGTAATTAAATACCCATAGGAGCCTTTTTAAATAAGTTGCCGACGTAAATCCCAAAAGATGGCCTGGATTAAAACAGGATCAATTCGCCGACAAACTTTCACACTTAACCTTCACCTTCCAGAAAGACAAGAAGCTTAACCTACCTCACCACCAGGTCAAGGCAGCAGTAGAGGAATCACAATCCGTCAGTGGTGCCACTTTACTAAAATCAAACTGACCAAATCTGGACAATAGATCAGCCAATCCCTGAGCTGGATCACACACATCACAAAATTACTAATTGAACAAAACTAAGGCGCCATTTACACGAAGACTAGTGAATTGCCTCAATATGAAGCAGAAGATTTCGCTAAGCAGAGACCGCGTGCACCTTACTACATCCATAGAAGACTTACAGTACCGGATTTATGGATTTTTATGCATTAAAATGTAGTGACGAAATTAAAATATTACAACAAAATGGTGACATTGAAGAAATACTTAAACCAGAGGACGGAAACGATAGTGATACGAAGCACCGCGGCCGGCGGGCGGGTGTCACAGGAAAACTAAAACGCTAGTAAAGTTCGAGAAAGCAATGAAGCTGTAAAAAGTAGAAATCAGCACATCTGAGAATGTAGGTAGAAACCATGGCGGAGGATGACATAAATGTGTTAAGTTGTAAGTTGTTGGTTTCGTAATAACAGTGCTTTTGATTATTTTGAAAATTTTTTAGATGTGTATGTTTTAACTGTAACTTAAAGTCTTCCATAGACCAAACGTCTTCAACCAGTGCAAGGGCCAAAAATTGATTTCACATCGTCCGAAGGGCCACAACCCAAGTAGCACTTTTAGTCATGAATACGTCATTGTTATCACAAGTATTTTCATTGAAGTAACCGGAACTTGTTGTGGCCACGTTCTGTTTAAGCTGAAACTACGTAGTCATTACCAAAATGGGGAACAATTTTAGGGTAACTATTTCGAGAATAACATGTAACTGTGACTCTGACTATTACGTAAATAGTTCCATTTAAGTAGCCGAATAGTAATAATTCACCCTATTCGTCACTTCCTTATTTCTATCTTTATTTAGTCCGCCTTAAACATATGTATGGTTCGTTTTAATTCAAACAAAACAGTTAAGGCGACTACAAACACTCAAATTGGGAGTATGGTGTAGAGCAGGGGTGCTCAAACGGTTGATCGCGAGTGCTTTTTGAGTAGATCTCGAGAACAAAAATTTTTTTAATAAATAGGTACTTAACTAAACTACAAAAATTTATTACGTAATAAAATAACACTCTGCTAGCGGCAAAAGGCGGCTTTATCAAAGGAACGCACGGTACTTTTCAAAGAAAAGCTGCGTTTTTTATTGTTGCCGCTTTTCTAGAAATTTCGGGCGGCGCGTTTGACGGGAACATTCGAGACTTTCGTTCACGCCGATATAAATGTTGCACCTGCAGGAATTTGAGTCATTCTGAATTGCAACTTGAAGGCAATACTACGTCGATACAAAGTTTATTATTAAATAGTACAAAATGAGTGCAGCGAAGAAATCTAAAACGTATCATTTTAATAACGGTTGGGAAGAAGAATTTTTGTTTTGTGTGGTGAAGGATAAGTGCATTTGTCTTATTTGTCGTGGGTCAGTTGCAATACCTAAGCGTGGTAACTTAGAGAGGCATCATACACCGGTTCATAAAAACTATGAAAAGGATTTTCCGCCACAGAGTGAATTAAGAAAACGAAAAGTACGTGATTTGATATCTTGTTTCAAAAAAGAACAAACCATGTTCATAAGACCAGCCAAACAATCAAAAGCTGCTACGATCGCGTCATTTAAAATATCTCATATATTGGCGAAACACAAGAAACCATTCGAAGATGGATCGATTGTGAAGGAAGCATTTATTGAAGCGGGTGAGACTTTATTTGGAGATTTTAAAAATAAAACAGAAATCATGTCTGCTATTAGAGAACTTCAGTTATCTCGTCCGACTGTCACAAGGCGTATTGAAGTCATGAGTCAGGACATGGTAGATAAACTAAAAAATGATATCATGGAATGTACATACTTTTCTTTACAGTTCGACGAATCCACCGATATGACAGACACTGCCCAGCTGTGTGTTTTTATTCGGATGGTATTCAATGACATGTTGGCTAAGGAAGAATTTTTGACAATCATTCCTCTGAAGGAGAAGACCCGTGGCGAAGATATATATGACGTTTTCTTCAATTTTGTAAAAAACTGCAAGCTATCAATCTATAAATTAGTGTGCATTACACCAGCATTGACTGGAAACAAAAACGGTTTTGTGGCATTGTGTCGAGCTAATGAAGATTTCCCTTCATTTTTTTCAGTCCATTGCATTATACATCAACAAGTTTTGTGTTCAAAAGTTTTAAACACGGAGGAAATTATGGGCATTGCAACAAAAATTGTGAATTCCATCCGTGCACGTAGCTTGCAACGGCGGCTCTTTAAATTGCAGTTGGAAGATAGGGAGTCAGCTGAACACACTGATTTAGTTCTTCACACGGACGTCAGGTGGTTGAGTCGCGGAAAATTCCTAGAAAGGTTTCAAGAATTATTGCCCGAAATAACAGCTTTTCTAGACGAAATAGGTGATAACACTCAGATGTTTAAAAACGAAAAATGGCTGACTGATTTGGCATTTTTGACTGACATCACAATGCACTTAAACACCATTAACTTGGAGCTTCAAGGTAAAGGAAAAACTGTTATTGAGATGATTAGCGCAGTAAACGCATTCAAAAGTAAATTGCAAGTTATGATAGATCAACTGAAAAGAAAGGATCTGAAACATTTTCCGTCTTTGAAAGCAAGGATTCCTCAGTTGAATTATGATACGTATGAGGCTGAATTATCAAATATTTTGGGACAATTCGAAATGCGTTTTTATGATTTTAGTAAATTGGCAAATGTAGCATCATTTATGAGTTATCCTTTTTCATGTAAAAACATTGAGGAATTAGCTACTGAAATTGCAAGTCAGTTTAATATGAACTCATGTTCTGTTGAAAATGAGTTGGTGCAGATTATATCAGATATACATCTCAAAGCTACAGCATCTGATACAAATTTCTGGCGGTTTATATCTGAAGATAAATATCCGAAAATAAGGCAAATCGCCCTTCAACTGACAGCAATGTTTGGGTCAACTTACTTGTGCGAGTCTGCATTTTCTGAAATGAAGATAATTGAGTCAAAATATCGCAATCGACTAACTGACGATCATATGTCATTATGCTTGCGATTAGCACTCAGTGGTTACGTACCATCTTATGAAAAGTATGCTGAGAACATGCAGTGTCACGCTTCAACATCCAAAGTCACTCCTTACTTAAGTTTAACACCATATGTAACTCTTTTGTTTTGTAGCAACCAATAAACTCGCAATTTTGAATAACTATGTGTTTTTTCATTGATATTGTAGAGAAGAACCTAACTAAACCTAACCTAAACCTTGACTAAAATAATGTATATTGTGCGGAAAGCTAATATCTATATATGCTACGGTACACCCTACCTAGGTAGGTAGGTAGGTAGGTAGGGTGTATGTATCGTGTATGTACGACAACCCTGCATCACACATACTTGCAGCCTCTCAGAGTCGATCGTAAGTAGTCTAAAAATATTGAGGTAGATCGCCAGCAGTTCAAGTTTGAGCACCCTGGTGTAGAGCGTATAGAATACGTTATTAGTATTTGAGGTAGGGTACATAAGTTTCACTTAGTTTTCTGGCTATGTTAAGGACCTAAAATTAAAAGTCAGGCAATTACTCTGGTGAATATGCTGATGAAAGTCGTACAAAAATTACACGCCTTTAAAATTTGTTAATTTTCAATACATTTTGATCAAGTATATTGGCCAATTTAAATCTCAAAAATGTAATTTTGGACTTTTAAATAGAAGATATCATTAATCATTATAAAGAGTGATTCTTTTTTTAACGTAATGTTTAATTTGTATACGTTTTTAATCTTTATACTCACAAAACCAAACATCATAGGTAAATATTTATATGGAAGATGAAAAAAAACCATTGGACTTTTAATTTTAGGTAGGCTGCATTTCTTTACTGAAAAAATTACTTAATATCGAGTGTCTACGACTGCTCCCATACGCTTTTATAGTTTTGGATTCTTTAAATACCCAACTGCCCCTTATACCCAATTACTTTGAAGTCTTGAATACTAAGGTGTTACGAATAAAGTTATCTACAAAATTCTTATTAAACCTACACTGTATATTATTACCAAGCGGTTACGATTTGGGAACATTCCGCCGGTTCTTTAAAATTTAATACGTTGTTTCGTAGCATGCGGAGAGTTTCGGTACTTGAGTCACTACTATAATTCTGCCGTCTATCATAACCATAATCCTTTGTTTCGTTTTTATTTTTTGTTTTCTTAAAATAACGGTTTAGGTTGTTTTGTTCAGGCATGACAACAAAGTTGCGATATTTTTAATTTTCTAGAGCTAGAAGCTACTTTATTTTCTGGTATGTGAAGCTATTGTAAACCATTTTAACTTGTTACTCGTAGACGATAACACAACACATACGCAAGTAATTAATAGCTGTAGACCGAATAACAATGACTTTAGAAGGACAGTGGCGACAATAGAAGCCCACCCGCCAAATTGATTCAAAATTTCTAAATTTTTAAATTGAGGCACCCATATTATCTTTGATATGACTTGATTAATCAACTTTTATATTGACAACCTCTTCTTCTTCTTCATTCCTGTTTATCCTGTTACATAACAGGACTTATTTGCTTTGCTACAAGGCAGTCGCCAGATTGCTCTCCGTCCGGGGCCCAGAGTCGTTAAATCGGCGACCCTGCACCTTATTCCAGTTTGGAGACGTTATCGGTAGGATATCCGGATGACGAGCTCTAAGCTTTAAATTTTTGAAATGCATCTAGGCTTCCACGAGGTGCCCCTTGAGAGTACTACTGATATCACGAGATGACCCTTTCTTTCAAGCTATCCCCTTACCCCTCCCACTCCCGCCACGTAGCGGCCATTACGCTAATATTCTCTGTAGAACTGCGGCAGACGAACGGGATAGATGACCTCTGTTAGCGTCAGTTGTAAATGTAGGGTTATGTTAAAGTTTTACTTTAATAATCTATTTGAACTATCTAGTACAAACTTACTTTTTTATTTAGATTTTTAACAAATTTAGTCGAATGCGGTCGAATCGTCGAGGTTATGAATCAAATCAGAAAACACAGTGAATACCAAAATGTGTGATTCTTTTATCGAGCTATTAAATGTCGATGGCCTATTTACAAAAATACAGGAAGAAAGAAAATAGTTTTTTTTTTTATTATATTACACAATATTATTAAGATAGCCACTTAATATTATGTTATATATTAAATGCCGAGGGACCAAATCAGAAAATTCGCTAAATATGTATTTGGTTTAAATTTTTTGGTTGGCAAACACAAAAATACACAAAATGGCAAAAGCCTTAATAAAGTCGGAAGGCGATTCGAATCAGTGGAACAATCAGGATATGTTCGGTTTATACAGCCACTTAATGAAAATGAAATTTTTTTATCAATCACCAAAAATTATGAGCTCCGCTTGACCTAAAAATCTAACCACTTGTACAGTGTCATTTATTTAATGCGAGCCACCCCTGTGCAAAGAAAACTTGTTTTTTTTTTGTATCGTGATAATAAAAAAATTTTATTTTGCAAAAATTTTATACACTTGTTAAAAACACAAGATAATTAGTTATTACTTCCGTCGTGAGATTTTTCAGATCTTTACGTTTAAGGGTCCCTAGATGCGGGAAAACATGTTTTCTCAATTCCGTCTGTCTGTAGGTATGTCTGTCCGTCAGTCTGTCTTCGCGGCATAGCTAAAAAACTACTTATCCGATTTCTTCAAATTTCAGTCTAAAATGAAGGGCCATTCATGCGAAAAATACAGGCTATATATATATATATATATATATATATATATATATATATATATATATATATATATATATATATATATATATATATATATATATATATATATATATACAGGGTTCGCCAAACTCAGTGGCGTATGAGAAGTCTATGGAGACTGAGTAAAGATAGTGACTTGAGATTTGGGTAAAGTTCATACTAAGAAGTGAACTATATTTTAAAAATATTTTCGAAGTTGCGGCGTTGCCAGCTCTATTGCAGACAGACAGGAAGTTTCTTTTTTTAAATACAATACCCTGTATATTATTGCATTGTCAAATTCTACGAACTATTCTGAGCATTTTTTATGTAGTATGTTCTATACCTATTTTGAGCAGTTTTGGAAATAAAAATTATTTTCTAATTTTTAAGGGTCAAATCGGCTTCAATGTAAAACACGATATATTTTTAGAATATTGTCCCAGAATTCTGAAATTTTTATACGAGTTTCCGAACATGTAGGTTAATTGACGGTTGAAGGTATTTTTTAATAAAAGGTTATACAGGGTGTTTAAAAATATAGTTTATTCGCGAGGAACAGAATGTCCATAACTCGATTTTTTTTAAATGGAACACCCTGTATATTTTAATTGCATCAAATAGAGAGAGACATTGCCTTTCAAATGACATTGGGTGTTCCTATACCTAGCTCTGATGGGTAATGAATTAAATGGCATTTAAAAGAAAAAATCGACCATTTTATTATTTTCTGGAAAAAAAATCTATGTTAAAAGCACTAAATAGACAAGTAAACATTTTTGTCAATAATATATCTATCTTAATGATAACTAAATGAAAATACGTTTGTTGAGAAAAATCTATAGTTTAATATTTACAATATGTATTCACAAACGCTTTAGATAAAAAATTAACGATACAACCGAATAAAACAATATTACAAAAATATAGCTAACAACAGAACTATCCCCAAATGAATTGTCAGTAACTGAACTGTTTAAAGTGTCCTCCATTAACTCTGAGGCATTCCAGAACTTGTGTCATTACATGACTCGTTGCTTTTTGAATCTCTTCCGCGGATAATGCCAGCAGTGCTTCTCTTGTCCGATTTAGGAGTTCTTCCTTTGTTTCTACTGGCGTCTGATAAACTAACCCTTTTACCCTGCCCCAAAGATGGAAGTCGAGAGGGGTAAGGTCTGGGGACCTAGGTGGCCAAATCCATGGACCTCGTCGGCCAATCCATCTGTCTTCGAAGATTGTAGTAAGTTCCGCACTTACTTCGTTTGTACAGTGAGCCGGTGCCCCATCTAACTGATACCAGCAGCTCCGGAGTAAGTTCAATGGTAACTCGTCGAGAAAATCAGAAACTGTAGTTTTCAATATTTCCAAATATTTTTCAGAATTTAAATTTTCATCGTAAAAGCAAAACTTTATTTTGTCATTCATCATGAGGCAAAATACATTGAAACCGAACTTGTATTGAAAACCTTTTTCTCTGATAAAATAAGGATTTTCTTTGGACCAAAAATGTGAATTTCTTCTGTTAAATATCCCTTCTTTTGTGAATTTGCTCTCATCCGTCCAAATAACTTTTTTTAAAAAGTTGGGATCTTCTTGTGTACGCATCAGGATCATTTCGCAGTATGCGACGCGCTGAGGAGGATCAGTAGGCTCTAAAGCCTGGGCTGTTATAAATTTATAATTATGCATTCTATGTTTGTGCAAAATTCTTTCCACCGATTTGTAAGAAATGCCTAAATCTTTCTCTGCGCTATTAATTGATGCGTGAGGGTATGTATGGAAATAAGACAAAACAGTAATTTCATTGTCTTCGTTACCTGTTACAGGTTTGACTTGAAGTCTTGGTCTTTTAACATTATTGTACTCTCTGTAATTCTTCTCTATTCTTTTAAACTTTTTCTCGTTCATTGGGACAGAATCTGGATAAAGTTGATTAAATTGTCTACATGTTCTTGATATTATTTTATCACATTGACCGTGTACATAAAACAAATTTAGAATTTCTACACTTGAGTAAGAATTTGCCATTTTAAATTAGTGAATTTTTGACAACTATGCATATTAAAAACAAATGTTCTCTGTTTGGTTTCCTGGGAGATGACAGGCGTGCACAGCCTACTAGTTAAATAATCTTTCGTTTTACGAGATATTATTCGTGCTTCTACTAAATGGCATCTAATTAATTAATCATCAGCGATGCTAATACTATTGAAAGGTAATTTTTTCTCTGTTGGATGCAACAAAAATATACAGGGTGTTCCATCGTGAGTATTGTTTTATTCGGTAGTATCGTTAATTTTTTATCAAAAGCGTTTGTGAATACATATTGTTACTATTAAATTATCGATTTTTCTCAAGAAAAGTATTACCATTTAGGTATCATTAAGACAGATATACGTAGAAATAACTTGCCAGTATTTGACAAAAATGTTTACTTCTCTATTCAGTGCGCTTAAAATAAATTTTTTTTACAGAAAATACTAAAATGGTCGATTTTTTTTTAAAATGCCACAGATGCCACCAGATAGGTATAGGAATACCAAATGTCATTTGAAAGGCAATGTCTCTCTCTATTTGATGCAATTAAAATATACAGGGTGTTCCATTTAAAAAAATCGAGTTATGAACATTTCTGTTCATCGCGAATAAACTATATTTTTATACACCCTGTATAACTTTTAATTAAAAATTACCTTGAGTCGTCAATTAACCTACATGTTCGGAAACTCGTATAAAAATTTCAGAATTCTGGGACAACGTTCTAAAAATATATCGTGTTTTACATTGAACTCGATTTGACCCTTAAAAATTAGAAAATAATTTTTATTTCAGAAACCTCTCAAATTAGATATAGGACATACTACATAAAAAATGCTCAGAATAATACATAGAATTTGATAATGCAATAATATACAGGGTATTGTATTTAAAAAAAGAAACTTTCTGTCTGTCTGCAATAGAGCTGGCAACGCCGCAACTTCGAAATTATTTTTAAAATAAAGTTCACTTCTTAGTATGAAACTTACCCAAATCTCAAGTAAATATCTTTACTCGTTCTCCATATACTTCTAATACGCCACTGAGTTTGGCGAAACCTGTATATAGCCTGTATTTTTCGTTAGCCCTGAGTTTCTGGTAAAGCGATTTTACCGATTTTTATATATCAAATTTTGTCTTATAATTAATAAAAAAATTTACTTATTTTAAACACGCTTCGAAATTGGAACAAGTATTCTATAATTATTTATTTATTGCCTACAAAAAAATGTACTAAAAAAGTAAGCAAAAAATTATGTCAAATCTAATAAAAAAATTTTTAAATTAAAATTCACTGGCTAATATCCAGGAACCAGTGGCAAAAGCTCTGAGAATCGGTATAAGGAATGTACGGAAACTTGTGCATGAAAAAAAAACATAATTTACTTCCGAAGAAGATTAAGAAATGTACACGAAAAAATCCAAAGGCAAAAGACTTAGGTTGCAATGCAAAAATGGATATTCATAATGCATTTTATGATTTATACACGTCAAAGACTAATATAATCCTTCAGAAACTTTTTAATATTATAGACTAAAAAATATCATCACTTAAAAAGTCCTCATCTTCTAAGTCGTCCTCAAATGATCCGCAATGATCATTGGTGCTGTTTCGACATCTAGAACTCGTTCTCGATTCTACCAATCCCATATTAATTTCTCCGTATCTTTCACAGATTTTTTAATTAATATAATTTAGTGAATCTTGCCAAACAATTTGCACTTCATCTGATGTAAGACCATCGTTCACGTGTTTTTCGTAATATGATTTTGCACCAGCAGCCCATATTAGTTCTATTGGGTTAAACTGGCAATGGTATGGCGGCAGTCGTAAAATCTCATGTCCATTTTCCAGTAATATTTCATCTACGGCATATGTTGTTGGTTTTTTAATAGCTTTTGCCATTAAAAGAAGTTCTAGTTTCAGCATATTGAGTAAAGGATTTTGTTTTTGTTTTATTAGCCAGAATGTACGGAAACTTGTGCATGAAAAAAAAACATAATTTACTTCCGAAGAAGATTAAGAAATGTACACGAAAAAATCCAAAGGCAAAAGACTTAGGTTGCAATGCAAAAATGGATATTCATAATGCATTTTATGATTTATATACGTCAAAGAATAATATAATCCTTCAGAAACTTTTTAATATTATAGACTAAAAAATATCATCACTTAAAAAGTCCTCAGTCGTCCTCAAATGATCCGCAATGATCATTGGTGCTGTTTCGACATCTAGAACTCGTTCTCGATTCTACCAATCCCATATTAATTTCTCCGTATCTTTCACAGATTTTTTAATTAATATAATTTAGTGAATCTTGCCAAACAATTTGCACTTCATCTGATGTAAGACCATCGTTCACGTGTTTTTCGTAATATGATTTTGCACCAGCCCATATTAGTTCTATTGGGTTAAACTGGCAATGGTATGGCGGCAGTCGTAGAACCTCATGTCCATTTTCCCGTAATATTTCATCTACGGCATATGTTGTTGGTTTTTTAATAGCTTGGAATCAGTGGTTCTTTTAACCACTTTTCAAACAGTTTACAGTTCATAATATCATGGTAGTCCATACTTTTGGATGTTGAAGAAAACAGTAAACTTGCACCTGGGAGAATTTCTGTTGAAGACACTTTTTACAGACTCGTCCTGCCAAGATTTCGAACCACTTCCATTAGAAAATATCCAAGTCTCGTCTAAAAATACCACTTTTCTAAATTTTTTAATTAACATTTTCCGTGTATTTCTTTAAAAACTGGATACGCTGACTTGCTATATGTGGCAACTCGCATAAAAATCTTCGATTACAGTCCCTTTTATATCGAAAACCCAACATTTTTATTAATTTTGACACACCGATTTTAGTCCAATTTCCTTGTATGCCTTGATTTTTTAAAGCTTCTTTTAAATTTTGAAGGGTTATATTAGTTTTTGATGTGTATAAATCGTTAATTGCATTACGAACAACCATTTTTACATTGTCACTTAAGTTTTCTCTCTTTGGCTTTTTTCGTGTACATTTCTTAATCTTCTTCGGTAGTAAATTATGCTTTTTTTCATGCACAATTTTCTGCACAGTCCTTTTACCGATTCCCAGAGCTTTTGCTACTGTTTCCTGGATATTGGCCGGTGAATTTTCATTTTCGTAATATTTTATTAGATTTAATACCATTTTTTTCGCTTGTGGATGCAAAAAAACCGAAAATTGTTTTCTATTACTCATTTTGTCACTGACCTATCAATCTGATTTTGAAGTAATATCGCTCAAAGATTTTTGCAACTGCTGGTATTTATATGTTTATCCTCTTTTTTCATATAAAAATGTCATAGGTCTATCTAATTCATCTTAAGATTTTATGCGGAGGATATGATTACACGTAATAAAAGAACAACAAACTTAAAAAGTTGCTTTTGACTATATTAACTATATTTACGTCATTTATTGCCAGTGCTGTACGGAGATTATCTGAATTTATGAAGTATTGGTTTCTTGGGATTCTTAAGTTAGGGCATTCAATGAAAATGTGTTTTATGGACATTTGCCCATTGCAATATGGACATAAAGGAGTCGGATCAGAGTTCATGAGTAAACCTAGTAGTCCTATCAATAACCTATTCATGATAGTACTTTGTCTCCTATTTAGCTTAGTGCAGAGGGATTTTGAGTAAAATTTTGGTTATAATTCAAAAAGTTTATTATTGTTCTCTTGAAGATCCCATTCTAATTGGCATATATTTTGTATTGTACCTCGTATGAGCGGATGTAAGTCTCTAACAAAAAATTATGGTGGATTAGTATGGAGGGTATTTGGAGGAGTTTTAACAAGAAGATCAGCGCGCTCGTTGCCATAAATGCCAATATGACTGGGAATCCAGATGAATGTTATTATAGAATTGCGTCTTTCAGCTCTTATAATATAATTGTGAATGTCGTGAGTAAGAGGAAGCGTAGCAAAAAAGTTTTGAAGACGTTTGAGAGACCTGAGAGAATATGAATGATTCAATTAACTGCAGGAAAGCTTAGTATGTGTTCTAGTGATGATTTAATGGCATATAGTTCAGCGGTAAATATGCTGCAATGTTCATTAAGGTTGAAGTTTGGGATAAATCTGTTGAATATAGTGCAGAGCCAACATAGGTAGATGATTTGGAACCGTCTGCAAATATGATTTTATGATTTGGGTTTTGACTTTTTATTATGAAATTAAAATGATTTTTGATTATTCTAGGGTTGGTGTCATTTTTATCGTATTTAGTGAGTCCAAGGTTGAGTTTGAGCCGATTGCGAATCCATGGAGGAAAGACGTAAATGGAAGGGTATTTAACAGGGGTGAGGGTGAGTTCATGTTCCAATGAACACTTAAGGAATGTAATATTTGAACTTACTGTATTCTTGAAGGAATAAGACTGAGGGGGAATTAAAGGTTTAAAAATGTTTGATACAGGGGAGAATTTTCCTTAAACCTTAAAGGTGGCATGAGTATTTGTATAGTAAGTATAAGCGCCTTAGATACAGTGGTTCAGTTTCAGATAAACATTGGATACTGAGGATTTTGAAGCGTTTCGTAAGCATTGATTTTGTATGCAATTCAGTTTTTTAATGTAAGATTGCCTTGCGGAAGAGTAAACCAAACTACCGTATTCCAGTTTAGATCTGATAACGCTTTTATACAGAAATAGTAAGTTGTGCGAATCAGAGCTCCATGAGCAATTTGAAAGCAAACTGTAAGAAAGCATCCATATTCTCTAAGAGACCAACTTTCAAATGATTAAACTAGAAATAAGACACAAAGTCTCGGTCTCAGTCAAAAAGAGTATAATGCGGTTACACGTGTTTCGCCTTTTCAGGCATCATCAGACCTACAATTAATATAACAATTAAAAACTATCACTATAAATATACAAAATTCAAACAGACCTTCGACATTAACTAAAATCACAAGAACAAATCAAACAACTATAACGTCACATGTTAAAATACACACTGAGATGAGGTTAAGAAACTAAGGTATTGACACGCGCAGATAAAAGTTGAATCAAATAAAAGACAAAAAATATATAAATAAAAAATATAAAAAAAAGGTTATTGATATACCTAATAATTGAACCCGAGCCTCCGGCGTGACACACTGAGATACTGACCACTACTCTACCAGCAGGTCCAATGAAAAGTTTATACATTATCTTCCTGTCGATTAATATTAGTGCCAAGATTATTAAAAATTAGTTGAGGTTCAAAATTGAAGACATCATTAACACAATGTAAAACTGGGCTTCTTTTAGCCCTTGTAATTTCCATCTTCTCTAACAAATCCAGTTTTTTACTCTTTGGACACTCGTGTAGTATCTTTACATTGTTTGGTATAGAAAAATGGTGTCCAGTTGTTAGCAAGTGGTTAGCAAAAGCCGACTTTGTCTCAGTGATATCAGTGTTTTTATATTTATCGAAAAGGCTAAAATGTTCCCGGACCCTAGTGGAAATTCTTCTCCCTGATTGTCCGATATATACAGCAGAACAATCTCCACAGCCCAATGAGTACACCCCTGATTTTGAGAGATGTTCAGTCTTATCTTTGGACGCTTTCTTACAGTTTGAAAATGCCAGTCAGGCGAAGCTCGTCCAACTTTACCGGAAAAACTTAATTTTGCGGAAGAATTTGCTGCTTAAAATTTGGTTTCTCCAACAATGTTTATTTTTCAAGTTGACTCCAAGATTCGTCAACATTAGATGTAATGGTCACACCAGATCCTCCGAAGCCGCATTGAAAAATGCAAGAATCGTATGGTTGAAGGAAGAGATTAAGAGTCACTATAGTAATTTAAATTCGGCTAACTCTCGACTTAAGTACTTATTTTTTACTTTAACATCTATGTATCATTTTTTAGAGTTTATTGTTCTGGATTCGATGTTTAGAGATGACGTTGAATCGTTTGGTAGTGCCACTTTTCGCAGATTGGGTAAGAAAA
Source organism: Kuschelorhynchus macadamiae (assembly GCA_030620095.1). Classification (NCBI taxonomy): domain Eukaryota; kingdom Metazoa; phylum Arthropoda; class Insecta; order Coleoptera; family Curculionidae; genus Kuschelorhynchus; species Kuschelorhynchus macadamiae. Next base: position 204,952 of record JAUTXW010003297.1, read on the forward strand.
TTCATAAACTTAAATGCAATCAAAGATCCTTTTTACAGTCAAATAATATTAACGAATATAGGCAAAATCTTGCAAATCCCCATTTAAATTTTCATGCACGTTTTTTAAACTTAACAGATGTTGTTTTTACTTCTTAAGAAGAAAAATTATTAAACTACAACCTAAAATACAATCTATCGCTCGATATAGATTTGAGAACAAAAGAGACACTTGCGGTTGAGGCTGAGAACATCATTCAGAGTACTGACATAGCTAACAAGAATATTCTAACAGCAAAACTTATTAATTTTTTAAATTCCGGCTTCTCTAACAAAAAACAGTGTAATTTTAGAAAAACTGATCTTGATTCATTGAAGAATAAAATAAAATTCCACGACCTGATCGTCACCAAAGCAGATAAAGGCTCTTGTTTGGTGGTTATGAAAAGAGCTGATTACGTGCAGAAGGTTGTAGACTTCCTGTACTCTGGTGAGTTCCAGAGTATCAATAGGGACCCCACAAATTCATTCATTGTAAAGCATAAAGGTGTTCTTGATCAAACGTTGGTAACTTTGGAATATTTTAAAACCTCGAAATATAATTTGTATCCTATGCATCCTAGAACGCCTTTGCTCTACGGTTTACCTAAGGTACATAAGGAGGGAAAACCTATCAGACCCGTGGTGTCTTTTGTTGACTCACCCTGTTACCGTTTGTCTTCGTGGCTAAATAAAGTTTTGAGAGGTTACGGGTTTTCAGAATACTTACTCCACAAAAAATTCGGTAGATTTGGCGCAGTACCTCAAAAATGTTGACATTCCGCATGATGCAATATTAATTTCCTTAGATGTAAAAAATGTGTTCCCAGCATACCCCCCAACGAATGCATTAAATTGGTAAAGAGTTTATTAGACAAAACTGCCCTACCAGCACTAGTAAAGGAGAATCTCGTTTCTCTGCTCTCCACCGTACTGAACCAAAATTTTTTCAAATTTAATGGCTTATTTTTTAGACAGTTAACGGGTCTAGCGATGGGTTCCTGCCTTTCCCCTTTTCTTAGTGAGATTTTTATGACTGATTTGGAGGCAAAGATTATGAAAAGCCGTTTTGCCAACCATCTATTAGCTTACAAGAGGTACGTAGATGATATATGTATCGTGTGGAAAGGAAACAATCAGGAGTTGACTGATTTTTGGAATTTTGTTAACTCCCTTCATAACAAAATAGATTTTACTCTAGAGATGGAGAATGAGGGTAGATTACCTTTCTTAGATTTAATGTTAATCAGGAACAATACCAAAATAGAATTTGAAATATACAGAAAACAATCGTCTACAGATAACGTTATTCAATTTAGTTCCATTTCTCTTCATTCACACAAGTTTGCAGCCTTCAACTCATTTTTCTATCGGTTGTTCAAAATACCTCTTTCCAGGGAAGCTTTCAATCAGGAATTGCAGATTATAAAACAAATTGCTTTCAACAACGGTTTTCCTATCCACTCCATCAATAGACTTTATTTTAAGTTTTTCAATAAATACAAACTTTCCTTTAATATTATTCACTCTAAACCAACACTTAAAAAATGCTTCAAAGGTTTAACATTTTTTGGTAATATTTCAATGCAGGTGGCGAAGTTTTTCAAACATTTAGATGTCTCAATTGCTTTTAAAACAGTGAACTCACTTAAGAGACATCTAGTAATGACCAAAGATAAGACTGAACATCTCTCAAAATCAGGGGTGTACTCATTGGGCTGTGGAGATTATTCTGCTGTATATATCGGACAATCAGGGAGAAGGATTTCCACTAGGGTCCGGGAACATTTTAGCCTTTTCGATAAATATAAAAACACTGATATCACTGGGACAAAGTCGGCTTTTGCTAACCACTTGCTAACAACTGGACACCATTTTTCTATACCAAACAATGTAAAGATACTACACGAGTGTCCAAAGAGTAAAAAACTGGATTTGTTAGAGAAGATGGAAATTACAAGGGCTAAAAGAAGCCCAGTTTTACATTGTGTTAATGATGTCTTCAATTTCGAACCTCAACTAATTTTTAATAATCTTGGCACTAATTAATCGACAGGAAGATAATGTATAAACTTTTCATTGGACCTGCTGGTAGAGTAGTGGTCAGTATCTCGGTGTGTCACGCCGGAGGCTCGGGTTCATTTCCTGGGTATATCAATAACCTTTTTTTTATATTTTTTATTTATATATTTTTTGTCTTTTATTTGATTCAACTTTTATCTGCGCGTGTCAATACCTTAGTTTCTTAACCTCATCTCAGTGTGTATTTTAACATGTGACGTTATAGTTGTTTGATTTGTTCTTGTGATTTTAGTTAATGTCGAAGGTCTGTTTGAATTTTGTATATTTATAGTGATAGTTTTTGATTGTTATATTAATTGTAGGTCTGATGATGCCTGCAAAGGCGAAACACGTGTAACCGCATTATACTCTTTTTGACTGAGACCGAGACTTTGTGTCTTATTTCTAGTTTAGTAATTTGAAAGCAGTTTTAACATCATGACGTCTTTAGTGCATTTATTTTTGATATATTTGAAGTGATCTAACCAATTCATTTTGCTGTCAAAAATCATAACAAGAAATTTGGAGTTTGAGTGTATTGATATTTCCGAGTTATTGATGGAAAGTGGGTTGTTTCTAGGATAATTTCTCTTTCTACAGAAGTAGGTGATAGGGGATTTTAAAGGAGAGAATTGGAATCCATATTGGATAGACCAATTATATAGTGGGTTTTTAGTGCATATTTTTTAATATTTGATAGTCCTGTGATGAACAATGTTGGGCTAAGGACAGATCCCTGTTAACAATGTTGGGCTAAGGACAGATCCATGTGGGATACCGTTTTCTAGGGGGTAAGTTTTGGATAAGGTCTGACCGACTCTCGTCTGAAAAGATTGCTTGTATAGGAAATTTTGTATGAAAATAGGGAGATTTCCGCGTATATTCCATTCAAACAGGATTCATAAAACATTGTGCATATTTGCTATATATGAAAGCATGTGATAAATCCAAAAAGGCAGGTAATAAGTGGTTCTTCTTGTGAAAATTTATTTGCAGGTTCATTTCGAAACCGACCAGGTGGTCAATTGTGGAGAATTCTTTGCGAAATCCAAATTGGTTGATGTCTAGTAGATTATTTTTTCAAGAAACCACGTGAGTCTAAAGTTGACTAAATTTTACTAAGATGGTTTGTAAGAGATATAGGCCTATAATTATCTGTATGCGATCGGTTTTTTTTTTGATTTATGAATAGGTATTAAAATAGAATGAATCCACGCTAAAGGAAAAGTGTGAGAAGACCAAATGTACTTATAAATATTGAGTAGATGAAGGAGAGCTGATTTTGGGAGGTTTACAATCATGGGAATAAGTATATTATCCGGTCCACGAGCACTATGTCGACAACTTGAGAGAGAAAAATGTAACATTTTCAATGGTAAAAAGGAAGTTGTAGGAGTAGTCTATGTTGTTGTTAAAGTTTATAGTTTAGATTCTATATTGGTTGAATTATGGTTTCCATATGGTTGGTGTAAATAACAACTGCTGGAGATGTTATAATAATGTTTAGCAAATGCATGACAGATATTTTTCAGGATTGGTCAGCCCAGTGTCGTTATCATAAATTCCTGCAATTATTCTTGTAGGTAGACTCTTCAGTCTGTTTATTTTATTCCATATATCATGGCTAGAGGTCTTTGAGTTTACAGATGATATGTAGCCTTTCCACAAGACCTCTTTTGTTAGTTTAGTAATTCTCTTAGCTTTTCGTCTTGCTTGTTCGAAATGAATGAGATTTGGGTGGTGGGATTATGTTTAAAACGGGACAGAGTTTTTTCCTATATTGGATGGCGAATCCGCACGTAAAAGGTTTTTGATTGTAAGGATGTGGTGTTGTTGGGAGGGGAATGAAGCGAGGATTGAGAAGGGATTTTAGAGAAAGTGGTGGGGGAACTATTATTACTAATGTTACCTGTGTTATGAGCTGGAGGTACAGGGTTGTGTTGAGGAGGGTTGGTACTAGTTTTTTTGAGAACTGACGAAAAAATAGTGTTTTTCCTGGGGTCCGGTCCTGAGCAGAGAGAATACTTCTGGCTTCTCCGTATGAAAGTTTTTGGTAGTTTTTAATTTTTGTATACTATTTTCGTATTTATAGACTGGGATGTCTTTATACCTAGGAGAATGTGGTTCGTTGCAATTAACACATTGGGGAGGAGGGAAACAAGATTGGTCAGGATGACGAGATTTACCATATGAAGGGCACAAGGGATCATTGGGACAGTTTGCCGATAAGTGTCCTAAAGTTTGGCAGCTGAAGCATCTTAAAGGTTGGGGAAAATATGGCCTGACTTTTAGGTTTTATCCAACCTGCATGCACTGTAGAGGGGAGACTATGAAGTTTGAAGTTGAGGATCAGGGATGTTGTGGGTTCTAGAATCCCATCTTTTCTCTTTAAAATGCGTTTAACTGCAATCACTCTCTGGTCAGAAAGGCCATCTAAAATATCCTGTTCAGACATTCCAAGAAGATCTCTACAAGAAACAATTCCTCTTACGCAGTTTAGAGTCTTGTGTGCTTCAGATGTTACTGGAAATTCGCCAAGCTTTTTTAGGGAAGCAATTTTGTGCTACTGAGCTAAGGTATTAACTTTAATTAAGAGGGTGCCGTCTCTGAGTCTTTTAATCTTAAGGTTATTTCCAATCTTGGGTTTTTCGCAACTGAATAAAAATATTTAACTTTAAATTAATTGAAGCAAATATTTCAAATAATAATAAACGCAACAAATAATCTAAACACATTTAAAAAGTTATTTCCAATGTCGTCTATGTGCTTAAAAAGTAAGAAAGGGGATATGGTAGAGAAAGTATCAGACGTTCGTTTTATTATAAAAAATTGATCGAACTGAATTTTATCTGCATTAACTTCTGGGGAAGAGATTCTTCGACGTTTAGAGGATAATTTGGGGTAATCTGAATTAGATGGTTTCATATTTATCTTAAACAAAGTATTGCCAGTAATGCTGCTCGATTCCTTAGCCTGGCTTTGCGCTAGGGAATCAAGGGTAATCGGTTTTACCCCCCCCCAGAATCCGTGGGGCAGTATACCTCCTACCCACCTGGGGTACCAAGTTTTGTAAATCCGACATCATGGTTTATGGATGTCTCTAGATGAATTTTCTTCGCCACGACCAAGAGCTCCATCTGCTCCGTTGTTTTTTTCGGAGAACCTTCTTTAGACAGATTGCCTTCACTACGGCGATGAGCTCTGTTTACCCAAAACTCGGGTCCTTGGGGGCGTCATTCCCCAAACAGTGAGACTAGGTCTCATGCCCCTGCGGGCAGAATTTAAAGCAATATCCTCAAAGACCTTAGATATTTGCTACAAAAGGTGATAGAGGAGATCCCATAGCTGCTCCAGAATTTTGTTCATAAAAAGTTCCTTGAAAAATGAAATGAGTAGATGTAAAACAAACTTCTACTAGATCTATTAAATTATTATCAAGAATATTATGATCCAATATGTCTGATATAATGGAAATTAAGTCTCTAAAAGGAACATTTGTGTATAGTATAGAGATTCTACGTCGAATCTACTGCTTAATTGACCAAAGCCGTGAAACATCCGTTCTATGTTCAAAATATATATTCTTGAATTACCTTGCCCCCCACCTCCAACTCCAGAAAGAGCAGAAGCTGTGATTGTTGCTGAGTAAATTTCAAACGGGCAGTGTTAATCCATTTATTTTTTAATTATGTATTTTTTTCTACTTAATACATTTTATACGCACTTTTTGCGTATTATTTTTCGATCATATTTTTATTAGATGTGTATTTTTTATATCATCTCAGTTGAGAGACCATATTTTGTTAATTACGACTTGTTGCATCCCATACGTGGCACAAATGACTTTGTGTTTATTTTTCCAGGATCTCCAAAGATCAGCTTACACGTAAATCAAAAGGCGAAGCAAGAATGCATACATGTCAACAGTGTCCGTATCAGTCGGTTTATAGGAATCGCCTCAAGAGGCATTCGATGATACATAAAAGGCCAGATGAAAAAGTATGGTACGAATGTGCGCAGTGTTTATTTAAATGTCATTCAAAGGACTATCTCAGACGACATTCGATTAGACACAAAAATCCAGATGAAAAGGTGTGGCACGAATGTGCGCAGTGTTCATTTAAAACAGATCGGAAAGACACCTTAAAAAAGCACCAACTGGTACATAGGCAAACGGACATTCAGATGTTTCACTGTACCGAGTGTCCACATACTACTCACTCAAAGTACTATCTCAAAATACATTCGCTTAGACATAAAAAGCCAGGTGAAAAAGTGTGGTACGAATGTGCGCAATGTTCATATAAAACAGATCGGAAGGGTACATTAAAAAGACACCAAATTATTCATAATTAAAATAACATTAAGAAGTTTCATTGTCAAGTGATCACTTAGAGCTCACTCAAAGGATTGTCTAAAACATTCCATCATATATCAAGAGCCAAATGAAAAAGTATGGGAAGAATGTGCAAAACAAAATGGTCGAATGATTTAAAATTCGATTAACCATCAGTTGGAAAAAATACTATTTGGATGACATTAAGTGCGAATATTTATAGGTTAGAAAACAAAATGTTTGAGTGATATTCAGTTCGAAAACGAGATGCTCGAATGCTAAAAATTTTGAATTACATGCAGTTTGAAAACAAAATGTTCGAGTGATAAATAAAAATGTTCGGGTGGTAAAAATTTCGAAAACGAAATGTTTCATTATTATACAATCTCATACAATTCGAAAACAAAATGTTCTAGTCATAAACATTTTGACAAGATGTACTCGGGTGATAAAAATTTCGAAAACGAGATGCTTGAATGCTAATAATGTTGAATTACATGCAGTTTGAAAACAAAATATTCGAATGATAAAAATTTCAAAAATGATATGTTTGAATGCTAATAATTTCGACTCAAATTCAGCTCGAAAAGAAAATTTTCGATGGATAATAATTTCGAGAACGAGATGTTCGAATGCTAATAATTTCGAATCACATGCAAAACAAATTCAGGTCGAAAACAAAATATTAGAGGGATAAAAATTTCGAAAACGAGATATCCGATTGATAGTAATTTTGAATTACCTACAGTTTCAATCCAAAAATGTCGAAAAACAAAACGGTCGAACGATGTAAAATTCGATTAACTATCAGTTAAAAAAGATACTATTTGGATCACAATAAGAGGGAATATTTATAGGTTCGAAGATAAATGTTCGAAACCTGCCAATTTTTGCCAATTTAGACATAACAGAGGGACCCAACATCTGCTGTTTCATTCATATAATCGTGTGTATTTTGATGCAGTGAAATTTTGATAAATAAACCTGTACTGCAAGTGTTATCAAGAAAGAAATATCTGTCCTCCTTGTCAGACCTAATTTTAGGCAACGCTGCAAAGTTAGAATGAGAGACTTATTTTTTCTTGCCGTTGACATATAATATGTAAAATAATAATATTTAGTAATAGTAATATTTTTGTTTATATAACAATCTTCACTGCCAATCAAAATTAAGATCTATTATCACAACGGGCATATTTTTGTTAACTGTGTCCTTAATTCAAAACAACATACTATAACTCGGTATTTTAAAATAATTTACTGTAAGAAATTTATATTTTTTAAGTCAAATATATATAAAGAGATATCTACACCTGTGTTTTTTGTATCTACATACACTGGCTTTTCGTCGGAATTCATGAATAGGTAGCTTAGGGAAAAGAGTGCAGTTTTGTAATTTTGCTTTCCAAAGAACGATAATATAGCAATTGCAAGCAATATTAAACGATATAAAAATTAACTGAACTTACATATCGATAAAATATTACGAGTAATCAAGGTATCGCATACGCCAATTGTACAGAAAAACAACAACATTTTGACTTACCCGAAAAAAGAGACTTAAGGAGTTAAAAAACAGTCCAAAGTTTCGCACTTATACACCATAATTCCCAAGAACCGTACAAAAAATTATCAAAAATAAGTCAAAAACTCGCCCAAAAACAATATTTCAAATCAACGCAACATCACTTTGTTCGATTTACGATTTTCCTACTGACAGTTCACAAAAATGCGACGGTGTTACCGATTTTTAAATAACGGCATCTGAATAATTATGTTAATAATTATATAAAGTTATCGAAATATTACGGAGGTTATGCATTGTAATGGTATTTGTACTTGCAAAAATATGTATTTTAATTAAAATATACTTTTCGGAGCAGTAATCCATAACCATTATTAAGTAAATTTCAAACAAGGGCATTTTTTTATTTTCAGTTTGTTAATTTTATGTAAGTACGCACATTTTGCGTATTATTTTTTGTAATGTATTTCTTAGATGTGTATTTTTTATATCAGCTCAGTTGAGGGAATATATTTTCGGTCGAGTATGTGTACCAACATATAGTAATATGTGTAGTGTATTGGCGAAATAAATGTTAGTTATTGTTTCAAGTGATTCAATAGTGTAAGTTACGACCAAGTAGCACTTTTAGTCATGAATACATCATTGTTACCATAAGTATTTTCATTGAAGTAACCGGAACTTGGTATCGCTACGTTCTGTTTAAGCTGAGACCACGTAGTCATTACCAAAATGGGGAACAATTTTAGGGTAATTACTAAATTGTTTCGTGAATAACATGTAACTGTGACTTTGACTATCACGTAGATAGTACGGAATTGTGTAGTTCCATTTAAATAGCCGAATACTAATAATTCACCCTATTCGTCTCTTCCTTATTTCTGTCTTTATTTAATCCGTTTTAAAAAGATGTATGGTTCGTTTTAATACAAACAAAACAGCGACTACAAACACTCAAATTGGGAATAAGGTGTAGAGCAAGGGTGTTCAAATGGTCGATCGCGCGTGCTTTTTGAGTAGATCTCGAGAAGAAACATTTTTTTAATAAGTAGGTACTTAACTAAACCACAAAAATTTATTACGTAATAAAATAACACTCTGCTAGCGGCAAAAGGCGGCTTTATCAAAGGAGCGCGCGGTACTTGCCAAAGAAAAGCCGCGTTTTTTATTCTTGCCGCTTTTCTAAAAATTTCGGGCGGCGCGTGTGACGGGAACATTCGAGACTTTCGTTCACGCTGATATAAATATTGCGCCTGCAGGAATTGGAGTCATTCTGAATTGCAACTTGAAGGCAATACTACGTCGATACAAAGTTTATTATTAAATAGTACAAAATGAGTGCAGCGAAGAAATCTAAAACGTATCATTTTAATAACGATTGGGAGGAAGAATTTTTGTTTTGTATGGTGAAGGATAAGAGCATTTGTCTTATTTGTCGTTTGTTAGTTCTAGTCATAAAACGGTTCATAAAAACTATGAAAAGGATTTTCCGCCACAGAGTGAATTAAGAAAACTGAAAGTACGTGATTTGATATCTTGTTTGAAAAAAGAACAAACCATGTTCACAAGACCAGCCAAACAATCAAAAGCTGCTACTATCGCGTCATTTAAAATATCTCATATATTGGCGAAACACAAGAAACCATTCGAAGATGGATCGGTTGTGAAGGAAGGATTTATTGAAGCGGGTGAGACTTTATTTGGAGATTTTAAAAATAAAACAGAAATCATGTCTGCTATTAGAGAACTTCAGTTATCTCGTCCGACTGTCACAAGGCGTATTGAATTCATGAGTCAGGACGTGGCAGATAAACTAAAAAATGATATCATGGAATGTACATACTTTTCTTTACAGTTCGACGAATCCGCCGATATGACAGACACTGCCCAGCTGTGTATTTTCATTCGGATGGTGTTCAATGACATGTTGGCTAAGGAAGAATTTTTGACAATCATTCCTCTGAGGGGGAAGACCCGTGGCGAAGATATATATGACGTTTTCTTCAATTTTGTAAAAAACTACAAGCTACCAATATATAAATAAGTGTGCATTACAACCGATGGAGCACCATCAATGACTGGAAACAAAAACGGTTTTGTGGCATTGTGTCGAGCTAATGAAGATTTCCCTTCATTTTTTTCAATCCATTGCATTATACATCAACAAGTTTTGTGTTCAAAAGTTTTAAACACGGAGGAAATTATGGGCACTGCAACAAAAATTCTGAATTCCATCCGTGCACGTAGCTTGCAACGGCGGCTCTTTAAGTTGCAGTTGGAAGATAGGGAGTCAGCTAAACACACTGATTTAGTTCTTCACACGGACGTCAGGTGGTTGAGTTGGAAAATTCCTCGAAAGGTTTCAAGAATTATTGCCCGAAATAACAGCTTTTCTAGACGAAAGAGGTGATGACACTCAAATGTTGAAAAACGAAAAATGGCTGACTGATTTGGCATTTTTGACTATGAGTTTTTTTCATTGATATTGTAGAGAAGAACCTAATTAAACCTAACCCAAACCTTGACTAAAATAATGTATATTGTGGGGAAAGCTAATATCTATATATGCTACGGTACACTCTACCTAGGTAGGTAGGTAGGTAGGGTGTATGTATCGTGTATGTACGACAACCCTGCATCACACATACTTGCAGCCTCTCAGAGTCGATCGTAAGTAGTCTAAAAATATTAAGGTAGATCGCCAGTAGTTCAAGTTTGAGCACCCCTGGTGTAGAGCGTATAGAACACGGTATTGATATTTGATGTAGGATACATGCGTTTCACTTAGTTTTCTGGCTACACTAAGGATCTAAAATTAAAACGCAGGCAATTTCTGTGGTGAATATGCTGATTATGGTCGTAAAAAAATTACGCGCCTTTAAAATTCGTTAATTTTCAATATATTTTGTTCAAATATATTGGCCAATTTAAATCTCAAAAATGTAATTTTGGACTTTGGTTTAAATAGTAATTATCATTAAATATCTTATTATAAAGAGTGAGTCTTTTTTAGGGTAATGTTTAATTTGTACGCATTTTTAATGTTTATACTTAATATTTATAGGGGAGATGAAAATAAACAATGGCCTTCTATTGGACTTTTACTTTTAGGTTGGCAGCATTTCTTTATTGAGAAAATTATTTAACATCAAGTGTCTACGACTGCTCCCATTATTTACAATAAATTTAAATGGTTTAATGTTAATGCTTTATTATTAGGAATTTCGTGATTTTATAGATTTATTTATAGGTTAATTTACTATTTTTTTTTGGAATCGTGCTAATTCATGGAAATAATATTATTGATAAAACATTTTTGTGAAGTATCAAATACTTGTGTCACCTTTAAATACTTGTAACTATGCTAAGGAAGGATACATTGAGCTTCTCGCATTTTAATATTCGCTCTTTATTCTCTAGTTTTGTGTCATTCTCTGACTTTGTAGCCGATGAGTAGATTGATATTATCGGGCTCTCTGAAACGTGACTCCGTCCTGAAATCTCTGGTAAAATCAATATACCAGGATATCGGTTGTTTCGTCTTGATCGAGATGGACGTGGAGGCGTAGTGGCTTTGTATGTGAAAACCCATTTTAAAGTTAGATTACTGGAGTATCCACAAGGAAATAGTTCTTTGGAAAGCGTCTGGATTAACATAAAAATAAACGATAAGGCTATTTGTTTAAGTCAGTGGTGGCTCGCCAGGGGACGCGGGTGTAGCGCCGCTTCACCTACATTTTCCAATGAATTTACTTAAAAATAAAAATACTTTTATATTAAGCATTTTATAATCTGCATTTCTATTATAAAAATGTAGTATGTTTTATATCAATTCACATTATTTACTTAATTATACCATTATTTTCTATCAACTAGTGCGTTATATAGTCAAAAAATAATAATGACTTAACAACGTAGCGCGCTGAACACCTTTTCATAAGAGCGAACCGTTGAGGAATCACGATCAGCAGTTAACAAATTCTACTTCAGATTCCCCCCGCACGTCGGCTTTCGCGCTTAGGTTTGTTTACGGCAGTTGTTATGACAACGCAATGGTGAATATCCGTAAGCCAAATGGAGATGGGAGCGGCATAAAACTGCTGCTGCACGCTGCAGGCGCTTGTTATAAAATTAATGTAAGTTAGTGCGTTCGGATCATCGGAGGCGGAAGCAGTTTTGAATCGCGTCGTCTATCGTGGTATATAACGGTTTTCTAAGAACAAAATAATGTATTTAAAATCTTATAAATTTACATTATTTCGCCTAAGTATTAAAAAACGGTCCAAAGCTTGTTTTCTGCCGCAATTTGAATACGCATTCTTTGGTGGGGATTTCAATGTGAATTTTTTAGATTCTAATTCTAATTCATGTAAGCTATTTACTTCTTTTTTAAATAAATATAGTCTAAATCAACTGGTAACAAACCCTACACGAATTAGTGAGAAATGAGGTACGTTAATAGACTGTAATGTTGTTGATATGTCAGATATCTCTGATCATTTTTTGTATTTTAAAAACAAAAAAAATATAAACCGCCCATTAAATTTAAAACTTACAGGGACTTTAATAATTTTATTTATGAAAACTTTCTTAGGGACCTTTGTAACTGGGATAGATTTTAGTTCAAATAATCCTCAGACTGATATACTTTTTTAAAAGTATACCATTTTTCATCATGGGATTTTTTACAAAAATTAAAAAACGTTTGCGAAATATACTCCAAATAGATTTGAATTGTAAATAACACTGACTAATAATTAATGTCTAATTTCTTACATAGTTATTAGTCAATAGTTTCAATACTTTTTGTTTTTTATTGATAAAGCATTGAGTTTATCAATAAAAAACAGAGACCAGTGTAAGTGTATATTTCATATCCGAGGACCTATCCATGTCGCAGTGCGCTGTTATCCGAAATAAGTCACTTTTTGTAAATTAAATTAATTCGTCTATCTTTTAATGACGCAAATTTGTCAATGATTTTGTCATAAAACTCACCTGTACTTTCAGAAAAAGATTACAAATAATTCTTTTTCTATTGACGTTATTGATAGGGCTGAGAGTCTGTCCTGAAATATAGTATTTCGTAAATGGGTCTTGATTCCTTTTAAACATGTACTTTTGTTACAGGGAATGTCAAAATTAACGTCTCCGATGATACTTTGCCACACCCATTTTTTGCCCTAAACTTCTTAAAAATAAACCTCCGATGATTGCTTCTAATAACTATTGAAACTACTATTTTGTATCATTTAGGTCTTATAGCCAATCAACATTTATTACTTCAGCTTCACCAGTTGCTTCGTTTATAAAAAAACAACAACATTTTGACTTACCCGAAAAAAGAGACGTTAGGAGTTAAACAATCCAAAGTTTCGCACTTATGCACCATAATTCCCAAGATCCGTACAAAAAATTATCAAAAATAAGTCAAAAACTTGCACAAAAACGATATTCCAAATCAACGCAACATCACTTTGTTCGATTTACGATTTTCCTACTGACAGTTCATGCACACCCATTAAAAAAGGAAAATATATTTTTTAATATAAAAACACATCTTAAGGCTTAAACAAAAAAAATAGAAACCAAAACAAAATAAAAACCCTAACAAACATAGGTGCCGTATATATATTACCATGATAACGGGTTTAAATATAAAATAAAATAGAAGAAAAAACCACAACTAGTAAAAGTTTATCATTCCAATAAAAAAATAACATTTTAATCATACACAAATTATAAATATTTCAAATTTGACTTGACGTTTTCAAGCATTTTTTTACCATCCTCGGTTTTAGCTTAGCTCAGCTTCAAGTGTGTCCATATTTAAACGATTCCTCTATTTTCTCCGTGCTACTATCATCAAACTAAAAATTCTTTCGGAAGAACCATTGGAATGTGGTATTGAGAAGATATAATTACAAATTTTTTCGGAATTTACTGCCGAATACTTTTCAAAGAATTTCATCCACTTTTGATCTGTTTTCATCTCCCCAAAGTTTGGCGATGCATTAGTCTGAAATGAAACCAAATCAACATAGTCTTCAAATAAGTGATCTTCTTCAATGTTAATACCGAATTGTGCCGCAATATTCAAAAATTCATTGAGCTCCGGTTTGGAATCAAGTTTCATACATGATAAGAACTTAAATTTATTATCCTCAAAATTATACCATTTTTCTAAATATGCAACAGTTCTCAAATTGCGTCACTGCCCACTCGTTATCACATTTTCTTACCATAGAGGAAGCCAGAGATTTTTTGACTTCTTTTTAGATTTAACGATTGTCTTAATCGTTCTATAATTGGTATCTTCGCTTTCCAATTTACCAATTGTACCATTTATTGTTTGACCTACATTCATCAAAAATCCTAGGTAAGCTTTCGCTAATTCATGCTCAAAAAAATGTTTTAGAATCGGTGGGGGAGAATTAGATGACAAAAAGGAGGCTTTAACTGGTGCAAAGTGTTTTAAGAGGCGTTCTGTAGCTGGAATTAAGCTTAACCATCTTGTTGGAATTGACCTTAACAATTCTGACCATTCTTCATCGCAGAACGCGTAAAAATCTTTAAGTTCTGTTGTTTTTTTTCGTACTGCTACTAAATTCATTACAGCATTTAATAACACTCTCAATGTCAAATTTTAGTGCAATTTGCCCGTTTTTCCCAGCATTGTGAACAATGTGGCATACACAACCAACAGGCATTATTTTGGGATTAATCTTTTAATTTAATTAGAACGCTTTGTTTTTTTTTCCGAAATTCACGGAGATATTCTCTGCACAAAAAGCAGTAATGTTAGTAAGCGTCAGTTCTGCAGCTTCTAAGTGAGAAATTAAGCAGTTGGAAATGTCTCCAGATTTTTCAGAATCAGCAGAATAAAATTTTAGAAGTTTTGTGCAAACACCAACCTCTTTATTAAAGTATCGAATAATTATTGGAAATGTTTTTACATTGTATTTGTATGAGGCATCTGTAGCCAAAGAAAAGGGATGATTGTTTTTCAAATCTCTCAAAACACGCATTCGAATCTCAGGTGCTAAAACTTGCTTTATTATTTACGTCGCTTTAGTACGCCCACAAGAGTATTTCTATGCAATTATTGAATCTGCGAATAGCTGTGAGAGTAATTGCAATCAAACGAAAGGTAGCTATGTGAATGATTGACTGCGTGAAAGACTAATGCACACTCCGCTAAAGTTGCGCTGTTCCGTATATTTGCGTTTTCTGATGATGACGAAGGGAAACATTTTTGTATATCACTCGTGCCCTTTACAGCTTGCATGTTTGATTTATGTTTAGCGGATTTCATGTGCTTAGTAACATCATACATACCACTATGACCCACTGAAAACTGACATTTACACATTCGACAGTAAGCCTGCGTTGTAGTGTTTCCTTCCAAGAGCCAGTCAAATTGTTTCTTCCAGTTAGCATTGAATTTGACTAAACGAAATGTGGATTTATTTTCAAGCGCCTATTTTTTGGGCGATGGTGGTGACAGATCCCTCTCAACTGTACTATCTTCTGGTGGTCCTTCACCTTCAGAGTTGGCCTCGTCTTCGAGTTCATTTTCCATCCCCACCCAGTCGATCGAATTATCTGACTCCGAACTAGAATACATATTTACTATATGTCACTAAAAATAATAAATGTTTTAAATAAATATCAAACATTAAACATAAACAGTTTTTACATACCTAATAAATATTAGCCTTTGAATTAGAAATATAATTTATAATATAAAATGAAAACGTCTCAGTCTTTACGTCTTTACGCTCACAGGCACGTTATCGCTTGTTTGTGTTGTGTTCTAAAAGCAATGAGGCACATAACACTTACAATATAATGGAAACTGCCGTGCTTCGAGTTGTTGTAAAGATTGCAGCGCCATACCTCGGGTCGTTGCAAAAGTTACGAGATGCTTAATTTTTTTTCTACAGTCATCTGTATAAACCGAAGGCAGCGATGGCGCCATCTATCGCGAATTTTTAAAACTAAATGCGCGCGCCCAATTCAAATAGTTTTTAGATTTGATGGACCTAAAGAAAAAATGGCCTTCATTTATGTATCACCTTCTTACTTTGTAGTGTATTAATTTATTAGCACTCGTTTGACAATACATGGTAAATAAAAAGGACCAAACCTGGGAAATATATACAGATATTTTTTTTAAATTGAAGGTTTTCTGTTTTCAAATGCAACCAATAAAATGAAATCTTTTTTTAAAAAATCGGATAATTCTTTAAAAATATGGTTCACACACCGGTTGTTTTAATTTTCGATATAAGGCACAAAATTCCTAGGGAAAAAGAAATAGTCATATACAGTATTTTCGTCTCAACTTGATGCTGTATCCTGACTTATCCTTAAATTCAAAAAACTAATTTAGGTTTAAACCATATAATAAAAAAATTATGGCATAATTAACATAACAAAATTGTTTTTATTGTAAAAAGTGCCTCTATAAAGAGAAAACATTCGAATTAAAAAAAATATATTCATACCTTTCCTAACTTTCGTTCTTTTTACTAACCCTGTATTAATTAGATTTTGGTAATAAGATAATACACTACAAAGATACAGGGTGATACATAAATGAAGGCCGTTTTTCCTTTAGGTGCACCAAATATCTCACTGCAAATAAAAAAATCTCCTACTCCATAAGAAAATAAATACTCATTTTCCTTGAAATCTTGACTGTTTTATTTCAAAATTACAATTTGATATCACAATAAAAAATTAGAAGTCTTTTTAAAAGCAGGGAGTCACGATGAAAATGGAATAATAAGTAGTGGTCATGTACTTCATTAATAAAAATGTTAGCTGATACAATAAATGCTCTAGAGATTATCAATTTTTAACTTTAAATATAGGTCGATACATTATAAAAAAATACCTATATCGTTATTATTATTATTATTTCTACACCTAGATCTTGTAAAATTTTCTCTACGGATAGATAAAACTGTTGAACGAAACTAAAAGTTATTTATTTGCAAATACGTACTTACAGAATAAACAAGTGAACTACAAATGGTACAAGATACAAACTATAAAATCCAATATAAGCACCAAAAAAAAGAAAAGAAAGAAATGGTATAAATAAATGACATTAACATGTCTCAGCTTTGTTTTGTTTTAACTCCAAAATTAATTATAATGCGCAAATACATAATGGTTAATTTTGAGACATGTAAAGTAATTAAGAACAAAATTGCCTAGCTTTTCTCTGAATTAATCCTTGCTAAAACTCTTATGACTATGAGCTCCCTTAGAGTACATTCCCATATAACGTATGTCCCGTAAGTTTTGGCACAAAATTGAGGGGGCTTGAAAATAGGTTGTAAAGATAATATATCGAGATGGCTTTGGAAACAAAAAAATGTTTATTTGCTTGACATTAGTTTGACAAGTCATTTTTTAAAGTCAGTTGCATTAAAATGTCTTATAAATTAGAAATACGAAAAAGTATTTATAATTTGGTTGGGCAAATTCCTAAGGCTGAAATAGTTCGCATTTTTCAAAACCAAAATATTTCACGCAGAAGTATTTACCGTACTATAGCCGAATGTGAAGAAGGAATTCCCTGTTTAAATCTTCCAAAAAGTGGAAGACCAAGAAGTTTCACGCGAGAAAGGACGGAAAGATTGGTAAGAAGAGCAAAAGACAGAGTCGGAGTTTCTACAAGAAAATTAGCGCGTCAATTCCGATCTTCAAAGAGTACAGTATGGCGGGAATTGACAAGAAATGGTCAAAAATATCGAAAAAGACGAAAGTGTCCTAAATATACCGAAAATCAATTAGCACGGATACCAAGATGCTGTCGAAATCTTAGGCGGATACATTTTTCAAATGAGAAAGTCATTATTTTGGACGATGAAAAATACTTTACCCTTGCCAACTCGGAAATCAAAGGAAACGATGGTTTTTATACGGACAATATAGAAGAGTGCCCAAACAATGTTAAATATAAGGAAAAAGCAAAATTTGCTGATAAAGTTTTGGTGTGGTGTGCGATTTCGATTAGAGGGATATCCAGACCTTATGTGGGTCGAGTTAGGGGGGAAGCTTTGGATGCGGAAAGGTATATTGACAACTGTCTTAATAAATTAGTTCATTTTGTACACCAACATCACGTGGGAGATGATATAATGTTTTGGCCCGACTTAGCAAGCTGTCATTATGCAAGAGCAACTCAAAATTACCTTCGTCAAAATAACATACCTTTCGTACCAAGACAAGATAACCCCCCTAATTTACCTCAGGCCCGCCCGATTGAAGATTTTTGGGCATTGTTATCCCGCAAAGTGTATGATGGAGGGTGGCAAGCCGAAAATGAGGAACAATTACGGCGTAGAATTTTTAGAAAGATAGGCGAAATTGATGTTGAAGTTGTCCAGAACCTAATGCGAGATGTTCGCAGAAAATTGCGTCTAATTGAGCAGCACGGCCCCTTCAATTTAATTTAAATTATTAATTTTGTTAGTTACTAAGCCGTTAATTATAGTAAATAATAAAAGTTTAACCAAAGCTACATATTAAAAGAATATTTTGTTTTAAATTTTGTGCCAAAACTTACGGGACATACGTTATACTATCATACACAATATAATTACAGATGTAATTTTAAATAAACAAGAAAATATAACAATATTGATAATACACCCTACTGGATGGGTTTCAGATTTTTTACAATGAAGGCGCTTCCAAGTCCGATTCAATAGATGTCTGTCGTAGAGCTATGATGTATTGAATAGAGTAGTAAGGCTCTGTTTTGGGACTACTGCTGTTCATAATATATATCTCGGACATCTGAAAACATACAACACATAAACATATAATAAGATATATATGCTAACACATTATTTTTAATATTTTCAGGAAATGCAGAAACAAGCAATTTTTTCACATAAATTTGTCTGACATACCCATAAAAGGATTATTTAAAAGAAATTCTGTTGCATTAAATATAGTATTTTGATCTAGAAATGACCAGGACTGACTTATTGTTAGCCGAAACAACTCAACACACCGTCAAAAAATTCTTAAGTTACATTTTATAGTATCCACATGATATATGTAATTTTTCTAATAAACAATGAGTTAAGGCAAGAAGAAAGCGAATTTATCATTCTCTAGAGTTTTTGGCTTTATATTCCACTTTAAAAAACCTTTGTAGTATATAAAAATAAATTTACTTTCTTTTGTGATGTCCAATAATCCCAAAAAAATTCTTTATTATAGCTCTAGCAGACTTCACGATCCCGTGTATTATGTGTGATGTACCCTAAATATAATGCATGAATTGCATTGAACTGTGTCAAATAAACACTATATTTAAAAATAATTACTATTAGAAAAAAAAATTCTTACATTCTTTAAGGGTAAAGAGTTCCCAGTTTTGGGCTAGCTGGTGTATCTAAATGAATATTAGAGTCCAGTCTTAGTAAAATTATTTAGTTGTATACAGTTTTATGCACATCACTCACATGTACCGGTTTTTTGTTACTAACTATTAGGTAATACCTACCTCCTACAACAACTCTTATTTCCTCGGTTCTAGTTGTGGTTCTTCCCATTTCTACTGGGTTTGTTGCTTGTTGGACTAGGTACATCAGTGTCTAAAAATAATTCACATGTATTGTTATTGTTTGATTTGATATATTCCCTAAGGCATGCCTATAAACATGAGTTCGTATTGAAAACCTCAAGCCCTCTAAATCAGTATAATTGAACAAAAGCATTAAGTTTGGATATCCCATATAAATGACAAAACTAATTCTTGAAACTCTTCTGTGTGAAAAACAAGACTAGAACCATGAAAATTCTGTTCTTGGCTTCTTTGATTTTCAAAATACCTTTTTGTTAATACCGCGTTTAATCAAATTGTATTAGTATTTAGGCATTTCTGCTTTATATAAGTAGCTAGATTTTTTATATAAACGAACGAACTTCCCAGTACGAAATAAATGAGGTAAACTTTCTGTTAGAAAAGAGGTTGTTCTTAAACCTCTTTTCATTCCTGGCATGCGAATATATTCAGAAAAATGTAGATCACATACCCTGTGAGATTTGTAGTTTTCTTTCACATTACCAAAATTTGTGTCAACAAAATAACAATCACATACACCCAATTTAAATTCAAAAACCACTGTTGGCACTGTTTACGTTTACGATCAAAACTGGCCGTTTGGAGTCAAACGGCAACTCGTCCAAAAGCGCAACTAGCAATTAACAAAAATATGAGAAACTGGTTGCATACACAAAACCTTTTCAAGGGTTCCATTTGAAGTTTCTTATATATTTTTATTTATATATGCTGAGGAACCGAACCGCCAATGCGAATATCCTGGCGTACTTGAAAGTCAGCTAATAATAGTAATGGGCGATAATTATCGATATTTTTTAAATGAGATCTTGTTTCTGGTTCAATCGATGTTTCAGATAAATGCTGAAAGTTTGAAGCAGTCTGTTTTTAACTGCTAAATAATTTATTTAGTACGCATTTACATAAAATTATGAAAAAGCGTGTCACGCACATAGTCAGGCGTGACGCCAACGAATTTAATAGATTGGCAGGAAATTCTGCTGCAACATTTTTGTACTTTAACTTGTCAAAAAGTTTAACAAATTCTAGTTTATGTAAATCCTCAAACCTAATGTTAATTTAGAAAAGTATGCAATCTAAAATTTCATAAAATAAACGTTTATACTTGTCAGCTAAATCCAATTCATTCATATTGCGAGGTTGTCTACTATGTGACAATCCTGTAAGCATTTTTGCTTTTTCAAATATAGATTTAAAACAGTCTTCAACGCGTAGCTCATTTAATCGTTGGCTGATAGTGTTTGTTTGTGGAATACAGAAATCAACTTCTAAGTTACTCAACCGAAAAACTTCAAAAATAATATCGGTAATTAAAAAAAACTTCCTAAATGTAAATGTTAATAAAGCAAATTCAAAGTCACAGAGTTTTTTTAAATACCCATTTTGTGAATGTTATTTGAGTCTAATTCGAGATTCTCGATCATTTCCTGAAACCACGATAATTTAAATGCACGTTTATATGATCGACCGCTTTCTTATCTTTACTTAGGGTACTTATCTGGGCCATTGGTCAATCTCTGTGAAGAATTTCCCTTTGCTCGTCTTCGGAGCGCCTCGAAAATGGTGTTGTCAATATTGACTTTACAATATCGTGCACTGGATTCATAGTTAATTCACAGTTAACACCGATCTAATTATATCAAAAAATCAATTTTTGACAATCACGGTACACGTACTCGAAAAAACTAAACATTAAAGCCATTAACCAAGTCCACCCGCCACCGACTTCCTAACGCGTTCGAATCACTTACTAACTTGCAAAGCCTTCCACCCCACACGCCCCTAGGAATCTTCAAAAGATAATAATATGCACCGACATACCGGCAAAAAACAAAGGCGAGTAATGAACAAACGTCTTGGCTGAAATGTGAATGCACGATTGCGATTTACTAAAAATACTTCTATTTCAAATTAACTGCCATTTGGCAACTATGTCTACTACTTCCGCGAAAACTAGATCGCCTCAGAAGCTAAGAGACGTTTGATTAACAAGATTCGAAATTTGAGACAAGTTAAATATCGCCTAACTGGGTGTTGTTTTCAAAATTAGTAAACTTGACCAGCCACAATATCTGGCTACTAAACTAAAGCTTGGCAAGTTTGTTATGAACCACAGAAAGAATGTGGGAGGTAGCAAGCCTCATTGCCAGGTTTTAAAAAATGATCAACTATCCCATTTTCTTTCCTATTTTATAACATTTAAACAAAATATACAAACACAAGTATCTTATAAGCAATTACTTTTAACCGTCAACAAGTTAAATCATAAAAGGTACTAACATTTATATAACAAATAAGGAAGTTATTCGTGTTATTAACATTTACTTTAACTTTTATACAATTATGTTAAACCTTTAAGAAATCCAAAGTAGGAAAAAAGGCATCAACGCCTCGAACACTAAAATGCAGGTGGACATTTGGCATCTCATTGGCCGCTCGCAAAAACAATTCGCTTGTTTTTATGGCTACCTGATGTTGTTGGGTGCAGCCATTAGATCTCGTGTTTTACCAGTGGCGTTTTTGATTTGTTTATGTTCAGTAAATATTAATTATTATGGCGACAAATGCATATATAAAAGAACAAACTTTGCACAGCCAAGCGCGTGAAGTAGTTGCAAATGTGTATGGAATTTGTGATGAAGAATCCAAAAATAATTGTTTTAAGTTGCCGCTAAAGCAAAAAGTAGAGAGAGTGTCAGTGTATACCGGCACTGTAAAAAGGATCCACCGAGAAGATGCTCAACGGCTAAGAAATAACCCTGAAAAAAAATTATCGTCTCCATCAGGCAAAAAAGGAGTCGCATGTCTCGGGTAGACCAATGTGAGGACTTTGATTTTAGCATAGTGAGGCGAAGTATCGAAAAATTTTATTTAAAATTCAAACAAGTACCAACTTTAAGAAAGCTTTTCCGAAAGCTGAGGACTGTAGTCAACTTTCCTTTCTCGAAGGAAACTTTACATCTCCTTCTGAAATCCAATGGATTCTGTTAACGTAAATGCCAGAATAAAAGAAAACTTTTAATCGAAAAGCCAAATATTTTACACTGGCGATATAAATATATCCACTGCATGAGAAAATATCGCACAGAGGGGCGCAATATTATATATATCGATAAAACGTGGATCGATAACGATTTGACTGTAAAAAAATGCTGGCAACAGGTACAGTATAATAATTTTAGACCAATTTCATTTCATGTATTAATTTATTTCTCTTATTAAGGTCGATTTATAGTAGTCCATGCCGGGTCGAGCAGCTGGTTCGTGCAAAATGCTGCGTTAGTTTTTAAGGCAGGGCTGAGTTCTGGGGATTATCATGGACAGATGAATCGAGCAAATTTTACTAAATGGCTTAGCGAAAAACTACTTCCAAATATTCCTCCAAGAAGTATAATTGTCTTAGATCATGCCCCCTAAACTCGGTACAAGAGGATAAAACAGCAACAAAATGATTGCCTGGTTGTCTAAGAAAGGTATTTACAAAAATAAATAATAAGTGAATATTTTTAAAATAATTATATAAAAATAACATAACACTATGGGCAATATACACTGCTTTAGTCATATAATTATGAGTGTGGATAGTTTTGACCGAAAAGTGAAGCCAATGTAAAATGCGTTTACGAAAATCATGGCGCTGCCATGTTGTCAAAAGTCAATTTTTGTCCACAAATTTTACATGTGTAATACAAAGGTATAGTTTATATTATTTAGCAACCAGTATTTTTTTGTAATGAAACATAGAAGTAATTATTAATCAATTAACTTTAGTTATTTTAAATACATATGACTGATTTCAAATATTCGGGAACCGTGCTGCTTGACTACCGGTCAACCGATTTGTTTGTATCCTTTGTATGTTGCTAAGTAACCGACACTGACGCGCGTGTTTTGTTTGCCAAAAGTCTGGTAACTCTACTGCCTTAAATGGCTTCACTATTTGTATACGGTGTTTATAACATACAAGCTATATCCCCTCTCATAAATATATGGTTATGATACGCGTCAGGAATAATAAGGCATTGCCGGCTCCTTTGATCTGCAGACATCAGGTAGTTCAAGGCGTGACAACTGACACTAGTGAAGCTAACGAACTATTATTGATGGCGCTCACTCCCAGACAGCACAAAATTGTACAATGGAAATCCAGTGTCTGGCAACTGAATGAACCTGGATAGAAAGAATGCGGGCAAAAAACTTCCTTCCGTTTTTTCATATAAGTGGTCCGGTCAAAATATAATATATTTTGACTGTATCACGAATTAGAATGAACTAGTAAAAATATATTGATCGGTATCGATAGTATATCAGGGAAGATTTCCCAAACTCCGGCCCGTTCAATAAGCAATCATTGTTAGAGAGAGATAGCCGTGGTCGGCGCGGATGGCGTAGAAAAGACGAAGATAAAAGATCCTTATTCGAGGCTTGGTTTGAATTATGAACGGGCCGGGGTCTGATATCCGATTTTCTGATCAGTGTTGTCACCGAATTAAGAAAAATTAATTACTAATTAATATTTATAATACGGACTTAAGTTTTATTTGTGTATGTGGGTATTGCCTGTTTTTTTTTACTTTCTTGTATGTATAATTAGTAATAATCATGGCCATTTGGAGGACTTGGGAAAATACTTGCAATAATGTGGAACTTGTAGAACTTGTGGTTGAAGACTTTTTTCACAAAGATCTGGAAGAGCACACACAAAAGATGATCAAAAAGTTAAATATTTACCCACATTTCCAGATATTGTTTGAAATATTTTATGAGGGGAGAAGTTTTTTCGCCGTTCCAATTGACGTTAAATAAAAAAAACTTCCTGTTACTCTGTTTTATTAATAACGATAATTAGTTGTTTTGTTAATTTTACTTGTTAGTTAATTATTTTCGATTGTTTAGTTATTTTATATTGAATGATAGACTCGATTCGCTTCTTGGTGCATTTCTTTAGTTTTAATTAATGAATAGAGTGATTATATACATGCAAATTTCATACCTATTTAAATCTTAATACGTATCTTTATTTGGTGACATATTTCTAGGTTTTAATTATTTCTTGAAGCTTATATATTTCTTACAATAATTAAATTTCTTTTTGAATTATGGAAAGAAAATTTGTTTTAAAGAGAAAACCTGTTGCTGGCCAGTCTAGAGAAATTATCGCCAATGTTTATAGAGTTTGCGATGAGGAAACGAGAAGTAATAATTTTAAATTACCTTTAAAAAGGAAAATCGATCGTGTCGCTCTATATACTGGGGTTTTTCAAGACACCGTGAGCAAAATTCACAAAGATGATGAAGAGAGGCAAAGCGAACGTCCAGGTGAGATGCACTCATGACCACCCAACAAGAAAACCCGTTTGTCTCTCAAAAAGGATTTTGATGATTTTCCTATCATTAGGCAAACAATAAACAAGTTTTATTTAAAACTAAAAACTGCGCCTACACTCATAAAGCTTCTCCTTAAATTGCGAGAAACAATGGATTTCCCTTATAGTCGCGAAACATTAAGGATGTTGTTAAAGGCCAATGGCTTTTTTTTTTCGTAAGTGACAAAATAAACGAAAAATTCTGTTGGAGAGACCCGAAGAATTACATTGGCGCTATAAATATACAAGGGCAATTCGAAATTATAGAGAGGAGGGTCGTAACATAGTTTACATTGATGAGACATGGGTCGATAAAGATTTAACTTTTGGGAAATGTTGGCCAAGCAATGACGTATTTGGAATAGTAAGCAATATTAGGGCAAGTGGTGAGTGTTCGGAATTGATTATATTTAATTTATTTATGATGTGATAGCGATCATAATAGTTTATTACTTGTGTTTATGTACTGGGTGTTCAATTAAAAATGGCTCTCGTCGATATCATGAAAAGTATTTTCCGTTTCTGTTATACCCCTAGCGGCAATACTTTGAATTTGAAAATATTTTCCAATGATTTCTCGTGGCCGCTTTCACCAAGAAAGTACAACAAATTACCGCTACAGAATGTAACAGCAAAGGAAATAATTTCCTTTCTGTGATATCGCCGATGGCCATTATTGTTGGAACACCCTGTACAAAGTGGTAAAAGTTTTCTACCAAAATTTATATATATTTTCAATCAAATTTTTACTTTCCTTTGTCAAAAAATATATATACGTGAGAACTCGAAAATATAACAAAAATAATTTATTTGAAATGGAATACCATGTATACTTTTCAATTTCAAAGACATCGCTTTCTCTTTCTTTTAAATATACCCGGTGATATATTTATCTTTGAAGATGACTGAGTGAATAGACAAAAACCTTCTCATAAATATCAATGTGCTAGAGAGAGATTTGATTTTTACACCAATCAACACAGCAAAAAATAGTCGTTTTTTGCCAAAAATACTAACCAGAATCCGAGTGCGCCATCACACACAAGATAGTCTATAGTAATATTCTTTTATGTTTCCCACTCGCGACTAGGTATCAACTTAGGTTATAAACCATTTAATGCAAAAAAAATCTATTTTTTTTGTTTTTGGCTTCTAAAATCGAAACTAATAAAGTAATCTTGATGGTATAACAACACGAATAGTAGAGAATGAACTTACAAATAATATAATGTTATCGCCGACTTGATCGGATCATTAGAACAAGAGAAAAAGCTGAAAAATCTGAAAAATTAGGCTTTTTCCAAAAATGAATGTCCTTATTTTTTGAAGATGTGATGGAAGCCTTTGATGAAATAATAGTCATTGTTAAGTACTTTATGCACACCAAAACCAGACTTTGTGGAACTAATAGTTTTTGAACAATTGCGCCTTGAACCAAAATACACTAGTTAATTACATTTTTATCAATATACTTTTTAGCATTTCACTAGGCCACCATTTTGTTCCGCTGTATTGGAATTTTACCAAAATATCAGGTTACTGGCATGCAATCCTTAATTTTTGACAAAAATTTAAACTTAATATGGCAAGTAGATTTTTAGCTATGCCGCAAATTAACAAAGAGACAAACAGACAGACAGATCAAAAGAAACTCTATTTTTTTGGGACCTAGGGACGCTAGAATAGGAAGATACGTAAAATATTGATTTTTTTCCATGTTTATAAATGTTGTAGTTGATCGCTATTTTGTTTTGCCCTCTTGAAATCGTACCAAAATTTGACAAGCTCATCTCTATACAACAATTATTTCTAGAGCAAAATTTGAAATCAATCTATAAAATGGTCTTTTCGGGCCGAATTGTGAAATTATTTATTAAGCCGCCATTTTGTTTCGCCATCTTAAATTCAAACCAAAATTTACCAGCTAATTTCCACATAATTTTAGTATTTCTTAGTAATAATATTTCACTAGACCGCCATTTTGCTTCGCCTTAATGGATTTTCACCAAAATATTACCATTTTATCCTCTTATGATCTATGGTTTTTGACCAAATCTTAAAGATAGTTGATAAATAGATTTTGAGCTCTGCCGCATACAGATAGACAGACCGACAGACAGAGCGATGGAAATGGGAAAACATGTTTTTCGAGGTCTAAAGACCCAAAAATTTAGGGATCTGCAAAAATCTCGGTGGGTGATTTTTTTCATGATTACAATCTTCCCTTTTACGAGGGAAGTCCAAAAGTAATATTTATTGATATTATCACTATTATTATTATCATTATTATTATTATTATTATTATTATTATTGTCATCAATATTAATGAATAATAATCTGATTAAAATAACTCCGCACGCCTATGACACGGGAAGATTTTTGACGAGATTCTCCCCTGCCCCTTCAGGCGTTGATAAGGTTCATTCGCTTGTCACACTGTATAACTAAGGGAGTCCAGAATGCAAAAAAGAAAACAGCCACTGCTAGGATTTGAATTGAAATCTCCTGCGTTGCAGCAAAGCATCTTGCCACTGAGTTATACTTGTCATGTCGTAAAACATATAAGAATCGGTGTATATGCTCTACTGCATACCGCTTTTACTGCATCAAGTGTATCTAAACTGTCTAATATAAAATTTTTTTACATTTGAGCGCAAGGAGTCGTTATCGTGACTTGAGCATGTGTTGCCAAATTTTAGATCAGATCATCCAAGTTGAATGTTTTGCTTTATATATTATACAATCAATTGTTTCTACTATCATTTTAACTACCTTTTTTTTTATAGTTTTTTTTTACAATTTTTTTGTTTTGATAATTAATTTAAAATTATGTAGGTAAAGAAAATTTTACATTCATAAATTTCTTAAAAATTTATAAATAACCATACCTATTTATCACAGAAATTAAGTAAAAGTTTGAAAATACACAAAATGAAAAGTTAATAAATGAAATGGATTTAAAATTAAATAAAAAAACAGTGTTGATGCTATTTATGGATTTACAATGGGAATACAAAACTGGACGTCCATTGGAAATTGGCTGTTACGTCCATGGACGTAAAATGGACAAAATCTGGACATCCATTTGATCTGTTGTGCTGTCTGGGCTATAATCGTGATTTCTATACTTTTTTTATGAGTCCATCAGACTAAGAAAACTAACATGAACTAAATTTTTCGGTATAACATATGACCCGACTGCAAGAAAATTTGCTTTATTTAAACTGAAAAATTATGTGATAGACAACATTATCAAAAACCACGATCACATAACACTTAGGACTCCGCCCTATATGTGTGAGCTTAATCCAATTGAGCTAGCTTGGGGGCTAAAATTAAAAGGCACATTAGGGAACGCAATACATCAGGCGACTTTAGCATTGCAAAATTAAAAAAAGTTTTAGA
Organism: Kuschelorhynchus macadamiae; assembly: GCA_030620095.1. Classification (NCBI taxonomy): domain Eukaryota; kingdom Metazoa; phylum Arthropoda; class Insecta; order Coleoptera; family Curculionidae; genus Kuschelorhynchus; species Kuschelorhynchus macadamiae. Next base: position 233,276 of record JAUTXW010003297.1, read on the forward strand.
AGAAGCCATTGGATCGGTCACTCTAGTTGATTGGGAAAAATTTTGCCAGCATGTCATAAATATTGAGCAGAAATTTTGGGAAACGGATTACATGATGGAGCAAGTTGAACCCTTGATAATTAACCTGGGGGTGATAGCGAGACAGACCAGAGTGACAGTGATAGATTTGACACCGACCAGAAAAACTATGAAGAACTTTAAAGTACGTTTTCTACGACTGCTATGAAAACTGTCTAAAAACGCACGCCAAACAAGATCTGAAAATTACTAATTTCACATGATGTGTGAAATTTTTGCACAAAGTTTTGCTTAGGTTTGACCTCAATGATGGATGACTAGCACAAATGTCACTAAAGCTTGAATCAAGTAGGTCGTGGTTTTCGATTGCCTGGTTACTTTCATTTTAATTTCAATCTCAAAAATATTTTATTTTTTTGCCAAAATCACCTTTTGTTGTGTAAAAATGGAGAGTGAAAGTGAATTTGAATGTACGCCACCAGATATAAAGGAAAAAGCTACAAGCGTCTCGCTAAACCTTTTGCCGGAAACTTCCAGATACAAATATGAGACCGCGTACGTGAAATTTCAGCAGTGGAAAGCAAGAAGCAATGTAAAGCCATGTTCGGAAAATGTGATGCTAGTATATTTTGAAGAACTATCGAAGAAATACAAAGCATCCACATTGTGGTCGATATTCTCTATGCTTAAAGCTACCTTAAAAGTAAAGCGCAATATTAATATTTCCGATTATATGAAACTACAGTCGTTCCTAAAACGAAAATCAGAAAAATATACACCAAAGAAGTCCAAAATTCATCACCGGATGAGCAATACTTGTTAATAAAAGTACGTACTAAAAGCAAATTTTATGGCATATATTTTTTTAATCGTAAACATTGCAAAAATGTATTAAATATTATATGTTTAAACTTTCAGGCCGCAGTTGCTATCGGTCTAGCAGGAGCTTGTAGACGTGACGAATGGTATAAATTATCAGTCAATGACATCAAAGATTTAAATTCGGCTATGCTGATCAAATTAACAAACACAAAAAATAAAATACCTAGATCATTTACTCTGATTGGAAACTTCTACAATATATGTAAAAAGTTTGCCAATCTCAGACCCAGTAATATATCCGAAAACAGATTTTTCTTGAATTATCAAAATAGAAAATGCACTAGACAAGCTGTAGGCATCAATAAATTTGGACGCATGGCTACAGAAATAGCCAATTTTTTGAAACTGCCCAACCCGAGCGAATATACAGGCCATTGCTTTCGGCGTTCATCGGCAACAATACGCGTTATTGCTGGTGAGGATTTACTAACTCTTAAACGCCATGGGGCATGGCGTTCTAGTGCAGTGGCTGAAGGATACATAGACGATTCAATTGGGAATAAATTAAAAATTGCAAACAAAATTGCAGAATCTGTAGACCAAACTTCGACGTCCTGGTCCTCACATGAATTGCAAGAATCCGAAACTTCCCCGCTGGAGCCGTTTCCTTCATGTTCACGAAACATAACATATACGAATTCTATCAATAAACAAGATATGCCAGCACACAGTTTCCAAAACTGTACAAATGTAACCATAAATTATAACTTCAAATAGAGCTACTTTACTTTATATTTTGCGCTATTAACGTTAGATAATTTGTTAGATTTTGTTGTGATTGAAGAAACTATGTGATGTACTTAATTGTTTAAATCTAGCCTAATCGTGAATTGTACTTTTGTTGTTAAAATTATCCTCTTGCCATTTTCGCTTATAATCTCCCTAGTGCTTCAATTATTTCCAGGAATTTTTCGAGTACAGATTTTTCGAAAATTATTCCGAGTCGAACTGAGGGATAATTTTCAAAGGAAAATTGTGTACGGGAAAATATCGGATTATTAATTCAAGCGCGTGAGAGATTGGGTAAGAAAATTTCACTCGAATTCAAACTAAAATTTAAATAATAGGTAATAAAAATGTCTACAAAGAATAAAGTTCGGCACGTATTAATTTGTAGTGTCTTTGTCTTTATTTGTTGTTATTCTCATTCTAATTATGTATTTTCCTTGGATCTTAGTAAAATAAAACATTTCATATCGCTTTAGAAAAATGTTGAGTTAATGATCTTGAATGAATTTGTGCTACTAAAGTAATAGGAAATTTCACTTTTATATGAAATTTGATGTAACATGTGAGGTACGTAAAATCATATCGTTTCTATCCATTATCAAATTAAACTTAATATATATATTCCTTGGATTTTAGTAAAATAAAACATTCCATATTGGATTAGAAACAAGTTAAATTAGTGATCCTAAATAAATTTTTGTTACAAAAATAATAGGAAATTTAATTATGATATGAAATTTGATGTGACGTACGTAGAAGAATGTTGTTTTTATCCTTTATAAAATTAATCTGAAAAATAATATAAATTCCTTAAATTTTAGTAAAATAAAACATTCCATATCGGATTAAAAACAAGTTAATTTAGTGATTTTAAATAAATTTGTGTTACTAAAATGATAGGAAATTTCATTTTAATATGTAATTTGATGTGACGTTGGTAAAAGCATGTCGTTTCTATATCCTTTATCAAATTATTCTTAAAAAAATATATATTCCTTGGATTTTCCAAATCGGATTAAAAATATGTTAAATTAGTTATCTTAAATACATTTGTCTTACTAAAATAATAGGAAATTGAATTTTCATATAACATTTGATGTGACGTACGTAAAAGCATGTCGTTTTTATCCTTTATCGATTGTATTTTAAAAAATATATTTTCCTTGGATTTTAGTAAAATAAAACATTCTTTATCGGATTACAAAAATGTTGAATTAGTGATCTTGAATAAATTTGTGTTACTAAATTAATAGGACATTTTATTTTCAGATGAAATTTGCACATCTTCTTTTATCCTTTATCAAATTAATATCAAAAATGTATTAAGCTTGGATTTTAGTAAAATAAAACAGTCCATGTCGAATTAGAAACATGTTGAATTAGTGATCTTGAATAACTTTATGTTACTAAAGTAATAGGAAATTTTATTCTCTTTCAACTTTTAGTAAAATAAAACGTTTCATGTTAGATTAGAAAAATGCTGAATTTATAACTGATCTTGAATAAATTTGAGTTACTAAATAAATAGCAAATTTATACTATACTCCCTATAACCACCACGAAGTTACTACAATTTTAGGAAATGTAGTTTTAATACATTTTTGAAACACTAACACATAAAAAATTGCAAAAAGTATGTTATTGTTTTTGACATATAAAACAGGTTTGGCGCCGTGCAGGCAATATTTTTAAAATTTTATGAAAAATAATTCACCTCAACTGAAATTTGAACCCAGGACTTACCGGGAAAACGTATTAACCAACCGAGCTAAGGAGTCCTGTTTCATTTTTACCTTATCGGGGAACATATGCATCATCAATTTCAAAGTGTTGAGTGTGAATTTGAATTTCTCAATGTTCTCAAATAAATCCAACACAGAATTGAAAAATAACAGCAGATATGTTACTAATTATATTTTTAATAAATTATATAATATTTCATGGTATTCTTGATACACATCTTCTCGTCGCATAGGTGAATAGATAGGACTCGGCACTTCGCTAGTACTGATCATAAAATTTCGATGTTTGAGAACGTATAAATAGTATTTTGACACTACTTTATTTCTTTTTTTTTTTTTTTTTTTTTTTTTTGTATGCTTTATTGCCGCAGAAAAATTCTACAATTTTATGGACAAAGCAAAATATACCTAAAAATAAGACATATCAAAACATTAATCGAAAATAATTTCGACAAGTCAGTGCTTTTTTTTTTTTTTAAAATGTAAATTATCAATTTACCAAATCGTAAAACACACGTTAGAATATAGCATAACATTGCAAACAGTAAATGAATCATGATAACCTTATAAAAGTAAACAAACACACATGTACGAGGTGAATAATTTCGATGACATTGAAATCAAAATTGCAACTATGCGACCTTAAACTCTATGTTATTATAGTTATACAAATAATTGTGATGTTAAACAGAAGGTATATTGAACTAGTGCAGAATGTAGTATACAAAAAGAATTAAATTGTTTTTAATCCAATACCTAACAAAAATAATTAAGTTTTAAGTGAATGTTCGACAGTTCTTTTCCCTATATAATGATTTACAAAATTCTATGCTATGAGTTAGGACATGACTCACAAAAGATTTAAGTAAACAAGCGAGTTTAGTGACAATTTAAAGAGACTTACTCACTGAAAAAAAAAATCATTAACGCTGTAAAGTGATCTCTCAATGAGGTATGCTTTGGTGTTTTTTCGAAATTGTGCAAGCATAGGGATAGATTTTAAATGTACTGGCAGATTGTTGTAAAGTTTTATGGCGTTGTAAATAATTGATTTTTTTATTAATTCTGTGGAAGGAATGGGAAGATAAATATCATGCCTAGAGTTTCTGGTAGGGTATACATGTTGTGGCCTTTCTGGGAGGGTGTTTATATGTTTTCTCAGCAAACATACCGTTTCCAAAATAAATAATGCAGGAAGTGTTAATATTTCATGTTTTTTGAAATAGTATTGGCAGTGAGCTCTATTATTTAGACCAAACAAATTGTATTCCCCAAACGGTTCAACGATGGTTGGTTATCAAGAAGGGTTTCTTGTATCTTCTTAAACAGGTTCTCCTCCAATAGTTCTATACCAGCTTCCTTTACTAAATATTTTAAAAGTGGCAATTTACGGTGTTGTTTCTCTATTTCTTCGACACTTTCGCAAAATTTACAAAAGCCGTACTTATTAATTTTTTCCATTTTAAATATAAGAAATCGTGTAAACCTTCTGCAACAACTATTGGTTTGACAGCTTTCTTATGGGAAATATTTGCTGCCATAGCCTTCTAAGATTTGTGAATAGAATTTCGGTTCAAGCTCATATTATTAGTCATTTCATTTTGACATAAGCGTGTGAAAAGTTTTCAAACGGTGTTTGAAAAAATTTCTAACAGTCTTGTCAAAATCAAAAGAATAAAAATAATCAAAATTGTATTTTTATTATTATTTTCTGCAGTCGTAGAAAAAGTATCGTGTGCAACACGTTTGAAAATGACAGTCAGTTTCTAAACTTGTTGCACAATATACTATTTTCTTTCCTTAAAGTTGTCTATACTTTCAACTATATAATTCCATTCCACGCGCGTTCAACTTGGTGATCCGAACCAGATCAGTTTCGCTGTTTAACATCTTCTTGGTAATTTCTTTTCACAGTGCTAACACTTCTCGTTTTGTATTTATTTATATGTAATATTTAACCAAAAATAGATTATTAAGATATTGTATTTATTGTGATAATATTGTTAATAAAAAAAATATTTTTCTTTAATTCTTTTGTATTGAAATTTAAATAAAATAAAATAATATTCACATATCATAATTTATAGGAGTTTTTTCGCGCCGCCATTGGGCAATTAATAGATAAATGGAGGCGTTGCCTTACCCCCCTTACCGATACCGCGTAGGTCATAACAAACTTGCCAGACTTTAGTTTAGTCCACGTTTCATCGATATTTTACTTATAATGCTTTAAAAAATTATAACTCGTCGCCTGCTGACATTAAATCCTCCTTAGTTTGCAAGAGATATTTATACTTATATTAATTTATTTTTTCTACCTATCTAACTTTGTTCTTGTTCACTTTGACGCTAGGTGTATGGTGGCTTTAGAATAATTGTTAAAAATACTTTACTGGTGGCTAGGTAGAATAGCGATGCCTCCACTTTACCTTGTTATGATATATTTTGATGATAAAATAAAAAGACCTGTTTATTTATTTATTTTATTAATTAGCACTCCTTGCAAACTTTTCGGTGCACACTGTTTGTAGTGACCTTGTGTTTATTTTTGCAGGATCTCCAAAGATGATCTTGCATGTAAATCAAGTAGTGAAGCAAAAATGCATAAATGCCTACAATGTCGATATCAGTCAGCTTATAACAGAAACCTCAGAAGGCATTCGAACATACATAAAAGGCTAGATGAAAAATTATGGTACGAGTGTGCGCAGTGTTCATATAGAACAGACCGGAAAGACACACTAAAAAAGCACCAAATTGTACATACGCCGACCAACATTAAGAGGTTCCATTGCCGCGAGTGTTCGTTTAAAACTCACTCAAAGGATTATCTGAAACAACATTCCATCATACATAAAAACCCAAATGAAAAGGTATGGTACGAATGTGAGTACTGTTCATATAAAACGGATCGGAAGCGGTATATAAAGCTACATATCCTTATACATAGGAAAAAAATGGGATTTGACGTTCAGGAATTTTTCTGCCCCGAGTGTTCATTTAAAACCCACTCAAGGGGTTATCTAAGTCAACATTCGGTCAGACATAAAAAGGCAGACGAGACAGTGTGGTACAATTGTCCAAACTGCTCATTCAAAACAATTCGGAAAGCAAGTTTGAACAGGCATGCCATTCGCAGACATACAGTTTCAGATGAAAAGTGTGGTACAATTTTATTGTCCTGACTGCTCGTACCAAAAGTTAAATTTAGGGTTTTCAAGTGTTCAAAATGTTCTTGTTTAAAGAATCACCAATAAACCGTACATAGTCTCTAAATAACATTCGATTTTAATGAGTGCTCGGAAATTGTTTCTAAGAAAAGATCATCTGGTTTACTAGATGTAGGGAATATGTTTTTCGATGTCCCTGAAAAGGAATAAATTTTTTTCAGAATTCATTTTTACGCTGATGATACTCAGCTGTTATACATAATAATAATAATAATAATAATAAGACGTTTATTAGTTACCAATAAATACAGTTAACGAATTACCTTAAAATAACAATTATTATTATGATAATAATCATGGTAACTAACGGGCCTTGTTTTCAGATTTCAGGGGATGTTCATTCCCCGGATTCTGTTGAGGCCAAAAATATAAGAAATGAAAAAAATTTATAAACAGCTAGCAGTTAAATTTTTTTTTTAAATTTGAAAAAAAAACATAGAAGCAAAAAAAGCACACACTAAAAGGAAAATGGAAGATGGATAAGGATAGGGAAAACATGGCTCACTTCTTCTTACGGGGAGGTTGAGGCCAATGTCAATCATCTTCCTTTAAGTCTGAGAGGGCAGAAATGGATATAAGGTTTAGAGAACAAACAAACAAAGAAATTCTTGCTGGGGCAGACGTTTTACAGCTGAGCGAGTTTTTTAGTGATATATTTACCTGGCATCACTCTTATTAATACTGAATTATTTAATTAAGTTCTGCATACTGTATATAGTCGAATGCGGTCTTATCGTGCGGGTCCAAAGGTCACTAACATTATGAATCAAATCAGAAAACACAGTGAATACCAAAATTTTGTGTGATTGTTTTATCGAGCTATTAAATCTCAATGGGCTATTTACAAATATACAGGGAGAAAGAAAATAGTTTTTTTAATTATATTACGCAATATTATTAAGATAGCCACTTAATATTATTTTATATATTAAATGCCGATGGACTAAATAAGAAAATTCGCTAAATAAGTATTTGGTTAAAATTTTTTGGTTGGCAAAAACAAAAATACACAAGGCAAGCGCCTTAATAAAGTCGGAAGGTGGTTCGAATCAGTGGAACAATCAGGATATGTTCTGTTTAAATAGCCACTTAATAAAGGTGAGATTTTTTATCAATCACCAAAAATTATGAGCCCCGCTTGACCTAACAATGTAACCACCTATACAGTGTCATTTATTTAAATGCGGGCCAGAAAACTTGTTTTTTTTGCATTGTGAACAAAAAAAATTATTTTGCAAAAATATTATACACTTTTGTTAAAAACACAAGATAATTAGTTATTACTTCCCTCGTGAGATTTTTTCATATCTTTACGTTTAAGGGTCCCTACATGCCGGAAAACATGTGTTCTCAATTTCGTCTGTCTGTAAGTATCTGTCCGTCAGTCTGTCTTTTCGCGGCATCGCTAAAATGCGAAAAATACAGGCTCTATATATATATATATATATATATATATATATATATATATATATATATATATAGCTATAGCCTGTATTGTTCGTTAGCCCCGAGTTTCGGGTAAAGCGATTTTACCGATTTTTATTTATCAAATTTTATCTTATAATTAATAAAAAAATGTACTTATTTTAAACACGCTTTAAAATTGGAACAAGTATTCTATAATTATTTGTTTATTGCCTACAAAATTACAAATGTACTAAAAAAGTAAGCAATAAATGGTGTCAAATCTAATAAAAAAAAATTAAATGTGCAAAATTAAGTGGCAAAAGTTCTGAGAATCGGTATAAGGAATGTACAGAAACTTGTGCATGAAAAAAAAACACAATTTACTTCCGAAGAAGATTAGGAAATGTACAGGGTGTTCCAGCGAGGACTGAACAAGGACCTATTTTCGACGTTCCTTGTATTTTGGAAAAATTCAAAATAGCCAATCGATGTATTTTTTCTTGTAGAATCCAAAAATGTCATCGAAAAAATATTTGAACCAGAAACAAAAGAGTTACGCTATGCATCAGGTGTTTTTTAAATGGAATGTATCGTTTTTTATACGATTTTTGGAAAGAGTGATTTTTTTTATGTCCGTTCTGATTAAAAGATTTGATTTTGCGATAGCTGTTTATATTACATTTTAATGTTTTACAAACTAAAATTTTAGCTTCACCTGTTTAAAATGTACCATAGGTTGGTATAGGTGACCAAGGTAAAATGACGTTTGAATGCTTTGTCAATAAAAATTGACATTATTTTAATTATTGTCGAAGTCTTCACCTAAAAAATATATATTTGACTCTGATCGAAATGAAATACTCTATGGACGAGAGACTACAGATTGTTATGCTATTTTACAAGTGCCAAGGAAATGCAAGAGAAGCAAGAAGAAGATTTATTGCAAATTTTCATAGAAATATATCCATCAATACAATTCTAAGGATAAAAAACCTATTTGAGGAAAATAAAACTTTACATGATAGAAAAAGAAATATACAAAGAAGAAGAAATCGAGACCAGGCCATTATAAATTATTTTCAAGTTAATCCAACCAAATCTATTTCGGATGCAGTTCGGGAAGTTCAGTACGGTGGCGGTGTAAGGCGCAGAAGAGTTACCCGAGGGACTGTTCACAGGACTCTGAAAATTCATAAATTTAGGCCTTTTTGTATCCTTCCACTTCTGCACCTAACACCGGCACAAAAAGAACTTCGCTTCCAATTTGTTTCTCAAATGGTAATTCGGCAAGAAAACGAAGACCCTGATTTATTCAAAAATATTGTGTGGACCGACGAAGCTACTTTCACAACATCGGGAGTATTCAACAGACATAATAGTCACCACTGGGCCGTTGAAAATCCAAAAAAGTTCCAGACTATTAAATTTCAAGGGAGGAATTCTATTCATGTTTGGTGTGGGATAAAAAACAATAAAATTTTGGGACCAATATTTTTTAACGGGACTTTAAATGGGCACAGATATTATGAGTTTTTAGAAAACGAAATTGAAAATTTTTTGGAAGACTTACCATTGGCAGAATATCAGAATTTAATTTGGCAACATGATGGGGCGTCTCCTCATGCCGTGCATGATGTGTGTTTTTAAATCGGCGCCATAACGAATGGATAGGGCGAAATGGAACATATGCTTGGTCGCCCAATAGCCCCGACCTCTCAGTTTTGGATACATTTCTTTGGCGCCATTTGAAGAACGTCGTATACAGACAACGAAACGAAAATATTCAAGAGATCATGGGAAAAATTGTCGATGAAATAAACCGCCTTAACCAGGAAAATCATATTGTAACAGCAAGTTTAGAAAGGCTACAAAGGGGTTATCGATGTTGTTTCGAGAAAAACGGCGGTCACATTGAAAACTTATGTTATTAGTAGTTTTATTTTATTATTTAATAATTATTTTTTATTGAATTTCTTTTTCTATCATGTAAAGTTTTATTTTCCTCAAATAGGTTTTTTATCCTTAGAATTGTATTGATGGACATATTTCTATGAAAATTTGCAATAAATCTTCTTCTTGCTTCTCTTGCATTTTCTTGGCACTTGTAAAATAACATAACAATCTGTAGTCTCTCGTCCAAAGAGTATTTCATTTCGATCAGAGTCAAATATATATTTTTTAGGTGAAGACTTCGACAATAATTAAAATAATGTCAATTTTTATTGACAAAGCATTCAAACGTCATTTTACCTTGATCACCTATACCAAACTATCGTATATTTCAAACAGGTGAAGCTAAAATTTTAGTTTGTAAAACATTAAAATGTAATATAAACAGCTATCGCAAAATCAAATCTTTTAATCAGAACGGACATAAAAAAAATCACTCTTTCCAAAAATCGTATAAAAAACAATACATTCCATTTAAAAAACACCTGATGCATAGCGTAACTCTTTTGTTTCTGGTTCAAATATTTTTTCGATGACATTTTTGGATTCTACAAGAAAAAATACATCGATTGGCTATTTTGAATTTTTCCAAAATACAAGGAAGGTCGAAAATAGGTCCCTGTTCAGTCCTCGCTGGAACACCCTGTTACATGAGAAAATCCAAAGGCAAAAGACTTAAGTTACAATGGAAAAATGGAAATTCATAATGCAATTTATGATTTATACACGTCAAAGACTAATATAATCCTTCAGAAACTTTTTAATACTATGGACTAAAAAATATCATCATCACTTAAAAAGTCCTCATCTTCTGAGTCGTCCTTAAATGACGCAATAATCATTGGTGCTATTTCGACATCTAGAACTCGTTCTTGATTCCACCAATCCCATATTAATTTCTCCGTATGTTTCACAGACCTCTTCCAGTACTACGGCGTAATATAACGTAAGACCATCGTTCACGTGTTTTTTGTAATATGATTTTGCCCTAGCCCATATTAATTTTATTGCGTTAAACTGGCAATGGTATGGCGGCAGTCGTAAAACCTCATGTCCATTTTCCCGTAACATTTCATCTACGGCATATATTGTTGGTTTTTTCATAGATTTTGCCGTTAAAAGGAGTTCTAGTTTCAGCATATTGGGTAAAGGATTTTGTTTTTGTTTTATAAGCAAATCGTAAATATCACTTTATTTCCAGGATGAAGTAGGTTGTTTATTTAAGATTCTTAAATGATAAGATGCATTGTCCAGAATGATTAAAGATGGAGCATCTAAATTTGGATATAATACTTTTAGATGTTGAAGAAAACAGTAAACTTGCACCTGGGAGAAATCCTGTTAAAGAACCTGCAAGCAAAATGATGAACCGTTTTCCCGTCCCACATCCCCTTTTTCTCTTGACACTTTTTACAGACTCGTCCTGCCAAGATTTCGAATCACTTCCATTAGAAAATATCCAAGTCTCGTCTAAAAATACCGCTTTTCTAAATTTTGAATTAATATTTTCCGTGTATTTCTTTAAAAACTGGATACGCAGACTTGTTATATGTGGTAACTCGCATAGAAATCTTCGATTACAGTCCTTTGTATATCGAAAACCCAACATTTTTATTAATTTTGACAACGATTTTAGTCCAATTTCCAATATGCCTCGATTTTTTTAAAGCTTTTTTTAAAACTTGAAGGGTTATATTAGTTTTTGATGTGTATAAATCGTAAATTGCATTACGAACATCCATTTTGACATTGTCACTTAAGTCTTCTGTCTTTGGCTTTTTTTCGTGTACATTTCTTAATCTTCTTCGGTAGTAAATTATGTTTTTTTTCCTGGATATTGGCCGGCATTTTTCGTTTTCGTAATATTTTATTAGATTTAATACCATTTTTTTTGCTTGTGGATGCAAAAAACCCGAAAATTATTTTCTATTACTTATTTTGTCACTGACATGTCAATCTGACTTTGAAGTGACATCGCTCAAAGATGTTTGCAACTGCTGGTATTTATATGTTTATCCTCTTTTTTCATATGAAAATATCATAGGTCTATCTAATTCATCTTCCGGATTTTATACGGAGGATATGATTACACGTAATAAAAGAAAAACAAACTTAAAAAGTTTGTCGTTGATAAATCGTATGACCCGCACGATAACACTGCTTTTGACTATGGTTCTTATTGTGAATGCTGTACAAAAGTACTATTTATTGTTAATATTTGTCTCAATTTTTTTTCGTTTTGGGTCTGTAACTCAAAATTAATTAAACTAAAATTTTTTTTGGCAATTCTTTTTTTGTTGTTCAGATTGCTTTAAGTTTAGTTTTATTGTTAATTTTTATTTGATTGTACAGTTTTTAAGTAGTTTTGTCGACAAATACCATGTATTTTGGACAATAAAGCATTTTTTTTTACTACTTACTATTTCAACTTATAGCAGGATGCTCAATATCATATTAAGTGCTGAAAAAATTGAAACACAAACTTTTGTCTATTTGGGTGTTTAGAGCTTATCAAATATTACTTTAGCTTTCATTTCGATGGCCAGCATCTTAATTTCACTGATACTTATTTTGATATGGATGCAGTGGCGTGCTGTGAAATATCTAGTGAGGGAAGCCCTTAGGATAATGGCTAAATAAATAGTAGAATACATACCTACATGGAAAACAAACTGATTATATTTTGTCCACCCTCTTAACTTTTTTACTTTTCAAATTAAAGTTATGATTTTTTTCAAGTAAGTTTCTTTTTTAAACGCTGGCAAACAAATTATTGTAACTAACTCGTCTTCGACTCGGTATAATTTTCGACAAAAATTCCTGACTACGACAAGAATTTTCGGTAATAATTCAAGCACTAGGGAGATTATAAGTGAAAACTACACCGAGAAAATCCATTTTCCAGTATTTTACACACTGCACATAATTATGCAACGTTTCGATGCCTAAGTTGCATACACTATCAATGCGTGTCTTCCTTTCATTGTGCCAAAACCTTAACCAGGCTCGGTACTTGAGCTGCGTAGAATAATCAATATGTGCATAGAAACGACAATAAAATCAGCCGACAGAAAAACCACTTTGCCTAATTTAACCGACTTCGGTTTTTGAGTCCATTCATTTAGACAAAGATATTTCATGTATAAATAGAGTTGGAACACCCTGTATACACTAGAAACTGTGATGTAAATAGGAACTTACAAATTCATTAGGTTATTTGTTATACTCATGTGTTAGAATTGTGATTTTATGTGGGTTTTAAGGAATAAAACCATACACATTTGCACGCTTTTCAGGTATTCAAAATTGTATGTATTAAGTTATTTTTCTAAAAATCCCACTCCCAGATTTTTACCGATCTTCACGTTTTAGGGTCCCTATCTGGATGCAGAAAAACATGTTTTCTCAATTATGGTGGTCTCTGTCCGTCGGTAAGTCTGTCTGTTTACGTCAGAGCTCAAAAACTGCTTACCCGATTGACTTTTGGTCGTGGTTGGATGTTGGTCAAAAATTAAAAGTCTTATAAGGAGGGCCTGGTAATATTTTGGTAAAAATCCAATATGGCGGCCTAGTGAAATAACAAAATTGTTGCTAAAAACTACTAACCTAATTTTGCACAAAAATCAAGTATTACGTATATAAATATTTAAAAAATCGGCCTGAAAAACTACTTATTAGATTGAGTGGTATTTGCTAAATCATTAGAAATACTACAATAAAAAGAATTAAGTTCACTAGCATTTAAGTTGCTAGAAACAGGAGCAATGTTATTTTTCCCTCTCAAGTCATTTACAATTTCCCAAGATATCCTCAACATATTTACAAACTGAGCAATTCTATTTTGAAAGTATATTTTTTAGCAAGTTTAATAGTTCTTCTGTAAATTTTACAGTAACGATAAAAGTAATTCATAAAATTGAGGTTGCTGAGTGCAAACTTTCTTATGTATTGAAGTGAGCGCGTGTTTTTTCCCGAAACTTTCAACGATCTGTTAATCCAAGGCATCTTTTTTTTATGTTTTAATTTCTTCATGGGAAAAGAAAGACTGAATTTTAAACATAAAACAGAGTGAAACTCTTGCGGGGATCAAGAGTGGCCAAAACTCCATTCCAGTCAGTTTGTTCACACAAATTTAAAGTAGAAATTTGTTAAAATTCCCTTGTGAGAAAAGTCTACCATAATAACAGATAACAGCCTGATGATCAGATAAGCCAGCTTTAACAGAATCACACTTCATTTCCTTCTCAACAAAACTAGTACAAACATAGTCTAGCAGTGAGGTAAAACGAGTTGGCTGATCAACATGCATAGACAGATTAGATGAATTTATAAGGCTTATCAATGTTTGCTTTTTCCTCCAAAAGGAAATTTAACGTAATTTAAATAAAATTGAATTTATGCAAAAAAATTTTCTTGATCGATATTAAAATGCCTCCATTATTGCAATGTCTACGTGAAAATTTAGACACCAAAACATAATTAGGAATAGAAAGTGGTTCAGTAGGTTTCAACCAGTGTTAAACCAAAACAACTATATTAAGGTAGTCAAAGGACTGCAAAAATATAAACAATTCATCACACTAGTAAAACTAGGCTACAACTATCAATTGACAGATTTGAATTTAAACTGTCTACCCGACTATCTCTACTATACTCGGCTTTAGAAAATTTGGTTCTGGAGAGCCTATTTTTGAAGGATCCTGACTGTCCTGCTCACTCCCAGCTAAGCTTGAAGAATGTATAAAAATCGAGTTTTTTGTTAATATCATTTGCCGGTTTCAGTATTATATGTTTTTTTACATGATCTTTTTTAGAAATAGCGGCACCAACAGGATCATTAAAATCAACAAAATTAGCATAACCCTCAATATACTGACCAACTCTCACACAATAATTAAACAATTTTCAATTAAACTTGTGTATTTTTCTATTAGTGTCCACAGCAACATAAGAATCGGAAATATCAAAACTACATCTTTTGTGAGGCACAGAGACAAAAAGAACATTTGTGAGAATTAGGTATCACTTAAACTTACAGATGGAAATTTTCCACCTCTGGAACTTTTGACACAGCTAGGATAATAACATAAAGGTCGCAGGTTAGCTGTATGAGATCATTTCAGTCGCCTAGTTTCAAAAGCCGACAAGTCACACTTTTTTTAATATCGATTTTATTGTACCAAAAGTTTCAAAATTCAAAGGTCTACATGTCCATTAAAACTATTCGCCGCAAAACGCGACAAATCCACGTATAATTCGCCCCCAAATTTCGTCTTTGATGCAAAAGGCAACATGTCCCTGCACGCCTTTGCTGCAAAACCAGACACATCCAATGGGCCAATGACAGCTTAGTATACGTACTACGTCACTACAACAAAGCTGGAATATTTTATCAGGTGATTTCGTGATGTATTGTTTAGTTTTGAGTTGTTCTTGTAGTGATAAAGAAGTGTGTGGTGTGCTCAAAATTAAAATACCAAAAATGAATCAATTAGATAAATTTGATAATCCGGATAATCTTGGGCAAGTAAAAGCGTGTGTAGGTAACACGGCTAGAAAAAGAACTAAGCAGGAAACCAAACGACAAAAGGCAAAGGCATTAAGGTATGTTTATTAGGTACTATTATAGGTATCTACTTTTTGCAGGCAAGTGTTTATAAACTTTTACCTTTATTCTTTATTGTGGGCCCTTTGATGGATTTTTTTCCGGAAAAATTTTTCCCCCGAAAATGGTCTTATAGCACATGTTTATATGGGTAGTTTGACCTGAAAAATGCATTAAACATAGCCATTATTACGAGGGACGAATAGTTTTCAAGATATACCTAAAATTTGCGAAAAAAGTGATTTTTTGGATATTTCGCGAGCCGTAGCAATTCGACCGTGAATCCTAGGACAAAATGAGTGTCATTTTCGTGTTTTGCGGCATCAACTTAGCATATAAACGTAGTTTAAGCAAAATCGAATTTCCAACTGGTATTTTTTGTTTTAGGTATACTTGTAAAGGTTTGCCATTGTATCCCCGTTGCGGTCATAAAGGAAAACCGTTCCAACCATATCAATGCACATCTCTTCTTTCCATGAAAGACGTTAAAGAGTTTAATGAGGCTTTCTATAAAAACAAGGAAAAAACTAAACAAGACATGTTTATATTACGACACTGCGATTCAAAAATTCCAAAAAGGCGTAGACAAAGGAAAGATACCGAAAACAAAAAAAAACTTCTAGTAGTCCAATATAAGGTTAAAAGATCTGATGGCTTGGTAGTTCCCGTATGCAGAGATGCGTTCCTAAATATTTTAGGTAAATGCCTAAATATTTTTAGTATTATTTTTATAATATTTATTCATAATTTTAGGCATTAAAAAGGACAGAATATTGAACGTGGTAAAACGATTTTTCCAAAATTCCCTTTTGCCAAAGGAAAATAGAGGAGGTAACCGAATTGGTAATAAGAATGACAACAAAAAGCAAGCTATTCAAAAATTTATGGAATCCTTGAAATGCACCGAGTCTCACTGTTGTCGGTCTAAAACATTTAGCAGAATTTATTTACCAGCCGAATTAAGCTTCGTTAGGCTGTGGCGAATTTATAACGAAACTGTAGGAAATGACTTAAAGGTTAAAGAAAGTTTTTTTAGAGCATACGTAAACAAAACTTTTAATATTGGTTTTGGTACCCCAAAAACGGACCTATGCTCTACTTGTTTACAATTTAAAACTAACATAAAGAAAACACAGGATGATGCAAATAAAAATAATTTAATAGCGCAACAGCGACTGCACAAAATCAGGGCTAATTGTTTTTATGCACTGCTTCAAGAAACACGTGAAGACTTAGCCACATTCTCCTTTGACTGTCAAAAGAACTTGGCTCTTCCAAAGCTTCCAGATCAGTCGGCCTATTTTAGCATGCAAATAAATTTTTACCATCTGGCGATTGTTTGTGGATCATCCAAAGCCAAGCTTAACCAAGAGAATGTTAGATGCTATGTTTGGAATGAAATTGACCATCAGAGAAGTTCCAACGAAATTTCATCAGCTCTTCATCATACACTTTTACAATTTAATTTTACTGAGAAAGTTAAAGTAGTTCGTCTTATCTGTGATGGTTGTGGCGCACAGAATAAAAATTCCACTGTCATTGGCATGCTAGTCTATTGGCTACAATGTGAAGCACCTCCACAGATTAAAAACGTGGAGCTGATCTTTCCAGTTGTTGGGCATTCATACATTCCGCCTGACAGGGTATTTGGACAAATTGAACGGATCTACAAAAAACAAACAGAATTTGTTCATCCTGAAGAGTACGTGAATATCCTTAACAAATTTGCTACTGTATTTAAAATTGGGAATGAAGTAAAAATCCAAGACTGGAGAAGTGAATCTCAAAAAGTTTTGAAGCAACCAGGGTATTGGCATTTCAAGTTTCAACCCTCCAAGAGAATAATGTTTTCCAAAAGCGGGACCAATGTTCTAGTAAGCGGAGAAGCATTGTATAAAAATTCCTTCTGTGAACCCAAGAGCTTATGCAAAAGAGGCAAAAAAGTTGCCTCAATGCGTCCAGAACAACTACCAGTTGGAGTGCCTGTTAAAAAGGATAAAAAAACTAGCATCAAAAAGCTTTTAGAAGCGCATTATGGAAAAGAGTGGGAAAAAGAAGAAAAGCTTGTGTTTTTTAAGACAGTTTTCCAAAACAACTTGGAAGAAGAAGAAATTTATGACATAGAAGAAAATCAGTGCGAAGAAGAAAATATGAATTTTGCCATTTAAAAACTTAATATTATGTAATTTTTGCAAAATAAAGCCAGTTTGTGCATGAATCTTGTTTTTTATTAATCATTTAGTCTAGTTTTTGGTGCAAAAGCCGACATGTCCAAAAAATCAGTGAATTTTCTAGGATTTCTAGCATTGGTAGATTTCTGAAACTATGTACATTATTTTTTGTTATTTTTTAATACCCCATCTCAGAAATTTTGTTTTGTTTCAATGATAGATAAAGATTGCACGCGTTTTTTTGGTTTTTCTCAGTTTCTGTTTATGTGGACTTGTCGGCTTTTGAAACTAGGCGACTGATTTACTACATCTGAATAACCGGCGTTTGGCTTAATGATAGTTTGAACCTTAGAGTAAGAATTAAAGTAGAGATCACAATTCATTCATAAATCACGTTAGGGGTATGCGCCAACATGGTTCCTCTATTTTACACATTCTATCGACCAATGTTTACGATAAACAAAAAGTGGGGATGGGCCATGTTCAAGCCGTGGCCAGCGAATGCCAGTGGCGGCCCGAGTTTTCACTTCCCGCATAAGAAAATATCATTATTCATGAAAAAATCATCGTTCCGGGTCCACTTACTTGATTAACTTTAATTTTATTTAATTTTCCACAAAAATCACGTCTGATACAAAAAATATTGACGAAACAAAATGACGACCTATTAAAATATTTGATGTACGCAAATGAAGAAATGGGCCATGCTTCATTATCGTTGACAAAAGGAAGGATTCTTAACTATTCCTTTATGAGGCAAATAAGTATTTTTACTAATATCAAAGAAATAATCGTCCCCTACTTCACTATTAAGATCAAACCAACAAGTTAGGTAAATTTAAAAGGAAATTAGAAATTTATATATTATTAAACTTTAGTTTTTAGTTATATTTGCTTTATGTCACTGTCATTTTGTAATTGTGACATTTAGAAAAATTATTTGTTCAGTTGTTGAAAATGTCATCTTAAACCTGTAACTGTTAAGTTAAACCTTGTCTAAATTTAAACCTCTTTAGTGAATACTATTGTTAGAGTTTTAAACTATAACCAATGCTTTTAACGCGCTTTTATTGGCTTCCTACTCGTCTGATTGTATGTTTGTATGTCTGGTTCAAATCTTGTAATGGATTTTTCTCCACTTCCATTACCGATTATTTTCAAATTTGACATGCATACACTTTCGGACACAAAAAAATCCGAATTTTTTTAATCAACGTTTAGAAATCCAAAATGGCGGCGTCAATACGGCCGACGCATTTGGTTATTTGTGTAGATTAAAATGAAAATTGGTGCCTAGGAAATTTATACATTTTAGTCATCAATCAATCCGATAAGTACTTTTTTCAGATATTTTTAAACATTTAATTAGGCCACCGTTTTGTTCCCCCATTTGGAATTTGTCTCAACATTTTTACCAGTTCATCCCTATATAATATTCGATTTTTGAGCAAAATTTGAACATAATCGATGCAGTAGTTTTCTGCATTGACTTTTATAACATTTTATAAAGCCGCCATTTTGGATTTGTAGTAAAACTTATCAGTTGATGGTCATTTTCCTGCAAAATTTGGATAAAATTGATAAGCAGTTTTTTAGTAATATTTTTTTAACAATTCAATAGACCACCATTTTGTTCAGCCATATTGAAATGTTACCACGTCATCATCATATGACCTTTAATTTTTAACCAAAACTTGAAGTAAATAGGACAAGCAGAGTTCTTGAGCTTTGTCTCGGACATACATACAGACTAAACGACGGAACTGAGAAAACATGATTTTTTGTAACTAAAGAGAGGAAACACTTTCGAGGAAAGTAAAAAGGCGAGCGCTATAAGATAAGAATAGAATAGCCAATTATCATATTGTTTTTCCATGTTAATAGCTAAAATTTAAAAAATAAAAGTTTTTTTTTAATTTTCAATATCCTAAATCTTAAATTCTAACCAGTTTAGAACTGTTTACGAACACATTTTTACTTTTAATATTTAAAGAATCACCATTTAAATTCCTTTACCTGACAACACTTATATAAAAAATTGGCCCAACTCAAGTGAAAATTAAAAAAAGGGTCGAAATCATCCGAAACTTTATTATTTCAGATTTCATCCAAAATCTAGGGATTTTCGAAATCGCAGTACGTTTTTGTGAGCGTGAGACGCCCTTTGACTATTTTAATATAGTATAGGTATATTCTATAATTATTTTAATTCTCTAATAGGAAAAGCTATTGTAATCGTCAAAATAAAAAAGGATTCTCACATGACCCCGACGAAATAAACGTTCTATTATACTGAACCGGATCGGTCAATACGTCATGTGACCCAAAATAAGTGAATAAGGTATCTTTTATTAGGCATGTCTCCTGGAAAAGGAAATCTTGCTCTTTACTTAGTGATTAAAAGAAAATTCCAAACTTAAACGGCCATTTTTTACAAACACATTGCCGCACCATAGTTAGGTCAACTAAAGCTCCTAGTTTCGCAGTGTTCAAGATAAAGTAAATAAAACTTATTTATTAAGTATATAAAAAATCAATGTTCTTCTAATGTCACCGCACCTTTAGAACGTTGCTTCTTGAAGTAAGGCAACATATAATTAGAAGATTGAACCATATTAACAAATACAGAATAATACATTAAAACACTTTATCTAATAAAATATTTTTTTGCAAATTAATTTCTTTAATGTTAAAATTTATTGTGGTTCCACGACCCGCTATTGGCTTTTAAGCCACGCCGGTCACGTGACCCTGTAACTGTTTACTGTAGACTATTATACTTTTTTACTATAAGGATCCATTGTCAATGAAAGTGGGATGGTCTAATGGTAAAATGGTTGTCGATCGGGTTTGCCACAGCTAACTAAAACTCTTATTACTGGTGAAATCTGATCTGAGGCTTTGGGAATTTTAGTTTGTATTTTACTATTTTACAATAAAAGTAATTTCTTTATACTGCTTAGAAACTAATACTGGAAATACATTACTATTCTCTGTATGAAAATTTTATTGCATCATGTTCAAACATATTCACCGTAATATAAATTGGTATAGACATTGGTGTTCCTGGCTTGGCATCGTCGTACAATCGACCTTATACTGTGAGGTAATTTTGGCAGTGGCTAAATATGTAAATAATGAACTCTATTTTTATTCTTACTCTAAGGTTTGAACGCTATAATCACGTAAATAGTGCCGTAGAACATCACGCCATATCCAATTTGATCACAAAGGAAGAGCACTCTGTTTTTTTTGTTACGATCCTCGAGCGGCACACACGGACTGTTTAATTGGGTTTTTATTTAAGAATGTATCCTCAACAACTGGAATATTGTCCAATTTAGAAGCTTTCAATTCATTGACGTAAGCTTCGTTATCCTTTGAAAGAGTTTTAGTGGATATCAACATGCTATTTTTTATTGAAACAAGCTTACACAAGTCATGTTCAAATTTTTGTACCTTAGCTTCTAGTTCTTGTACTTTTTTAAAAGTTTCTTATTTGTGTCCAAAAGTTGAATAATATGATTGTTTAAACTTAGAATTTTTTAAGCTAAAGCGCGAACTGACTGACAAACGGACCGTCAGAATTGATAAAACATATTTTTTGGCATCTAGGCAGCTAAAACATGAAGATATGTAAAACCTGAGAAGGTGTTTTTTCACGATTACAAACATTTTATTTGACCGCCATTTTGTTTGGCCATGGATTAGTACCACAATTTTACTAGTTGACTCCTATACCACAATTAGTTATGGCATATAATTTGAAATCAATCCATTAAGTACTTTTTCAGGCCGGATTTTTAAATGTTTTATTAAGCTGCCATTTTGCTTCGCCATCTTGGATTCATATCAGAATTTTACCAGTTGGTTCCAACATAATACTTGACTTTTTAAATGTGTTCAGATTATTTGTTGCGTTTAGATTGACAAAGAAAAATATTTTTTGGCTTTTTCGCAACTGAATAAAAATAATTAACTTTAAATTAACTGAAGGAAATATTTATTAAAATTACATGCCTCAACATGTAGACTAGTCTCTCTACGGAATGTTTCGATACATGATATAAACAATATTGTTTAAACAAGCATAAGAAATTATGTCATTTACCTTAAGTTTTTATAGACACATAGTAGTTGTACAAATACTTTCAACCTATCGGGACACATCAGTGCGTCGATGGTAAAAGAGAAACATTAAATAATAGAAAATAATTGATCAAATTACAAGAGTTCTAACCACACTACACCACAACTTGGTACGTTCTGGACGCGCGTTTCACTAACCACGTTGGCATCATCAGCAGATAAACTAAAGTTACTTATCCTAACCAAGACTATTTATAGGTAAATGTGGTCACACTTGGTTGCGCCCGACTGCACCGATGTCAAGTAAACAATAGAGGGGACTATAGGGAATAGGCTCTCTGTCTTTATTTAGTGCTTTCTTACCACATTTAACTATTTCTATACACTCAAATTTATCCAATAATCTATTATTAGATACATTTTTAATCAACTTAAGATTATTTATTCCTATTTGGTGATTGTTTTCCAAAACATGTTGGGCAACGCTTGGCTTTTCTGCTCTTCCGTATCTTAAATGTGCCATGTGTTCTTTAAAACGAATGTTTATGGAGCGTTTAGTTTGACCAACATATTTTAGATCGCAGTCATTACAGCTAATTTCATAGATGCCATTTCTCTCCTTCAAGTCGACTTTGTCTTTAGGGTTTCCAAGGAGATTTTTCAAACTGTTCTCCGTTTTGTAGGCTACTCTAAAACCTACGTTTTGAAATACTTTTTCTAGACCTCTCGTATATCTGGGATTATATGGGATTACTATGAACTTATTGGGAATCTCAGGTGCTTGAAGAGTAGTGGCATCTTTTAACATTTTGTTATGATTATGTTTATTTACAAATTTATGTACAAAATTATTATATCCATTACTTTTAGCTATGTTTTTCATCCGATTCATTTCATTCTTAAAACGTTCTTTACTTAACGGAAAATTAACTAATCTGTGTGTTAAGAAATGAAATGCTGCCATTTTGTGTTGACGGCAATGAAATGAGTCGGATGTTATATACCTATCAGTATTAGTAAATTTCCTATAAATATCAAATTTTAATTTATCGTTATATCTAATAACTAACGTGTCGAGAAAAGGTAATTGCCCATTGTTCTCCTTTTCGTACGTACAATTAATGGAAGGATATTTATTGTTTAATGTTTTTAAGAACGTGTCCAAATTTTCTGTTTTAATATTATTAAATAGAAATATATCGTCTACGATCTACACATCCTTGGGAAACAGTTCTTTTTTGAATTGGGTTTTTAATCTACCCATAAACAAATTCGCATGAAACGGAGATAAGCAATTGCCCATTGCAGTTCCCACAAGTTGTTTATAATATTTATTGTTGAATTGGAAAACATTTCGATTCATACATAATTTTGTGAGAAGCAAATATTCATCAATAATTTCTTCAAATTATTGGTTTCAAGTAGTTCCTTTAGGTACTCTAAAGCTAGTGGTATGGGTACACTAGGAAACAATGAATTACATCAAAAGATATTAAAATTTCACCTTCTTTTAAGTAACCATTCTTAATTTTATCTAAGAATTTAACGAGTTGGTAACCTCAAAGTTCTGAATTCTTCTTAACCATTTTGAAATATTGTACGTTGGTGATCCAACAGCTGAAAAATAAAAACTTCCCAGGTTTATGGATTTTGGGAAGGCAATACAGTTTAGATAACTGTGGGTTACTATGTATTAGTGTAAATTTTAGTTTATCGGACACAAGGTTTTTAAACTGTCTTAAGGTATTTTTTACTTCGGTTATCATTTTTGATAACGGATTTTTCTCAATTAAATCCTAAGGACCAGTTTGAATCATGCAAGTCTTTTTCAGTTTTCCCTAAATTTTGTGAGTTAAGAAATAAAGAACTGCCATTTTGTGTTCAATACGTGCCAGAGTCAATGAGAGATGCAGAAATCAGATGTTAAAAAGCAACAAGTCAAAATATGTTTCTCGTAAAAATACTGAAGTTATCCAGGGACTGAAGAAAAACGAATGTTTTTATTTAAAAGCTGACAAAAGAAATAAGGTTGTTATACTAGACAGAACAGATTATCTTGAAAATTTTATTCAAACTGGTCCTTACGATTTAATTGAGAAAAACCCGTTATCAAAAATGATAACCCTAAGTAAAAAATACCTTAAAACAGTGTAAAAACCTTGCGTCCGATTAAACTAAAATTTAAACTAACACATAGTAACCCACAGTTATCTAAACTGCGTTGCCTTCCTAAAATCCATAAACCTGGGAAGTCCATGAGACATATTGTTTCAGCCGTTGGATCACCAACGTACAATATTTCAAAATGGTTAGTAGAAGACTTCAGCAAATTAAATATCTCGTACGATAACTTTGAGGTTACTAACTCGTTAGAATTCTTAGATAAAATTAAGAATGTTCCCTTAAAAGAAGGCGAAATTTTAATATCTTTTGATGTAAGCTCATTGTTTCCTAGTGTACCCACACCACTAGCTAGAGTACCTAAAGGAACTACTTGAAATCAATAATTTGAAGAAAGAAATTATTGATGAATATTTCCTTCTCACAAAATTATGTATGAATCAAAATTTTTTCAACAATAAATATTATAAACAACTTGAGAGAACTGCAATGGGCAATTGCTTATCTCCGTTCCTTGTGAATTTATTTATGGGTAGATTAGAAACCCAATTCAAAAAAGAACTCAAGTATTTCCCAGGGTGTGGTATAGATACATATACGATATATTTGCTATTTTTGATACTAAAACAGAAAATTTGGACACTTTCTTAGAAACATTAAACAATAAATATCCTTCCATTAATTTTACGTACGAAAAGGAGAACAATGGGTAATTACCTTTTCTCGACACGTTAGTTGTTAGAAATAACGATAAATTAGAATTTGATATTTATAGGAAATTTACTAATAATGATAGGTATATAACATCCGACTCATTTCATTGCTGTCAACACAAAATGGCAAAGACAAAGTCGACTTGAAGGAGAGGAGTGGCATCTATGAAATTAGCTGTAATGACTACGATCTAAAATATGTTAGGTAAACTAAAGGCTCTATAAACATTGCTTTCCCAACATGCTTTGGAAAACAATCACCAAATAGGAATAAATAATCTTAAATTGATTAAAAATGTATCTAATAATAGATTATTTGATGCATTTGAGAGTATAGAAATAGTTAAATGTGGTAGGAAAGCACTAAATAAAGACAGAGGGCCTATTCCCTATAGTCCCCTCTATTGTTTACTTGACAATGGTGCAGTCGGGTGTAAACAAATGTGACCTATTACCTATAAATAGTCTCGGTTAGGATAAGTTACTTTAGTTTATATCATTTGCTGATGATGCTAACTTGGTTAGCGAAACGTGCGTCTAGAACGTAACAAGTTGTGGTGTAATGTAGTTAGAAGTCTTGTATTTTGATCTATCTTCCACCACAGCTCCTTTTCTTCTTCTTCTCCGCTCTTGTGACGTCTGGTTGTGGATGGGCTGCTTCATACTCCCAACGAGAGCGGAGTTTATGCTCAAAGCTACGCTGATGATCTTGCCATTATAGTAATAGGCAAGTTCCCAAACACCATTATAAGGCTCATGCAGAGGGCTTTGGCCATGGTGGAAAAGTGGTGCCAAAAACACGGTCTGTCTGTTAATCCGGATAAGACCGAAATGGTACCATTTACCCATAAGAGAAAAGTGGACCTCGAGAGGCTCACCCTCTTTAGGAAAGAGTTGAGAACTTCCGGGTCGGTAAAATATCTGGGTGTCTTAATAGACTCTCGACTGACCTGGAGGGATCATATTGAAAGGATCACAAAAAGGACCACAGCGTGTCTATGGGCGTGCATTGGCTTTAGACGTCAGTGATAAGGCCAATGATCACTTATGGTGCTCTTGTATAGTGGCTCGCCACTCGCAAGACGACATAAAGGAGGATGCTTGACAAGCTCCAGAGACTTGCCTGTCTGGGCATAATTGGAGCTATAAGAACCACACCGACCCGATCTATGGCGGCCATTCTAGGACTAAGTCCTCTGCACTTGCTTGTAGAGGAAGAGGCTCGGAAGGCTTCTGTATGTTTAAACGACTGGGGTCGTTGGATACACAAAGACTGGGATTTTGGGCATACGCGAGTTTGGACTGAACTGATCAGATCAGACCCTCTCCTAGTAAGGAGAGATGCCATTATTCCGATCTAAATTGCCTCTAAAAGGTTCCTTCCTCAAACCGGAGGGCCTTGTCTGTTTACAGATGGTTCTCTAATGAAGGAGGGATCTGGGGCGAGAATTCATGGGGAGAGTCCCAGGGCAAGAATTAGTCTTGCTCTTGGACGGTATGCCACTGTATATCAGGCTGAGATTACAGCAATCTTGGACTGCGTACAGGAAAAAACCTTTCCAGAGGATATCACGACAAGCATATCTATATATGCTGTGATAGTCAAGCCTCGATTAAAGCTCTGTCCTCGAACAGGGTCAATTCGCTGCTAACACTTGAATGCAGTAGAGCCCTAAAGAGGCTGTGTGAGTCCAATAGGGTTAGCTTCATTTGAGTGCCTGGCCATCAGGGCATTGGGGTAATGAAGGGACGGATCAGCTGGCTCGGGAAGGTAGCAATACTACTTTCACTGGGCCGGAACCTGCTCTTGGAATTGGTCCTTCAGCTGTCAAGGCTAGGATTAAGAATCGCACTGTCGAGAAATTCCGTGCTGAGTGGCACGAGCTAGCAGGACTCAGACAGTCTAAGGTCTTCATATCAGGCCCTTATAGCCGTTCTGAGTCTAATAGACTTCTAAATCTAAACAAACACTGGCTGGTGAAATATTACCTGCATAAGATTGGACTCCACAACGATCCATACTGCAGGTTTTGTGCTGAAGTAGATAAAACTACCGAGCATCTAGCCTATCGATGTGACGCTTTAGTCAATGCCAGACTGCTTTGCTTGGATGACACCTATGTGGAACCCGAGCTTGAGGGACGTGCGCGACCTGAAAGGGTCCTTTCCTTTCTAAAAAGGAGTGGGCTCTTGGCCTGACACGCCTACTTGGGGGGATAGCACAATGGGCCCTAGTGAGCCTAAGTGCTGCCCTTGTCGGGCTCCCCATCTATGTCTGTCTGTCTGTCCACCACAGTTTCCAGTGTTAGGACAGAAAAGAATTGATTTAAAAATTTTAAAATTTGTCAGTTTGTTTGACATGTAACCTAGATATGAAAAAAAATGATAGTTTGCAGCCATCTATAATGTTATTTTTAAATGTGTTCAGATTATTTATTGCCTTTAATTTAATTTTAAAATTTTTAAATCAATTCTTTTCTATTATTTAATGTTTCTTTTTTACCATCGGCGTACTGATGAGTCCCGATAGGATGAAAGTATTTATACAACAACTATGTGTCTATAAAAACTTAAGGTAAATGACATAATTTCTTATGCTTGTTTAAATAATATTGTTTATATTATGTATTGAAACATTCCGTAGACAGACAAGTCTACAGGTTGAGGTATGTAATTATATTAAATATTTGCTTCAATTAATTTACAGTTAATTATTTTTATTCAGTTTTCAGCGAAAAAGCCAAAAAATATAATACTTGACATTTATGCAAAGTAGCTTTTTAATAATATTTTTTTTAACATTTCACTAGACCACAATTTTGTTTTGCCATATTGGATTTTTACCAAATTGTTACCAGGTCATCCCTATATGAACCTTAATTTTTGACTAAAATTTGAAGTCAATCGGACCCTGAAACGTGAAGATCTAAAAAAAATCTCGGAGGATGATTTTTTCACGATATACTACTTCCCTTTTACGAGGGAAGCAAAAATCGGTAAATTTCCTTTACTCGGAACTGATTAATATTTTTTGTAATCTTAAAACTTATTTTTCTAGGGTCTCCAAACAAGGACTAACATGTAAATCAAGAGATGAAGAAAAACTGCATAAATGTCCAGAGTGTCCTTATCAGTCAGATTATAAGATAAACGTCAATAGGCATTTGCTTATACATAAAAATTCTGATGAAAAAGTATGGTATGAGTGTGCACAGTGTTCATATAAAACACATCACAAGTATACTTTAAAAATACACCAAATAGTACATAGGCAAACGAACATTCAGACGTTCCACTGTCGCGATTGTTCATTTAAAACTCACTCGAAATATTGTCTAAAAGATCATTTGGTCCGACATGCAAACCCAGATGAAAAAGTTTGGTACGAATGTTCGTATTGTTCATATAGATCAGATCGGAAGTATACATTAAAAAGGCACCAAATTATACATAGGCAAACTAACATTCAGAGGTATCACTGTCTGGAGTTTTCATTTAAAACCTATTTAAAGGATTCTCTAAGAAAACATTCGGTGAGACATACAAATCCAGATGAAAAAGTGTGGTACGAGTGTGCACATTGTTCATATAAAACACATTGGAAATATCATTTAAGAAGACATATCGATCAACATAGAGAAAAAAAATGGGATTTAACATTCAAGAATTTTACTATCATTCATTCAAACCCACTTAAAGGGTCTAAAACAACATTCTGTCAGATATAAAAGTCCAGAAGAAAAAGTGTGGTACAATTGTGCTGACTTCCTACAAAACGGATCGGAAAGCAAGTCTGAAGAGACATCATATTCATTTATTATAGTGAAAAAGTAGAATTAAGAGCCTTCAAATGTTCGAAATGTCCTTATAAATCTCCCATGAGAGGCAATTTAAAAAATCATCGCCGAATAGTACATAGGCAAACCAAAATTCCCTTTAAACCCCATTCAAAGTATTCTTTAAAACAGCATAAAAATACAGGTGATAAGTATAGTATGAATATGCAGACTGTTCATATAAAATACTGTATACAACTGCTAGGCATTGTCTGGCATTGCTGGGTATTATATTCATTTTCGGGTCTTAGTGGGCATTATGGAGCATCGTCGGAGATTGGTAGGTGTTATTTCTGCCTTTAAAACAATTGCGCTATTTATATTTATATTATAGGGTTTATTGGATGGTAGAAATGTCAAATACGGTGAAGTGTAGTTTTGGCGCGGAAAACCGAATAAATGTACCACTCATAATTTGAATTATCAAAGCCATATAGTGGTTTTTGGATTTTTCCTGCTCGAAAATGTCGAATAAAATCAATATTTTTACTTCCCTGGTAAAAGGGAAGTATTGTAATCGTGGAAAAATCACCCTCCGAGATTTTTCAGATCTTCACGTTTCAGGGTCCCCAGATGCCGAAAAGCATGTTTTCTCAATTCCGTCGGTCTGTCTGCCTGTTGACTGTTGACCTCAAATTTTGGTCAAAAATTAAGGTCATATGGGGATAACCTGGTAACATTTTGGTAAAAATTTAGTGTTTCCAAACAAAGTGGCGGCGCACTATGGCCAAAAACTATAATTTGGCATTCCAAAAAAATTTTTTTTTTCGTGAGCCTAATACGCTTAAAAATACTTGGGTGATGTTTATAAATAACATTTACATAAAAAATTAACAAATATTATGCGTCTTCCCTATTACCTTGTTCTATACAAGTCCGCGAACATCAAGGAAGGCTGAGACGCCTATTGTTTCAGCGCCACAGTTCACTTTTAGCTGTCACGAAAAATGTTTACGGCAGATGCCAGAAGTGTTATTTTAAAAATGGTTCACATTGCTCAAGGTATGTACGCGGTGATCATTTATAATGTCCCCCCCCCCCTCTAACTTTTTTATTTGACGTTTGGTAGAAAAACGTCAAATATAAAAGTTTCACAAAAAACAATAAGCTATTTGCAGCATACATTTTTATATATACAGGGTGTTGCCGAAATCATCCACAGATTAAAGTTATATTTTTTAAATGGAACACCCTGTATATTATACGCTAAATTAAATCCTATGAAAATTCTGCATATTTTTTGTATAACATGTCCTATACCCAAATACAATAGTTTTCGAAATATCTGCGATTTATTCTAAAGCTTATAATTTAGCTTAGGTGGCTGTGAAGTAGATCGATACCAACAAACAAAATGTTTGTTTATAACTGACAGTGACAGTTACACATTTAGCAACATTATACGTTCTTTTTATTGTAAAATGCCCTATTCGGAAAGAGAAAAACGATTAATTTTGGAAACTTTTATCAAAGCAAATAAGAGTGCTAAATTGGCTCAAAGAGAATTACGTGTAATTAACCCCCGGATGCACATTCCGGACAAAAAAACCTTTCATCGAATTTATGAAAAATTTCAACAAACATCCAGCCTAACGAGAAAGAAGAGAACAATGGAAATTGATGAAGGTAGTGATTTAAACATTTTACTAAAAGTGGAAGAAAATCCCAATATTTCCATAAAAAAAATATCGGGAAGCCTGAGAGAAGAGCTTATTGATCCAAAAAATACATCTTATGGGAGGATTCAAACCACTCTCAAAAATGCAGGATACAAGGCATTCAAAATTAGGCCTACCACAAAATTAACGCCCAGGCATCGAGAAAAAAGGGTTGAATTTTGCCATGCAATGTTGGAAAAAGTTAATGAAAATGAAGATTATTTAAAACATGTTTTTTGGACCGACGAGTCATCGTTTTCTACTAGTGGAATGATAAATCGAAAAAATAGCAGACAGTGGGCCACAGTAAATCCCCATTTCTACAGGGAATTTCAATTTCAAGGACGTCAAACTGTTAATGTGTGGTGTGCTATTTTAAACAATAAAATAATAGACCCTAATTTTTTCGAAGAAACTGTAATGGTTATATGAATTTTCTCCGGAACGAATTAGAAAACTACATGGATGAGCTCCCATTGGAGCAACTGAGAAACCTCGTCTTCCAACAAGATGGTGCTCCTCCTCATTGTGTCGTATTGGTTAAAGACTATTTAAACCAACAGTTCACGGAATGGATTGGAAAAAATGGTACGATAAACTGGCCACCTAACAGTCCTGACTTGACGCCGATTGATGCATTTTTATGGGGAACTCTAAAAGATCGTGTGAACGCAAATAACATCGAAAATAGAGAACACCTAAAAGTCTTGATTAGAACGGAAATTCAAATTCTAAATCAAGAATATTCCCAGTCTATCACTGCCGCTTTGGATCGATTACGAAGAACATACATCAAATGTATTGAAGAAAACGGGGGACCAGTTGAACAATTCCATTTGTAAGAATAAATGTATTATATTATTATCTAAATTATTAATTAAGTTTTAGAAGTTTTTTTTGTTTTTGAAGCTTTCAGGCTTCCCGATATTTTTCTTATGGAAATATTGGGCTTTTCTTCCACTTTTAGTAAAATGTTTAAATCACTGCCTTCATCAATTTCCAATGTTTTCTTTTTTCTCGCTAGTCTGGATGTTTGTTGTAATAAAAATTTCCAAAATTAATTGTTTTTCTCTTTCCGAATAAGGCATTTTACAATAAAAAGAACGTATAATGTTGTTAAATGTGTAACTGTCACTGTCACTTATAAACAAATATTTTGTTTGTTGGTATCGATCTACTTCACAGCCACCTAAGCTAAATTATAAGCTTTAGAATAATGTTTTTATTTCTGAATGATAAAATCGCAGATATTTCGAAAACTATTGTATTTGGGTATAGGACATGTTATACAAAAAATATGCAGAATTTTCATAGGATTTAATTTAGCGTATAATATACAGGGTGTTCCATTTAAAAAAAATATAACTTTTATCTGTGGGTGATTTCGGCAACACCCTGTATATATAAAAATGTATGCTGCAAATAGCTTATTGTTTTTTGTGAAACTTTTATATTTGACGTTTTTCTACCAAACGTCAAATAAAAAAGTTAGAGGGGGGGACATTATAAATGATCACCCTGTACAGGGTGTTCCAGCGAGGACTGAACAGGGACCTATTTTCGACCTTCCTTGTATTTTGGAAAAATTCAAAATAGCCAATCGATGTATTTTTTCTTGTAGAATCCAAAAATATCATAGAAAAAATATTTGAACCAGAAACAAAAGAGTTACGCTATGCATCAGGTGTTTTTTAAATGGAATGTATCGTTTTTTATACGATTTTTGGAAAGAGTGATTTTTTTTATGTCCGTTCTGATTAAAAGATTTGATTTTGCGATAGCTGTTTATATTACATTTTAATGTTTTACAAACTAAAATTTTAGCTTCACCTGTTTAAAATATACGATAGGTTGGTATAGGTGATCAAGGTAAAATGACGTTTGAATGCTTTGTCAATAAAAATTGACATTATTTTAATTATTGTCGAAGTCTTCACCTAAAAAATATATATTTGACTCTGATCGAAATGAAATACTCTTTGGACGAGAGACTACAGATTGTTATGCTATTTTACAAGTGCCAAGAAAATGCAAGAGAAGCAAGAAGAAGATTTATTGCAAATTTTCATAGAAATATATCCATCAATACAATTCTAAGGATAAAAAACCTATTTGAGAAAAATAAAACTTTACATGATAGAAAAAGAAATTCAATAAAAAATAATTATTAAATAATAAAATAAAACTACTAATAACATAAGTTTTCAATGTGACCGCCGTTTTTCTCGAAACAACATCGATAACCCCTTTGTAGCCCTTCTAAACTTGCTGTTACAATATGATTTTCCTGGTTAAGGCGGTTTATTTCATCGACAATTTTTCCCTTGATCTCTTGAATATTTTCGTTTCGTTGTCTGTATACGAGGTTCTTCAAATGGCCCCAAAGAAATGTATCCAAAACTGAGAGGTCGGGGCTATTGGGCGGCCAAGCATATGTTCCATTTCGCCCTATCCATTCGTTATGGCGCCGATTTAAAAATTGAACCACATCATGCACGGCATGAGGAGGCGCCCCATCATGTTGCCAAATTAAATTCTGATATTCTGCCAATGGTAAGTCTTCCAAAAAATTTTCAATTTCGTTTTCTAAAAACTCATAATATCTGTCCCTGTTCAGTCCTCGCTGGAACACCCTGTACTTTATATAGCATATATCAAGGTATGTACTTTTATATACTATATATATTAAACTTGGGATATATTTTGAGTTATTATTATTTCTGCTCTTTAATTCCGCTTGTACGGTTTTATTGAAAAAAATCATGATATGCAAAGTGATTATAATCAACACTTTGAGTCACAAAATTTAAATCGATTGCAAAATGACGAAAAAACAAAAATTCGTCTTATGCAAAACCCACGTACTTTGTCGACGCGTTTCTGTCGGCCTATAAGAATTCAATTCATAAAAGAGACTAATGAGGTAATTAAATCAGAATTTTCTTACATTGACAATCAAATTTCTACACTTTTTCCTATAAAACTTAGTTTAAATGAAAAAGAATTCCTTATTTACCACCACTTGTTATAAACCATAGTAGATGGCATAGTTTTCAACCCTTTGGCTTCGAATTCGTGTTCCCAAAAGTGTTACAGTTCTAAAGCTGGCCCCTCAGATTTTAATAAACTAGGTAAAGTAACATCAAGCACTTCTGATCCTACTTGTCTTGGCTTCGGGATATCTTTCTTGCACGCCTACATTCGATCATTTGAATGTTTATTACATATAGCGTTTAGACAAGATTTTAAAATGTGTCAAGCTCGTGGGGAACAAAACAAAAACTTATTCAGCAAAAGAAAACAAGACATAATCACAACTTTTCGCAATGAAATGCATTTTTTGGTTGATTCAATAAAGCCTGGCTTTGGAAGTACAAATACTGGTAACACTGCCCGCAAATTGTCTTCAAAAGTTATAGATATTGACCAAAGACTAATTTATAGGTTCAGTATTATTCTAAAAACTCTAAATTGTGATTTTAAGGTATATTATTCTGCAATTGTTCCCAATGCGTGCCACAGTTTATAAAATACTCTGGGGTAAGATGCACAAGAATCGAGACACAAAGATATTAAATTTTATAGAAAACATAATACTCGAAAAATGTCGCGAGAAATAACAAATGTAGATTTAATAAGTATTTTGCTAGTTTCTTCTGATTTGTTAATTTATTACGCCTTAGACAAAGTGCTGCAATAAATAAGGATGTTCTTTTACTGTTAGAGTCTCCAGAAGTTCCATCAGACGATGACGAGGAAGCACTGTCTGATGAACTCCTATATTGTTATTTTTTGTTTTTGTTGCTATATTAAGTATAATAATATTTAAAAATCTAATTAATCTTAGCTTAAAAACATATTTTTACCTTTAAATAATAGAAAAATTTTTTTTATGCATAATGAGTTTAATTTAACGTATATTTCCTTGATTTTCCAAATAATTGGAGCTAAGGATTTCGTGAGTACGCCCATGTAAGTCTTAGGTAGTGTTTAAATACTTAGTATTCTGAATCCTATTCAAGCCACTTTTGTTGGTATTCGTATTCAAAGAGGTATCATTTTTCGGTATTCGACCCAGCACTACCTAAGTCATACACTACATACCAAAATTTGTATTAATTTGATAACCTATTCATTCATTATTATTTTATAATGACATGATTCAATGTATGAATGCAAGTATGCGTTGTTACTTTTTCGATGATTTCAGTATTACACAAGACCAGTTTAAATTAGAGCATGTTTACCTTGAAATACATGACAAAAAATTTAGTGATCCGTAATTCATTTTGACTAGTGTATTTAATACCAAAGTAATAGATACTAACGAAAACTAATAAAATATATTCTTAGAATTATATTTAAGCTAAATATAGTTTCCTAAAGCAACCATATATAGGTTTGGTTCTCTTTTTTTTTTAAGCACTATAACCCTATCTTCATTGAAATGTAATATTTACTTCAAATTATGAAGAAAAAATATCATACATAATCTTTTTCGACTTTTCTGATTCTAAATGTTGTGTGCCATAACCAGTTATGGTATAGGGAACAATTTGTGAAATTAGATGGCCGAACAAAAATGGCAGCCAAATAAATTGTTTGTAATCGTGAAAAAAATCACTTTCTCAAGTTTTACATATCTTCATGTTTTATGAGTCCCTAGATGCCAAAAAAATCTGACTTATCAATTCCGACGGTCCGTCCGTCGGTCATGTCTGTCTGTCAGTTAGCGGAATAGTTTAAAGACTACTAACCCGATTGACTTTAAATTTTGATAAAAAATTTAAGGGTCATATGGGGATGGCCTAGTAAGATTTTGATAAAAATCCAATATGGCGAAACAAAACGGCGGCGTAGTGAAATATTAAAAAAATTATTATTAAAAAACTACTTATCCAATTTATCTCAAATTTTACACAGACGTTAAAGTATTATGTTGAAATCAACTAGTTAAATTTTGGTACGAATCCAAGATGGTAGAACAAAATGGCGGCATAATAAAATATTTAAAAATTCAGCCTGAAAAAATTACTTTAATGGATTGATTTCAAATTGTGTGCCGTAACTAATTGTAGTAAAGGGGTTAACTAGTAAAACTATTGTACTAATTCAAGATGGCGGCCTAATAAAATGTTTGTAATCGTGAAAAAAAATCACCCTCTCAGATTTTACATATCTTCGCGTTTTAGCGTCCCTAGATGACAAAAAATATGTTTTATCAATTCCGTCGGTCCGTCTGTCGATCTGTCTGTCAGTTCGCAGCATAGCTTAAAAACTGCTTATCAGATTGACTTCAAATGCTAGTCAAAAATTAAGGATCATATGGAGACGACCTGGTAATATTTTGGTAAAAATTCAGTATGGCGGAAAAGTATTTAAAAAACTATTATAGTCAAAAGCAGTGTTATCGTGCGGGTCATACGATTTATCAACGACAACTTTTTAAGTTTATTTTTCTTTTATTACGTGTAATCATATCCGCATAAAATCCGGAAGATGAATTAGATAGACCTATGATATTTTCATATGAAAAAAGAGGATAAACATATAAATACCGTTGCAAAAATCTTTGAGCGATGTCACTTCAAAATTAGATTGACAAGTCAGTGACAAAACGAGTAATAGAAAACAATTTTCGGGTTTTTTGCATCCACAAGCGAAAAAAATGAAAATTCACCGGCCAATATCCAGGAGACAGTAGCAAAAGCTCTGAGAATCGGTATAAGAACTGTGCAGAAAATTGTGCATGAAAAAAAGCATAATTTACTACCCAAGAAGATTAAGAAATGTACACGAAAAAAGCCAAAGACAGAAGACTTAAGTGACAATGTAAAAGTGGATGTTCGTAATGCAATTTAGGATTTATACACATTAAAAACTAATATAACCCTTCAAGTTTTAAAAGAAGCTTTAAAAAATCGAGGCATATTGGAAATTGGACTAAAATCTTTGTCACAATTAATAAAAATGTTGGGTTTTCGATATAAAAAGGACTGTAAACGAAGATTCTTATGCGAGTTGTCACATATAGCAAGTCAGCGCATCCAGTTCTTAAAGAAATACACGGAAAATGTTAATTCAAAATTTAGAAAAGTGGTATTTTTAGACGAGACTTGGATATTTTCTAATGGAAGTGGTTCGAAATCTTGGCAGGACGAGTCTGTACAATGTGTCAAGAGAAAAAAGGGATGTGGGACGGGAAAACGGTTCATCATTTTGCATGCAGGTTCTTCGACAGGATTTCTCGCAGATGCAAGTTTACTGTTTTCTTCAACATCCAAACGTATGGACTACCATGATAATATGAACTGTGAACTGTTTGAAAAGTAGTTAAAAGAACAACTTATTCCAAATTTAGATACTCAATGTTTAATCATTCTGGACAATGCATCTTATCATTCAAGAATCTTAAATAAATAACCTACCTCATCCTGGAAGAAAAGTGATATTTATGACTGGCTAATAAAACAAAAACAAAATCTTTTACTCAATATGCTGAAACTAGAACTTCTTTTAATGACAAAATCTATTAAAAAACCAACAATATATGCCGTAGATGAAATATTACGGGAAAGTGGCAATGAGGTTTTACGCCTGCCATTATACCATTACGAAAAACACGTGAACGATGGTCTTACATCAGATGAAGTGCAAATTGTTTGGCAAGATTCATTAAATTATATTACGCCGGAGTACTGGAAGAAATCTGTGGAACATATGGAGAAATTTAAAAAAAGTGGGATTGGTGGAATCGAGAACGAGTTCTAGATGTCGAAATAGTACCAATGATCATTGCGCCATTTGAAGACGACTCAGGAGATGAGGATTTTTTAAGTGATGATGATTTTTATACGTCTTTAATATTAAAAAGTTTAATAGTCTATAATATTAAAAAGTTTCTGAAGGATTATATTAATCTTTGACGTGAATAAATCATAAATTGTATTGGATTTTTTCGTGTACATTTTTATCTTCTTCGGAAGTAAATTATGTTTTTTTTTCATGCACAAGTTTCTGTACATTCCTTATACCGATTCTCAGAGCTTTTGCCACCGGCTCCTGGATATTAGACAGTGAATTTTAATTTAAAATTTTGTTTATTAGATTTGACACAATTTTTTTGCTTACTTTTTTAGTACATTTGTAATTTTGTAGGCAATAAATAAATAATTATAAAATACTTGTTCCAACTTTAAAGCGTGTTTAAAATAAGTAAATTTGTTCATTAATTATAAGACAATAGATATAGATATATAGCCTGTATTTTTCGCATGCATGGCCCTTAATTTTAGACTGAAATTTGAAGAAATCGGATAAGTAGTTTTTTAGCTATGCCGCGAACAGACAGACTGACGGACAGACGGAATTGAGAAAACATTTTTTCCGGCATCTGAAAAAATCTCACGAAGTAATAACTAATTATCTTGTGTTGTTAACAAAAGTGTATAATATTTTTGCAAAATAAACTTTTTTTGTTATCACAATACAAAACAGGAGTGGTCCGCATTTAAATAAATGACACTGTATAAGTGGTTAGATTTTTAGGTCAAACGGGGCTCATAATTTTTGGTGATTGATAAAAAATCTTACTTTCATTAACTGGCTGTATAATTAGAACATATCCGGATTGTTCCACTGATTCGAACCGCCTTCCGACTTTATTAAGGCGCTTGTCATTTTGTGTATTTTTGTTTTTGCCAACCAAAAAACTTTAACCAAATACATATTTAGCGAATTTTCTTATTTAATCCCTCGGCATTTAATATATAAAATAATATTAAGTGGCTATCTTAATAATATTGCGTAATATAATTAAAAAAGTATTTTCTTTCTCCCTGTATATTTGTAAATAGCCAATCGAGATTTAACTGCTCGATAAAAGAATCACACAACATTTTGGTATTCACTGCGTTTTCTGGTTTGATTCATAATGTTGGTGACCTTTGGACCCGCATGATAAGACCGCATTCGACTATTATAGTAAAAACACTAATTACACAATTTACCCCAGATTTTGCACAAAAATCAAGTGTCACGTAGGAATGAACTGGTAACATTTTGATATGAGTTCAAGACAGCAAAACAAAATAGCGGCCTAAATTTTTTTTAAAAAATCAGCCTGAAAATACTAATTATTAAATTAATTTCAATTTTTGTACAAGAATTAAGTGTGATATAGAGATTACCTGGTAAAGTTGTGATGGGAATTTAAGAGAGGGAAACAAAATGTCGGTAAAATAATATTTTTAAAACATGAACTTAAAAAAATCTTGTTCAATTGACATTGGAAATGGGGATAAACAAGATACGAATTCAACATGACGTAACAAAATGGCGGTATGTGTCAATGTAAAAACTACTTAATACTTTTATTTTAAAATATGTCTCTGGAGTTCAGTTTTGTTGTTAGTATTTTTTTTTGAGTCTGGAAGCCTAGGTATCTGTATATTTCTTCTTTGAGCATATTATCTATTATTTCATTGTTGATTGTTTCCATCATAGGGTGGTCTTTTCACTGTACAGGGTTATTTTTTATAATTTGTCACCCCCTGAGATGCTAATTTTTTCAAGATGCAAAGAAATGGTTCCTACGAAAGTTATAGGGAATTTCCTAAAGATTTACATGGCGGCAATTTATAATAATATTTTTAAAACATGAACGTAAAAAAATCTTGTTCAATTGACATTGGAAATGGGGATAAACAAGATACGAATTAAACATGACGTAACAAAATGGCGGTATGTGTCAATGTAAAAACTTCTTATTGAGTTTGTTTTAAAATATGTCCAAAAGTCAATTGGAGCATAGGTTGAAAGAAGCTGGTAAAATTTTGGTAGGAATCCAATATGATGAAACAAAATATCGCCCAATAAAAATGTTTGAAAAGACAGTAATTTAACAAATATATATACTGTGACTGTGTACTGAACTAAATTGGGTCACGCTTCACTATTCCTTACAAATGAAAAAAATCAAAACGAGGGATATTCCGGGAAAAGAAAATTTACCAATGTGTTCTGTAGTCAGTTGTCAAACCCGCAATTTAAATTTTATTGAATCCTATTTTGAATCTACCGCCCATAAGGAGTGGTGGTTTAGATTGAAGATATTCGGTATTTTCACACAGTTATTAAAAAAATCGATCCCTGTTACAGAGATTGCCATAGGTGTTCGTGATTTACATGATGGTATCGTTTCCTTACAATAAAATTAGAAAGACTAAACGATTTTTTTGAATACGGGCAGTCTTAAACGGAGAACTGCACGCAAAAAGTGAAAAACCAGCGACAAGGTCTAGTCGAGTTGAAAGTAAGATGAAAAGGTACCTACGCATTAAAAAAAACTTCCTGCACGTCCGACCTCAAAAAAATATTATTTACCATTTCAAATTTTGCAGTTACGTAGACAAAGGATCAATGTAAGGCGGTAAAGAGCCATTTTGTGGAAAAAAAATTATATGCGAAGATATGTGCGTCAAAAAGTGGTCAAAAAATGGTCGAAAATGGACAAATCTACTTTTATTTTATAACTCCAGATTTGATTTTTTCATAAAAATTCGCCTTTAGCGCCCAACTATACATATTTCCCTATTAAAATCACATTGAAGCTAATACATATCTCTTATAGTTTTAACATAATATTGCAGCGGCGGAAGGCTTGCAAATGATCCATATTACTGCGTGCAGTTCCCCCTTAATAGAAAAAAATGGAAACTGTAAGAGATATTAAAAATCTGATACCCATCCTCGAGTTCCTGTTTTAACACGCTTTTATTAGGTTAACTTCGAAGCTCATTTGTATATACCTAAATAACTATATGTGTAAACAAATCTACTTGTAATTGTCGTATTGACTTGAAACTTCGCAAATCTATGTAATTCGAATGGCAATGCAATAATTTGATACCATCGAGATAATCGATGGTACCGGTCGATTTTAATCTACTTCTAGTTCTAGTAACTTATCTTATTCTGAATATCGTGTATATATCTATTTGTAAAAAAATAATATATATATATATATATATATATATATATATATATATA
The DNA here is from genome assembly GCA_030620095.1 of Kuschelorhynchus macadamiae. Classification (NCBI taxonomy): domain Eukaryota; kingdom Metazoa; phylum Arthropoda; class Insecta; order Coleoptera; family Curculionidae; genus Kuschelorhynchus; species Kuschelorhynchus macadamiae. The sequence goes on from JAUTXW010003297.1 coordinate 273,477, forward strand.
CAATGTGTCCCAAATTTGGCTTACATGCATTGCTATCTCGTAAACCGCTATAGCTACAGGGTGGGTTAAATTAGGAAAGTTTTAGAGAATTTTATTACAAATTTGATGACGTTTTGAAGTTTAGGATATCTTTTGTGGTTTTCAAGATAATTGGGAAAAATCAAAATGGTGAATTTTCAACTTTTGCCCTTAGCTTCTAAACGACTCGTATTATGGTTTTATGGTTTATACATTATTAGGGCACTTTTATTAGAGGAACATTATGCAGGTAAAACGAAGTTTCTAGCTTCAATTGTTTTTGAGATATTGGCATCAACTTTTTATTTTCTTACCGACGCCATATTGGATTATTGTATTTTTGGAAAGATCTTTTCAAGAGCTTTCCAATGATGTATAACAAGGTAAGATTATTATTTTTCTTGAGCTCTAAAAACCAAAATAATTGTTTTTTTAAGTAGGCTTCGATTACGCATGGCGGCCATAATGAAACAAAAGAATGCCGCATGTCAACAATCATTTTGTGTTCCTGAATAGTACTTGTTATCATTTTCTCATTGTGCCGAGTTTTTACAAAGTTTATTTGAGTTTCTTATACTACTTAAAATGGAGGGTAATTATTCCAACGAAGAGAATTTGGATATGATAGAACTTTATTTTAAAGCAAATAGAAATACACAAGCAGCTGCGCGTTCATACGAAGAACAATTTCCAGACCGACATCAACCAAGCCAAAGGCATTTCAGATTTCTAATTGTTAACCTGTTAGCCTACGGGTCTTTTTTGAAACCGAAACCAAAGACCTATTCAATAGATAATGAAGCAAGAAACGCAGCTATAATAGAAAGTGTCAGGGACAACCCAACAACCTCAGTAAGAAAGATTGAAGAACAAACGGCAATTCCCAAATCAACCGTCCGAGTCTTGAAAAAACTTCACTTTCATCCCTATAAACCTACTATTGTACAGGGTCTTCAGGTAAATGATTTTGCTAGAAGAATCACGTTTAGTGAATGGTTCATCAACAAATGCCAGCAAATACCCAACTTTCATTCTAAAGTACTTTGGACAGATGAAACACGATTTACAAACTGTGGAATTTTCAATAAACATAATACTCATTACTGGGGCACCGAGAATCCTCATAATTTAGAAGAAAGACGTTTACAAACAAAATTTGGGTTCAATGTGTGGTGTGGCATTATAGGTAATTCCAAACAATGCACTTCTGCTTTAAATCACTCATAACAATTTGTATTTTAGATAACCGTTTGATTGGGCCGTTCATTTTCCAAGAAAATTTATCGGGTAACAGATATTTGCAACTATTACGGGAACAAATTATTCCAGAAGTTATAAATTCTGTTCCCCCAAACGACCTGCAAAATATTTGGTTCCAACAAGATGGCTGTCCGGCTCACGGTACCAGAGAGGTGATGGCGGTCCTCAGAAATACTTTCGGGGAAAATATTATCGCTAATAATGGCCCTGTTGCTTGGCCGGCAAGGTCACCGGATATTACTCCTCCCGATTTTTATTTATGGGGATACGCAAAAAATGAGGTCTACGAATTTTCTCCGCCAGAAAGTCTCAGAGAGCTAGAAGACAGAGTCCGAGATGTTTTTGCTAATATTAACAGGAACACCTTAAGAAGGGTTACACGGAAGGTATTGGAGAAATGTCAAAAATGTGTGGAAAATGGAGGGAGGCATGTGGTGTAACTTATATTTTTTTTATGTGTTAATTTAAATTTAGTTTAGATATTTTCAATAGTGTGATAGTTACATTTTAGTCACTAGGTATTCACTGTTAGTATAATATCTTAGTTGAAAATCTGAAACATCGATGGTTGAATTAATATTTTTACCCATAAGCTAACAAGTTTACAATTAGAAATCTGAAATGCCTTTGGCTTGGTTGATGTCGGTCTGGAAATTGTTCTTCGTATGAACGCGCAGCTGCTTGTGTATTTCTATTTGCTTTAAAATAAAGTTCTATCAATCCAAATTCTCTTCGTTGGAATAATTACCCTCCATTTTAAGTAGTATAAGAAACTCAAATAAACTTTGTAAAAACTTGGCACAATGAGAAAATGATAACAAGTACTATTCAGGAACACAAAATGATTGTTGACATGCGGCATTCTTTTGTTTCATTATGGCCGCCATGCGTAATCAAAGCCTACTTAAAAAAAAACAATTATTTTGGTTTTTAGAGCTCAAGAAAAATAATAATCTTACCTTGTTATACATCATTGGAAAGCTCTTAAAAAGATCTTTCCAAAAATACAATAATCCAATATGGCGTCGGTAAGAAAATAAAAAGTTGATGCCAATATCTCAAAAACAATTGAAGCTAGAAACTTCGTTTTACCTGCATAATGTTCCTCTAATAAAAGTGCCCTAATAATGTATAAACCATAAAACCATAATACGAGTCGTTTAGAAGCTACGGGCAAAAGTTGAAAATGCACCATTTTGATTTTTCCCAATTATCTTGAAAACCACAAAAGATATCCTAAACTTCAAAACGTCATCAAATTTGTAATAAAATTCTCTAAAACTTTCCTAATTTAACCCACCCTGTAGCTATAGCGGTTTACGAGATAGCAATGCATGTAAGCCAAATTTGGGACACATTGTATATATATATATATATATGAATTTAAACGGTTAGTTATGTTTCATTATGTATACTTCAATTTTAATAATTATCTCGCTTACCTTACGAATTCTAGTAACAAAAGATAATAGAATTTACACTTTATTATTATAATAAAAAAAATAAAAAAAAAAGATGGCTAATATCGTCTAGCCAACTTGACAAGAGTGAATTGGTAATTGTTTACAAACAAGTAACAATGGAAAAGGGAGAATCTTTGTTGAATTTTTTTCTCTCCCTTTATAACTCTATAATCTCTCCAGATTATCGAAGTTATACATAATTATAAGTTTTTATTTAAAAAAAGCAACTATTGTGTATTAAGAAATGATCTAACAATGCAACATATTTTCAAAATGACCGATTTCTGGATGTTCCTGTGAATGTCTGTATTAAGTCCTAATTGAGCCAAATGCGGTGTAAACGTTGTTGGGGTGAGACCTGTTACTGATATGACGAGAGGAACAAGGATGACTCTTTCCTGTTTCCACAGCCTTCTTACTTCCATTGCCAAGTCGGTGTATTTGGCGATCTTCTCACTGTATTTCGCTTGGATGTTCTCGTCGTTGGGAACTGCCATGTCAATTAAATAAGCGATCTTTTCTTTTTTGGATTGAAAGGTGATATCGGGTCTGTTTGCGGGGATTGTTTTACCTGTATGAATGTCAGTGTCCCAGTAGATTTTGTAGTTTTCGTTTTCAAGTATGGATGTTGGTGTATAATGGTAGTAAGTAAATGGTCTAAGAGTATTTTTTCGGACCAAGTGTTCTTCTTTTCTACTCGAAATTGGATGTGACTGTGTGCGTCTTGTAGCGTATCATACCCTTTGTTTTTTTTAACGCTCAGCTAACGGCAGCTTTTCATCTGGAGAGCACTATGGGTTCGGGGGTAAATGAAAAATAATTTTATTAAATTAACTTTGATGTTAGATATTAGAATTTAATTATTAAATTTTGGTGTGTTCTTTAAAATCAAAAGTAAATCTTAAAAAAAAATACATTAGATAATCCAAGTAGACTTGTAATAAACTTTAGCCTAAGCTAGTTCCTATAGCAAAAAAAAACTGAAATAAAAATTAAGTGAGTGTAGGCAGGATAAATGAAAATATGAGGTAAATTTTCTATACTTACGACACCATATATTTTATAGCAAATGTACAATTTAAATAAGATAATTTTAAATAGGTAAAAAAAAAAGGATTTTAATATGCCAATATTTTCATAAAGAAAATTAAATAAGCCTAATAGTCGACTATAGTTCACATAACTCCTTAACAATTTTAACACCTTTAATTATTGTTACATAAATGAAAGTTAGAAAGAAATATTTAATTAACTGGTTCACTTTTAAATAGCATAAATCGTTTAAACTGTAAATCAAATGTGTAATATTAAATAATGCTTGTAGTAAAAAAAAATAATAAAAATGGATAATTAATAAAAAAATCTGGCCTTTATAAATCCTTCCAGGGATGTCAGGACTTCAAGGGCTGCATCAAAACATCAAAAGAGAATCACTTCAAAATCACAGGAACAGATACAGTGTCTGGAACTAACAGCATTCGAACAGAACTGGATCAAATAAAGAAGTCTAGGTGGGACAACAGATTACGTTTCTTTCTGGCCAACCAAGAAGATCGAGCACGGAAATAGTCAGTAAAGTGACTCGTGAAAGGAAGCGGCAAATTCAAATTCACCATGAAACTTAAGAAAAATCATTAACTCGATTCGGCAACACTGCAACTGAAAACCGAAAGTAGAAACGCAAGTCGTGAAGTGAATCCATGACTTGAGAGTACCAAAAGGATATGTTCATATTAAATATAAAATTCCTTTACCTGCTTTGAATATTGAAGTGATGGCAAATATTTTGATTTTATCTAGATGGCAACGTAAAAAAAAATACGAAGTAAATTACTTGTTTTGGTTTATGTACAAATTATAAAAAAACGACATTTCCACCCTAAAATTAAATATTACGTTATAAATCCCACTTATAGACAACCCAAATTACTTCTAATATATATCCGAGTGAATTAAACTGTTCACCAAATGAAACAATTTAGCTCATGAAAAATATAATGCTACAGTTTGCTAGGTGGTTCGTTTCAAAATTACTTGGATAATGAAGGGGGTCACGTAAATAGGCTGTAAAAATATGAACTCCTAGTTCTTGTTTTGTTTTTCCTTGTTCGTTTGTTTATTATCCTTATATTAGTATATAAATAATCACATTAAATATATTTTTTCTACAAATTAGTGTTTTGTTTTTGACATTCCATGGGTAAAGCAATTTAAGTATCTGTGGATTGCGTTCACGTCCAACAGGGCTTCTTTGTTTTTAGTTGACATTTCATCATTTCATGGGTACCGTAAAGTGGGGTGACTTTTCCAAATATTTCATATTTTTTTACCATAAAAGTTTTCATAAATTTAGTTATGCCTTCTCGCTGAAGTATGTGAAATTTTGGTACTTAAGAAATAACTATTGTAAAGTACAATAATATAAACCAATTGCAATTAATTTTTTTTTATTTTTAAAAATTTGGCAATCTCACCTTTATTTTGGGGTGACTTTGCCGATGCTTTTTAAACCTATTGTATGGTATTCTAACAACTGGATATGGGTCAGTTTGCCATCTAAAAGATGTTTTTAAATAGGGGAGCACAATTTTTTGAAAAAAAAAATATATACCTAAAATTATAAAAAACACAAAATTTTTCAAAATTTTTATTTGACATTAAATACGATTCTTTTTACAAGAAAATATTGATTGTCAATAACAAAACAAAATTTTGAACCAAATTTGGCAACAGTTAAACAAAAATAAACTCAAAAATTGTGTTTAAAAAATAAAATAAACTAATTTTTATTATTTTAAGTAATGAAAACATTGTGCTTTATCTACCTCTACATTAGATTAAAGTTATTTATTATATTTGAATCAAATGTGAAAATGTTCCTTGAAGAGGAAGGGCACGTTGGTTTTGGTAATACTAACATAACTTCACTCCTATGAATATCACTTATATCGTCTACCAGTGGAAAAACAAATTTGTTATCAGTTTTTTTTCTTAAAAACTTAACTGTCAAGAAATCTTCGCCTTCGTCACTCTATTGCAAAACAGTTCCTATATAATATTTCGTTGTTTTTTTTGTCGAAAATTTAACGATCAGAAAATCATTGTTGTGTATTTTTGTATCTATCCCATTTTCGTTGTTGCTTTCATCACTTTCAAGTGTAACATCATCCATTGGCTTCGGATATTCGTTTTCATCGCTGCTAATACTTGGCGTGTCCTTGCCATTTTCTTCTACAGTTGTAGTTGTTAGCTCGTCAGTATTGTGGTTTTCTTTCGATTTTTTGACGTTACTAGGACCAGCTGACATTCTATCGATATCGTCTAGAGAAACCGACCGACCAGGGTCAATATTGATCATCTTCCTTTTTGGCTGAGAATCAGTATTTGGACGCCTCTTCTCCTCTAAGTACTGCAATAACGCTTGATCTATTGATCCACTTATTCTCTGCTCTACACGTTTTTTCGGCATCCTTTTGAGGACTTGACTTTTATCCAAGGGGTAAATTCCAGCGGCTCTAAAAGCATTTTTAATTATTTCCGTATTATTAATCTCCATTTTATCCATAAGTTTTTTCAGTAGGCTTGGAAAGGTGGACTTGTTAAGTGCTTTATCCCGGGGATTTTTTAATTTATAATTTGTTAATATACTTCGCCAAGTTGCCTTTAATGAACGAAAATATCCCACATCAAGTGGTTGTGTCAGGTGAGTGGAGTTTGGGGGAAGGAAAGTAAATCGTAAGTTATATTGTTGACAGATCCTTAAAACAGCTACATTTAGATGAGACGACAAATTGTCACCAATAACCAGCTTTGGACCTTCATAGGTTTTTGCCCAAGGAATTACTATTTTCTCAAACCAGTCTTGAAAACAAAATTGATCAAACCAGCCCGACTTTGTGCGATTGAACCTGCATCCTTGTGGGCCGCCTATGCACCATTGATCGTACAATCTTTCTGCCTTGTAGACAACATACGGTGGCAGCACTTTGCCTGAGGCAGTAGCAGCAAACATGATTGATATAGAGCTTTTGGTTGAGTTCATGATCCTTTCTGGATATTTTGTACCTCTGTGAAAAATACATTTAACCGCACCCGGATCGTCCGTAACATTTGTCTCATCGTAGTTGAGTATTTGGTCAGGTGGAATGTCCATAATATGTTGTTGTAAATTTTTAAAATAATTATTTATTTCTTCTTCTGTTTTTTCGGCTCTATTTCTCTTAATATTCTGGCACGTCCTATTTGTCAGCCGCTGTTTGTTCCTTTTAATGAAAGCCAGGCACCATTCCTTACCAGGAATATTACTTTTAAATTTGCTTATAGACATGCCTTCCATATCCAAATAGGATTTTACAACCATGCGCAAGTCGTACATTGTCAGCGGGCTGCCGTATTCTGCTGCGGCAATTAATACATCAGTCAATGTTCTCTCCATTGCTTCGGATAAACTTGTTTGACCACCCGAGTTGTTCATATGTTTTTCTGAACTTTATTTACTATGGTTCGTCTTGGTATACCAAAAAAATTACCTGCTTCCGTGCTATTTATAACACCCCTTTTGACTGCCTGGACGGCCCTAGCAAGATCTTCAGGGCTGTAGTCCATGTATCGCCGAGACCCAAGTTTTCTTTTATATTCCCTTGGCATGGCTGAAAAAAAGTGCGGGGTGAGTTTGCCATTGCCAATTATTTCTAACATTTTAAACTTGACAACATAGCAAAAACATTATCCGACTCTCCAAACATAACTACATAACCACACAAAAATTCAGCTTACGATTACAATGCATATAAGAGCTCTAAATCTTAGCAACACACTCTACTAGGCATGCAGTAGTTTATAGGCTAAACTTACCTTATTATATCTCTTTGTTGACTACAAATGTTTAGATTTATTGGCTAACACAGCGTTCAAACACGTTCTAGGTATCGTTCGCGCCAAATATCCGAACAGCAGTGTTGCCAACTTATCAAAAAAATCCTTTTTTATGTCTATGTGTATAAAATGGCAAAGTCACCCGCTCAGGCAAAGCCACTCCATTTTACGGTACCGCGATTTAAGTATGGCTGCATATCTGTGAAATTGTCATATGTGGTAACTTTAAAGTGGAATAAGTCAAAAAGTACTGTACCGAATATAGACAAATTAAATATTTTTGGAAAGCGGAGAATGACGAGAATCCATAAATGTCAAAAAATACAGGGTGTCCTATTTAAAATAACAAATCTGATGGTAATTTGATTTTCCGATCGTCTTTTGTTTTTAAAACTACCGCCATGTAAATCTTTAGGAAATTCCCTATAACTTTCGTAGGAACCATTCCTTGTATACCAACCTTTGTATCTTGAAAAAATAATCCTCTCAGGTGGTGGCAAATTGTAAAAAATAACCCTGTAACTTGTTGATATGAAGTAGCTTGTTGTTGTTGTCCAGGGTAAACGTTTCTGTGATTTTAAGGAGTTCCTTTAGCTGGGCCTTTGTGCTTGGGTTTAATTTTATGTCATCCATGTACAAGAGATGGTTTATTTTGTGAAGTTATTTTTTTGGTGTTTAATGTCTATTGTTATTATTATTGTTTTTATGACTTCCTGTCTCACAGTATTCCTGTGGTTGTATTTTATACTGACGGGATTATACCAAGTCAATACAAAAAGTAAAAAAAAGGAAATGGAAAAAAAAGCAACTATTGTGTATTGAGAAATGATCCAACTATGCTACATGTTTTCAAAATGACCGATTTCTGGATGTTCCTGTGAATGTCTGTATTAAGTCCTAATTGAGTATTGAGTCCTAATGCGGTGTAAACATTGTTGGGGTGAGACCTGTTACTGATATGACGAGAGGAACAATGATGACTCTTTCCTGTTTCCACAGCCTTTTTACTTACATTGCCAAGTCGGTGTATTTAGCAATACACTGTATTTCGCTTGGATGTTCTCGTCGTTGGGGACAGGCATGTCAATTAAATAAGTGATTTTCTCTTTTTTGGATTGAAAGGTGATATCGGGTCTGTTTGCGGGGATTGTTTTATCTGTGTGGATGTCAATGTCCCAGTAGAGCTTGTAGTCTTCGTTTTCAAGTATAGATGTTGGTGTATAATGGTAGTAAGGGTCTGTGTTCTCCGTAAGTTTGTATGTTGTGGCTAATGCTTGATGAACGACCTTCGCTGCTGAGTTGTGTCTCGCAGTGTATACAGTTCCGGCCATTATTCTACATCCACTCGTTATGTGATCGATCGTTTCTCTCTGCTGGTGGCACCTCCTGTCGTCTTCAATGGTTGTGTCCTTGATGATGTGCTTTCGGTAGTTTCTGTTTGCTATGACTTTGTCCTGGATGGCAAGCAGGAAGCCTTCTGTTTCAGGGAACAGCTGCCCTTCTTGTAACCACGTATATGAAAACTTTTTATGGTCTTGGTTTATGTGGTATCTGTGTCAACCGTGAAGTGTTTTTTCAGACCAGGTATTCATCTTTTCTAGTCGTGATTGGATTTGACTGTGTGCGTCCGCTGCGTGGCTCGTTTGAGACAGGTCGAGCGGTGTATAATTCTTGTCTGCCTTCACTATTGTCTTGTGGAGGTTAGTTTGTTTGTTGTGGAAGAATTTTCGTAAATTTGTTTTTTATTTAGCGATTGTATATCTATAATTCCCCTTCCTCCTTCTTTTCTCTCCATGGTGAGTCTTTCCTTGCGTGCGTTGGGATTTAACTTCCTGTGTTTAGTGAATGCAGAGCGTATGAGAATGTCAATGTTTTCTATGTCTGTGTGTGACCATTTAATGATACCAAACGAATACGTAAGAATAGGTATGGCGAAGGTGTTAATAGCTTTCGTTAGATTTCTGGAATTCAGTTTTGTTTTTAGTAGCTTTGTTAATCTGGTTTTAAATTCCGTCTTGAGCTCTGATTTGATATGAGTGTTGTTAATTTTGGTGCTTTGATGGAAGCCTAGGTATCTGTACGTTTCTTCGTTGAGCATGCTAGTTTCATTGCTGATTGTTTCCCCCGTAGGGTGGTCTTTCCACTGTCCTTTGTTGATATTAAGTAGCTTGCATTTACTTATAGCAAATTCCATGTTGATGTCCAGGGTAAACGTTTCTGTGATTTTAAGGAGTTCCTTTAGCTGTGCCTTTGTGCTCGCATATAATTTTATGTCATCCATGTACAAGAGATGGTTTATTTTGTGTAGGTTATTTTTTTGGTGTTTAATTTGGAATCCGAAGTTTGTGTTATTCAGTGTGTTTGAGAGTGGATTGAGACAGAGGCAGAACCACAAAGCGCTGAGTGAATCTCCCTGGAACATACCTCGTCTGATGTAGATCTCTTCTGTTTCGATGTGCTCTTTTTGTGTTCTCAAGTTGATTTTAGTTTTCCACGTACTCATGATTTGCGTAAGAAATTGCCTGATGTTTTTATTGACTTTATATAATTCTAGTACTCTGGTTAGCCAACTGTGGGGTATCGAATCAAGGGCTTTTTTATAATCTATGTAACCATTATGAAGGTTTCTATAGTTTTTTCTGGTTTGTTCCATGATGACGCTGTCTATAATGAGCTGCTCCTTGCATCCTCGGCTGTTTTTCCTGCACCTTTTTTGTTCTTCCGTTAGAATGTTTTTGTGTGCTAGATGTTGTTCTATTCTCCTGGTAATTGTGGCTATGATGATCTTATATAGGGTTGGAAAGCACGTAATAGGTCGGTAATTTGTCGGGTCCTTTTTGTCTGAATTTTTGGATTTAGGGTATGTTATTCCTTGTGCGAGAAAACTGGGGAGTATGCTAGGTTTTAAAATAATTTCATTAATTTGGCTAGTGAGAACTTCATGTGTGGAGGTAAACTATTTGTACCAGAAGTTATGAATGTTATCTATTCCAGGACATCTCCAGTTATGCGTGTATTTGATTGTTTCTGCAACTTCTTGTGTTGTCATTGCAAAGTCCTCTTGTTCCTCTAAGCACTTGTGTCTGTCTTCTTCCGCTTTAATCCATGAAGCGTTATTATTGTGTAGTTTCGGTTCTGACCAAATACTTTTCCAGTATTCTGTGATCTCTTGTTTGGTCGATGGTTCTAGTACTCGTGCCTCCTCATTGCTCATGATTTTTTGGTAGAACTGTTTTTCGCTTCTTCGAAACAGGTTGTTAGCCTCCTTTCTTTCATTTGATTCTTTGTATCTTCGGAGTCTTGTGGCATACACAGATAATTTTTGCTTCAGAGTGTCAAGGATTTCTGTAAGCGTGTAATCAGGAGATGCAGATTTGATTTTCTCTACACGTTGTGTGATACGTTTTGACTTGTTGCCGTTCATGGATTGGGTAAGATGTCCCAATTCTTTTCTAATTTTGTTAATTTTGTTTTCGAACCTTATCTGCCATTTGAATTTTGTTTTTATGTTGTTGGTGTTTCTGTGTTGTGGCGGGAGTTTCTGATTGTTCTGTGTTATCGTGGTTATAGCTGCTGCGTAGATCACTGTATGAATGTTCTCAATTGTGCTCGCATTCGTTATGTACTCGGGAATTATGTGTTGATGGTCTTTAGGAATTTATGTGTGTCCCGTTTGAAGATTACACGAGGAATAGGATCTCTTTGTTGTAGGATTGGAGCCTGATCAATTTTTTAGATGTGACTTCATTTCTACTTTGATTGCTTGTCTGAGAGACGGTCCGAGGTGTAGTTGTGTGTATGGTGCTTTGGGCGAATGATTCACTTGTCCTGTGTGCTGTATGGTGCTTGTCATCTGTCGTGGGTTGTTGCTGGATGCTTCGCCTCTACTGAGCATTGAGTGAGGTTGCAGATCCTCTTGCACAAAGTTGGGCTGGTTTGTATGTGGAATCGGTTCGGCATCTGCCCCACTGTCCTCAATGTTTGGTTGATGAATGTTTAGTTCAACAGCTACCATAGCATTGATGTTTTTCAATGCCAGTGGGGTGAGCTTACTCGCCTTAGTGATGACTTTTTTGATCTATTACTCTCTGTTTTGTAATAAGTGATTTGAATTCTGGATATTGTGCTATGAAAAGTGTATGCAGTTTATGTCCGTATCCTGATGAAATTGTCTCAAGTTTAGTAGCGGTGTAGTAGGAATGCATCATCATGCATTATTATTATTATTATTATTATTATTATTATTATTATTAATAATATGAATTGGTATCTGAACGAAGGAAGTTCTGTGCAAGGGCAAATTCACCGATTTGTCTATTTGTAGTTTCCCAATTTTATATACTTTTTGCTTATTAGTATTTTAGTAATGTACTTCATAGATGTGTTTCGACGAAAACCCTATGTAATGACCTTGTGTTATTTTTCCAGGATCGACAAACAAGAATTTACTACACGTAAATCAAGAGGTAAAGCAAAAAATCATAAATGTCCAAAGTGTCCTTATGAGGCAGTTTATAAGAGTGGCATCAAAAGACATTCTGTCATACATAAAAAGCCAGATGAAAAAATGTGGCACGAATGTGCGCAGTGTTCATTTAAAACAGCCTGGAAAGGAACATTAAAAAAGCACCAGATCGTACACAGGCAAACTAACATTCAGAAGTTCCACTGTACTGTGTGTTCATATAAAACTCACTCACAGAATTGTCTAAAACATCATTCGATCCGGCATACAAACCCGAATGAAAAAGTGTGGTACGAATGTACACTCTGTTCATATAAAACAGATCGGAAGTATACATTAAAAAGACACCAAATTATACATAGGCAAACTAACATTCAGAGGTTCCAATGTCACGAGTGTTCATTTAAAACTCACTCGGAGAATAGTCTAAGACAACATTCGGTCAGACATACAAATCCAGATGAAAAAGTATGGTACGAATGTGCACACTGCCTATATAAAACAGATCGGAAATGGTATCTAAGCAAACATATCATTAGTCATAGAAGAAAAATGGGATTTGACGTTGAGGAATTTCACTGTCCCGAGTGTTCATTTAAAACCCACTTGGCGTATAATCTAAGACGACATTCGACCAAACATAAAAAGCTTGATGAAAAATTGTGGTAAGTAGTTATTTTAGGAGAGAAGCCCCTTCTTCTCCTCCTTCTTTATGCATCTGCTCCTCCTCCTCCTCCCTAATACTGCAAATTATTTAATCGACTTCGTTAGTTTAATCTCGCCACAGAAGGTTATCCCCTCTATTAAAATAGTAGCCTAGCGGATAAGGAATAACATTAACAATTCTAGAATTGCATAGTGAATTTACCAAATTACTATATGATGTTAATGAGCATCAAATGAGAAGTAGGCCATCTTTTTCTTCATTTTATTCCGAACTGTCACAAGATTATTCAAAGGCAGTATGGTTGTGTGTTGACTATTTAAAAAAATTTAGACTTGTTAGAATTTGTACGAGAGTTGATAAAGTTAGGCTTTTATAGTGAGGTCATAAGTTTAAAAAAGTGTGTTCAAAATTCAAGCGGCGGAAGCTGAAAGAGATTTTTACTTGTCAATATCTAAAGAAGGTTTAGTCTAGAAAATTGTGTAATTATGATGGAAAGTGTTTGAAGAGTTTGTTAAGTCGGAAGCTTGCTCAAGATATTTATCTTTTGCTAGTGATGATGATAACGTAAATGCTCAAGATTTAATGAAAAGTCACAAATATTTAGAACATGCTGAGTTTTGTAAAAAAAATAGCGTAAGTGTGTAAAAACTTTTTAGAAAACAAAAACATAAAGCAATTTTTTGCTGATATTGACAGTTTAGAAGTATAGTATAAAACGGTTTGTTCATCTAACTTAATAACTGGCTTTTTTGAATATTTTCTTATACATTCAGCTTTTTCCTTCCCCTTAACGTAAACAAATTCAGTATCCCGGTCAATTCTTTGATTATATTTGAAAATTGTTGAAGTGGGGTATGTCGAGAATTCCAGTATATACAATGATAATTTTTCATTAACCAAATAGCTTGCTTATGTTGTTCAGGCAAAAGAAAGTTAGTTTAAAGGAAAAGGTGGTTTAAAAATATAGTAACTTATTCTATCTCCATCGTAAGCTGCTAATTCTTTAGGTATAAATTTATATTTTTCGTCCTTAAAACCTTGAATGTCTAATACTGGCCTCATATTTTTAATTTAGAAAATTTCTTAAAAATAAATGTTTTTTTTTTAGAGTAATCTACAATATCCTTGTTGAATTCTCTTAATTGTCTGATAAAAGTTTCTATCTCTCCTACTTGATGGGACATTATCAGTTAGTCACGTTTTCTTGTCAAAAGTCTAGTAACAACTGACTTTTGTTATTTGCAAGTTATATTTAAGAATTAAATTTAATTTTGAGATACAATTTTAGTAAATGGATTGTAACTAAAAACTGTATCATGTAATATTAGACAATACGATGTTGTGTCTTTTTCTATATCATTATTTAGTTCAAATTCTACTCTCATTACAAGAAAATAACGAATTAACAGCAACAATTCAAGAAGTGCATAGTGAATTTAGCAAATTACTATATGAAATTAATGAGCATCAAATGAGAAGTAGACTTCTTCATTTTATTCCGAACTGTCAGAAGATTATTCAAAGGCAGTATGGTTGTGTGTTGACTATTTAAAAAATTTAGACTTGTTAGAATTTGTACGAGAGTTGATAAAGTTAGGCTTTTATAGTGATGTCATAAGTTTAAAAAAAATGTGTTCAAAATTCAACAGTTTTAAAAGAAATATCTGCGGCGGAAGCTGAAAGATTTTTACTTGTCAATATCTCGACGAGTTTTAGTCTAGAAAATAGTGTAATTTTGATGGAAAAACTAGTGACCGAAGTGTTTGCTCAGGATATTTAGCTTTTGCTGGTGATGATGATAACGTGGATGCTCAAGATTTAATGAAAAGTCACAAATATTTAAACATGCTGAATTTTGTAAAAAAAAAGCGCAAGTGTGTAAAAACTTTTTAGAAAACCAAAACAGAAAACAATTTTTTACTTATATTGACAGTTTAGAGATACAATATAATTTTAATGTTATGTTATAATAAGTTTAAATAAAACAAAGTACATATAACTAATATTATTTTTATTCATTCATAAAAAAGTTATCAAATAAGTATAAAACGTTTGAAAGTGCAAACATACATAATGATTTAGAGTGATAAAAACATTTTGGTTTAGGTGCCATTAAAACTGGTTGTTCATCTAACTCAATAATTGGCTTTTTTAAATACTTATACATTCAGCTTTTTCCTTCTCCTTAAGGTAAACAAATTCAGTATCCTCGGACAATTCTTTGATTAAATTTGAAAATTGATGAAGTGGGGTATGTCCAGAATTCCAGTATATACAATGATAATTTTTCATTAACCAAATAGCTTCCTTATGTTGTTCAAAAAGAAAGTTTATAGGAAAAGGTTGTTTAAAAATCTAGTGACTTATTCTATCTCCATCGTAGGTTGCCAATTCTTTAGGTATAAATTTATTTTTTTCGCCCTTAAAACCTTAAATGTCTAATACTAGCCCCATATTTTTAATTTCTCTTTTCTTATGTTTTTTTGGAGCAATCTTCAATATCCTTTTTGAGTTCTCTTAATTTTCTGATAAAAGTTTACATCTCTCCTACTCGGAGTGACATTATCAGTTAGTCACGTTTTCTTGTCAAACGTCTAGTAACAACTGACTTTTGTTATTTGCAAGTTATATTTATAAATTAAATTTTATTTTGAGGTAAAATTCCCGCATGCGTAGCTGATTTACAGTTGCTTTACAATTTTAGTAAGTGGATTGTAACTAAAAGCTTTATCATGTATTATTAGACAATACGATGTTGTGTCTTTTTATATGTCATTATTTAGTTCAAATTCTAATCTCATTACAATAAGTCCTGCTTATAAAGATTCTTTTTGATGAGAACAATTAATGTATGCAATCAATATGCCTTCTCCTTGAATACGAGATGATCAATTAATGGTTCTTCTGTTTTTCCATAATAAGTATTGCAGAATTGAAATACATTTCATGCAAGATAACGAATTTATTTTTACTCATATCTAATATGAGATCATTATAAGTATAATTGCAGAATTTGACAATACTTTAAAGTTTCTTGAGTCTATGTCATTAAATTCACTCATATTGCTCTTTTTCTTCTTACATTTTTCTTGTTGAAATGCAAGTATAACATGACGGGGTTTCAACTCGAGTTGAGGTTTTAACTGGCCAATTGTGTCTATTAGTTTTTAATAGTTCTGGATACTCAATTACTTCCCAAGTTCTAAACGCTATTATTATATCAGTATTTGTATCTATAATTTTTGTTAGTGATAGTTCTTGAGGAATTCCTACTGTTATATGAGGTATATTCCATGTAAGTTTGTTAAGAGTAATTTTTGGATTTTCCTTGTTATCTGTGGTTGAAATGGCATTGTTATCGGTATTATCTCTAACAAGTATGAGCTCTTGTTTCGAATTTAGTATTACTTTTTTATACTCTTCGAAGAATCCCATTAAAGTTTTAAGGGGTATGCAAACATTAAAAAATCCTGTTTTTTCATCGACGATAGATACAGTTGTGGTCGTAGTCGCACCTGTTTGCACAGTTTTAACAGGATGCCAGCCTGCATTTCGTAATTTAGCTGACTCGTTTTCATTAAATGAAAAATAACCTTTTAGAGATGATGTGATACCAACATTTCTAACCGAATCTATAGCTACACCAATTGGTATCTTATTTCTTTAAAAAGAAAAGCAATTCCTTTGTTAAACTCAACGTTTTAGAAACTGTTTCGGCCTCTCTAGTTAACTTTCCTTTTATGTAAAGAAAACTCTCGCAAGGAAGGGTGTATTTATCAATTTCATGGACGGGAATTATTATCTCATCATTATTTCTTAATTTGGTGGGTAAATAAGGTTCATAAGAGTGAATTTTCGAATGAGTGATGGAATTATCAACTAAGAGCTTTTCTGTAACATTAAGCATATTCATATCAAAAGTTTAAGAGACTCCAGAAACTTTTAATTTGCAGTAGTTAGCTCTTTAACGTTAACACGTCTACTAATGTTTTTCTTGACTAATTTATGCCTATTATATGTTTTTTGAACAATTTTATTTGGAATACTAAAATTTCTGTTGTATAATATAATCATTATTAATCTAGTTTTATAATGTGCAGTCTAAGTGTAACTGTTTCGTCAGGAAAATTTACTATTTCCGCGTTTTGATCTAATATTCTGACAGTAATTTTATCTATCATTTTCACGGTTTCAGGAAAATATATAATATTACTTTTAATTATTTTAAATCCTGGAGAGACGTTTGGAAAAAATTGATGAATAATATGAACAGGTCTTCCGTTCAAGTAGGAACCTTCAGCAATACTGCAATCGATACATAGTGAATTAACTTTTATAATTTCTGCAATAACATCTGAATGTTTACTTTTTCCGTCACCTCTGATAATCTGATGTTTACATCCTAAAATTTTGCCTATACTACACTCGTTAAATGTGATGTTTGTCGAAGATTTAATGGCCGATTGTAGAGTATTATTATTTGCAAATAAATGAAACGAAATCCCTATTTTATAAAATTGTTCTATTAACTATTTATTACTATCTTGAATTTCATAGCTTCCAGGAGGGATTTTAATAAAACCGTTACCATCCCCATGGAACAATTTATTATTTTTTCATCAATATTTGGAATAGCATTAAACGTTTCAAAATTAGATAAAACTATAACATATACTGGGTCAACATTTAAATAAATTGGAGGGTTAAAATTCACATGCAACCTTGCTCCTTGAGCAGAGAGCGCTATTGTGAACGGCTTTCTAACGCATTGTCTTCTTAAATGATTCTAAGATTATCTATTGTGTGTTTTTATAAAGACATGTTAAACAAAGTTGACCACAATTTGAAGAATTTTAAGACTGATAAGAGTTAGGATTATATATAATTTTGTTTTTGCTACCATCGCTAAAAAGATAGGATATAATCTCTAAAGGAGGCCTTAAATTGCCGAAACTATCAAAATAATTGATAATTTTATCATTTTTAATATAAGCAGTCCAATGTGTACCTGCTGCATTACTATTAACTAAATTTATAATATCAGTTTCATATTTACTGATAACGTTTGTCATATTATTCCGCATAAATACACCTCGAAAATTTGGAATTTGTACATTTGACATACTTTTTTAAATCAATGTCAGTTAGTGGTTTACGAGGCACCATCTTTAACAGTTTTTTTGTTTTAAATATAATCCACACCCTTGGTTATATGGACGCAAAAATAAACCTTTTCCAATAGATAATTACTCCGTAACTTTATTATGTCTTTTTTGCTTTTCAAGTTTATTTTTAGCGCTCCTCGCCGAATAAACGGCTGAAGCAATAGAGCAGCTCCACCACTAAGTGCTCCTAACGCAGATAACCCTGCAAAAAGAGGGATTAATGGTAAAACTCAACCGGTTTTTGAAATTGGGATAATTCGATTTCTTTTTTTTTTAACTATATTCCCCTTTCTTTTCGTAACCCCATTCCCAATCTTGATTTAGCTTTCATAATTCCACATATTCCTAAAGCAACAGTCTTTTCACCGATTGGTGCCTCAGGTGATTTGAATCTTTTAAATGCCCTTGATGCCAATGCCTGATCCGCTTCGTTGCGATGATGTTTTAAACCAGAAAATGTATAGTAAGCGATATCGTGTTGTTTGCAAGCTTCGTCTAAAGCATTTTTGCTCTTATCTCCCCTAACAAGCCGTCTACCTAGTTTGGTTCCTAGACCATAATAATTGTATGATGGAACGTCTCGTCATGAGCATTGACCTGAAAATATTTCTTAGATTTACTTTGATTTCCCTAGAATGTGATTAGCAAGCAATTTTTGTCATTGCCAGTCAAAAATCATGATGTCGATTTAAATAATTTTAAAAAGCATGGAAGGTTTTTTGGGTGGTGTTCGAAGAGAGATTTAATTGTAGGACCTTCTGGTTCAGGAAACACCAATGTGGTGTTGCTCTTTTAATATCAGAAAATGGTTTACGTTTTGAGAATGTATATATTTTTTCAAAATCTTTGTAAACGAAATATGAATTTTTGAGATACGTAATGCAGACTATTAAAGAACTAGGATATTTTGAGTCGATAATCGAAGAAGACATTGAGTCACCTGCCGAGGTAAAACCCAACTCTGTAATAGGTTTTGATGATATTGTTTGCTGTAATCAAAGTGTTATGCGAGATTAAGTTTTCTTTGGACGACATAAAAACATACAAATGTAGGTATCTGGGTTCGGACATAGGTATAGAAATAAATAAAAAACAAGCTAACATTCTATATTTTATTTTGTATCAGCTGCAAGTGAATTTAAAGGTGTAGATGTAATGTTACAAGCATGTCATAAATTGTAAATCACATATTTAGGGCCAATATTTTCATCCCCAAATAACTTTATTCTTCGAATATTTACCGTGGAAACGATTGTTGGGACAATTGTAACCATGGAAAATATTCATCGAATAAAATTATACGGAGATGAAAATACCAGCCCTTAAATAATCTCATATACAAATGAATAGTCCAGATTATAGGCAATGCGTTTTTAAGTTGAAACAAAAAACAAAATTTCGTTTTTGGAACTTCGTCAACTTCTATTTGAATTGGAAGTATCATCTGATACAATGATTTCGAACAAATTGCACATCTAATATCTAAATCTGGTTATCAAACTCTTCGTTTATAATGAGGATTATATATTCTTGAGCACTATTTCCAAGAGACAATTGATGTGTGTAATAACAAAGATATTATAATGTATTTTTGTATGTCTAATACCGTACGAACCATAAAATAACTTTGAACAATACAAAATATTTTATCTATGAAATGTTCACGAAAAATCGGTACTAACGCCTTTTTTGCCGTTGCATTTTCATCAGCTTCGGCAATTTCTAGATCTGAATCACCCGATTCAATATCATTTGTAATAAAATTATTTACATCTTGAAGCTCCAAACGTTCTCCTTCAGCAAGGTTGACGTTTACACAGTCATAAATGTTCTCCACTTCCAACATCAACTGTTTATAGAGTTAAAATGTTTTTAAAATAAACTTTCACTTCACTCAGATTCAAGTTTTTAAATTTCTTAAGGTGGCAATAATGCAAAGGAATGGTTTCAGAATTAAATAACAAAATGATAAAGCAATGCTCTTTTCTGCACAATGGACACGTTAAAAAACTGTCCACCGTCTACTCGACTAAGCAGTTAAGAGAAAATTTATGATCACAAGAATTAGGCCTGCATCTTTCTTTATTTCTTAGAGTTATATAGCAAATAGGACACTCATAGGAAATTTCTTCTGTCACTCTATTTTCTTTTTTATTTCTTTTTGATTTTACTTGTTTTAAAAGTCTTCGAGAGCCCCTTTTTCTTTTAGACATTTGACAAGTTTCAGAAATGTTTGTTACTTTACATTTACAACTTTAAACTGAAGCAGCAAAAGCATATTTACCCGTTCTAAACTTTAAATTTAAGAGGGGAGTCTCTTGAAGTAATCTTATATTATTGGTCATAGCTTAAAAGAAATAACCTTCGGCGACAAAGCTAAGTTAACGAACTCGTTTAAATAATTTTCAATTTTAGAGAGTAGGAGGAATAGATATAATTTTAAAATGATAGGGAGGGAGGAGGAGGAGTAGATGCATAATGAGGAGAAGGAGGGGCTTCTCTACTTAAATAACTACTGTGGTAGAATTGTGCGGACCGTTCATACAAAACAGAAATCTAAAGCAGCAAGTGGTTCATTATAGTGAAATAATGGAATTTAAAGTCTTCAAATGTTCGAAATGTTCTTATGAATCTCCCATGAGAGGCAATTTAAAGAAGCACCACCAAATGATACATAGAGAAACTAACATTCCATTTAAAACCTACTCAAACTAACCTGCTGGACACTCGAACTGCATAACGTAATTTTTTGGGGTATTTTTAACGTTCGATATTTCAAAAACGGTAAGCTAAATTGAAATGCGGTTTTCGACGTCAGCTTACTCAAGGTGTGTAGATTACAAACTCGAACCTCGAAAACTGGGAAAAGGTTTGTACAGGGTGTAAACTAAAACTCTGCATTTTTTTACAAAACAATATTTTATTTATTGTCATATACACCAAAATAATCTATGATTAGATACAAAAAAACAATTTCTCCCGTTTTTTGAAATTACTATTTTCTCGGAATATACAGGGGATTTTCAAAAATTTGTAGATGGTTTTACAAAAAAAATCCTAACTCACCAGTGATAGCTCACATCAAACTGATTGTTGTATTATTCTCATTATTTACAATACTGCCATCAGGAAAAAATACAATTATAATATACAGGAGTCTAAAAAAGCTTACAGTTGATTTCATTCCTAAAATATCATGTTTTTGCATATTTTTATGCTTTGAACATTGAAAACTACAGAAAGTATAATAAAACGTAAAAATTCGTCTCGTTACTTGATTTACATAAATTAGAGTCTTTCACCGAAACGGTTTTTTATATTCCATCCTAACCTCACTTTGGGAGAAAGTAGCGGCACAAATGGACAGTGTTGCTTTTTGACAATATTGTAGAGTGTTTTTTAAATCCATTTAACTTTTTAGAACTGAATAATTATTATAACGAAATTCTAGCATTATTATACCTATAAAACAGGTACCAGTAGCGTTTTATAGGAATTTCGTAGTTTTACAGAGTGTCTCATGGTGATGGTTTCTGACGAACTAAACAGCAGACCTTAGTCTTAGTAAGAATTTGGTTACTCACATAAGGAGACATGTTCTATCAGGTCCGCTTCAATTAAAAATTAGCGGTAAATTCTAGATTTTTTATGAAGCACCCTGTATATTAAATAATATTTTTATTCCTTCAACGATCGAAGAGAATTTATGAAAGGTGCTTACTTGAGGTATGTAGGACCGAGTTATAAATGAAAGCTGTTAGATACCTGTCTACGTTTCGCTTTATTTTAAGGGATCTTCAGGACATTCAAAGACGTTAATAATAATTAGTGTAGTAATCGCACCTGGATTACTTTTAAATTAATTATATAAGGTTTTTAAAATGTTACAACAATTTTGAAGATCTTATAGTGTCTTGAAAATAAAACGAAACATCGACAGGACTATAGCTTGCATTTATAACTTGATCCATAACCCAACTAAGCATCTTTCAATACCCTGTATATTGTAACATATTGGATTCCACTCAATATTATAATACCCACAGGTATAGTATACCTGTATTCAACTCTAAAATTCTAAAATATAATAAACAATTATTTGTTAACCTAATTCAACTACAGCGAAAAAAAAGTTTAGAATAGGAAACAAAATCTGATGGTCATGAAAGTCGGTACCAATGGAGGTATTTGATACTCGTGATAACATTCTTGGTACCTCCTTGTACAGTACTATCAGATGTGAAAAACCCTGGGTAGTTTGAGTGTACCTAACTACGATGGCACATTTTTAGACACCTTAAAAAAACAAAAAATAACCCTTGTAGGATTGGGATAAGAGAAAGGAGAAGAAAGAAAAGAAACGTAACCATGTTAATATTTGGTTGGCCCTCCTCGCAGACGAATAACTTCACGGCATCTCCGAGACATGCTGTGCACTAAATTATTAATGAAATCTAGGGGGACGTTGTTCCATTCCTCTTGTATGGCTTCGGACAGCTCGTTCAAGGTTTCTGGGGCAACATCTCTTGATCTCACTAATAATTTTAAATGCGACCACACATTCTCTATAATATTCAAATCCGGAGACTTTGCAGGCCAATTCATACGATTTATATTATTGACCTGCAAAGCCTCCGTTACAATTTGCGCTCGATGAGGCCGTGCGTTATCGTCGACCAAAAGAAAGTCGTGTCCATAATTTGCGGCAAATGGCACGACAATGGGAAGTATGATATCGTCCCTATAGACTACAGCATTAACTGTTTGTCTGGTAGTGAAAATATCAGACTTCCCATTGTATATTACCCCCGCCCAAACTGTAATGCCTCCGCCTCCAAAGGCTTCTTGAGGTGCCATGTTTTCCTCGTCATACCTTTCATTCGGCTCTCTCCAAACAAGAATTCTACCATCCGAATGAATGAGGTTGAACCTTGTTTCGTCGCAAAAAAAAACAGTTTCTCCACTCATTGATGGTCCAATCTCGATGTTCTTGGGCCCATGCTAACCGTGCTGCACGATGAGGTGGTAGCAAACGAGGACACTTCGCTCTACGTCGTGCTCTAAAAAATTTGTTTGATTTTATTTTTTAGTTCGTACTTGTTGACCTCTACTTGTAATAATAAATTGCTTTCGATGTTACAGATATTTCCATATTACTCATGGTTTGGAAATTTCTTGAATAAGATTTTTTTAAATGTAGATAAAAATTGGACCTTGCAAATTTAATGCTTGCTATGATAAAGTTTTACCTCAAATTGTTTCTGTTTAATGTCCTCCTTACAGTACGATCAGAAACATGCACTTCAGCTGTACGACGCAGCTCATCGTTCAATTTCCTGGAATACTTCGTTCTTTGTTGGCGCGTATTACGTACTAAATTTATTTCTGCCCTTCCTCTAATTTTCCTCACCCAACCACCACCGTGCCGATATGCGTCGTTTCCCGTATTTTCAAATCTTGTTTTTAGCCGCGAAATTTGACTTTGGTTCACATTATATAAATTTGCGACTTCTTGCTGAGACATGCCTTGGTCCAAGAGCCTAAGGGCATTTTGCCTTTCGGCAGCAGTTAGTCTCCGCATCGAGAAGATATGAATTAAATACACAAAAAACAAACAAAATAAAAATCAATAAAAGGTAAAATCACGAAGTAAAATGTAAAAATATGAGTTTAAGAAACAGTACGTCAAAATGACAAACAAGGAAGAATATCCAATTAAGCATTTTGTCGTATCCATGGAATCCATGACATTTTTATCGCAACGCCAACTAAGATTAGACGGTGCACAGGCCATAAACCTTCCATCTTACAATTTAGCGGAAATAATAAAAAATCCAGCGAAAATCGGCATTTCTATGTATTTTTCATTTGCTGTTACGCCCCCTAGCGGTCACCTTAGAAACTCAAAAATTTTTTCCAGCATTTATTTGGCCACTATAGTTAAAAAAAATTTTACAGCAAGTTTCTAAAATCAGTAGTTTCCGAGATACAGTACATTGCACGCTTATTTGGCCACCCGGTATAATTATGAAATTATTATAAAACGCTACTGGTACTTGCTTTCCAGGTATAATAATG
Organism: Kuschelorhynchus macadamiae; assembly: GCA_030620095.1. Taxonomy (NCBI): domain Eukaryota; kingdom Metazoa; phylum Arthropoda; class Insecta; order Coleoptera; family Curculionidae; genus Kuschelorhynchus; species Kuschelorhynchus macadamiae. The sequence continues at coordinate 297,468 of JAUTXW010003297.1, forward strand.
CTACAATTTCGTTATAATAATCATTCAGTTCTAAAAAATCGAATATATTCAAAAAACACTTTACAATATTGTTGAAAAGTAGCGCTATACATTTGCACCGCTAATTTCTTTGGAAGTGAGGTTAGGATGGAATTTAAAAAACCGTTTCAGTAAAATACTCTAATTTATGTAAATCAACTAACGGGATTGAAAATTTTTACGTTTTATTATACTTTCTTTAGTTTTCAATGTTCAATGCATAAAAATGTGCAAAATCATGAAATTTTAATAATTAAATCAACTGTAAGCTTTTTTAGACCCCTGTATAATATTATTGTATTTTTTCCTAATAGCAGTGTCATAAATAATGAAAACAATACCACAGTGAGCTTGATTTGAGTTATCACTAGTGAGTTGGGATTTTGTTTGTGAACCCATGTACACATTTTTGAAAATCCCCTGTATATTCCGAAAAAATGGCAATTTCAAAAAACGGGAGAAATTGTTTTTTTGTATCTAATCATAGATTATTTTGGTGTATATGACAATAAATAAAATATTGTTTTGTAAAAAATATCGTTAAATGAAATTTTGTAAAAAATGCAGAGTTTTAGTTTACACCCTGTACAAACCTTTTCCCATCATATCTGGCGATCCACCAGTCGAGTTTGTAATCTACACACCTTGAGTAAGCTGACGTCGAAAACCGCATTTCAATTTAGCTTACCGTTTTTGAAATATCGAACTTTAAAAATACCCCAAAAAATTACGTTATGCAGTTCGAGTGTCCAGCAGGTTAGTTCCTGAAGTAACATTTGGTTAAACATAAAAATAAGGATGAAAAATGTGCAAATGCGCAGACTGTTGATGTAAGCCTGGTTGGATATTGTAACTGATTAAGTACTTAGCCCTGCCGTTTTTCAACACATCAAGAATGTACAACTTATGATAATGCTATTAACATGTTAAGAAATCTTGAAAAATTGAGGGTGGAAGTTTGGACTGCATTAAAAAAAAGGTTAATTCATCCGTTATAACAAAATTTTGGAATGTTACAGTTGGTGAAATGATGCAAATTTTGCAACGATACAAATGGTGAAACTCGATATTTTTTGAATCGACTTTTTTGAGATATCCAGTTTGAGTATAAATTAATAATTTTTGAATAATGATTAGTTTTTTTCCACATTGTGTTGTTATTCACTAAATCAATATCAAATATAGAAAATTTCTATTTTTAAGTTTAACTTTGTTTAAATAACAACAAATTGTGGAAAAGAACTTTTGTTTTGATTCGTAGCTCAGAAAAAACTTAAAAGGAGAAATTTAAAAGTGGACGGTTTTATTTATTAACTTTATTTAAAATAAGCTAAGACGTTTGAGGTTTATTTTGTACTGTGGCAATAGAATACGTTTACATTAACTAAATTGACTTAGCCAATTATCTAAAGGGATGTTTCACCAGTGGCAGCTCGTGGTGAATTATATTGGAGGTCAATAACAAATTTAAAAATAGGCATACTTAAAATAAAAATACATATCTTATCTTTAAATTGAGCTTTAAATTCTCTTGAAGTTCAGATCTGCTCTTCGTTCTTTAGAATTGGAAAAAAGCTGAATGACATGTTCGTTAAAATTGCTCACACATTCCTTTTATAAACGATTTCTCGATACTTAACATTGCTAAAGCGTATAGTCTATCTTGGCCCAACTCCTCAACAAAATTTATAAGCCCTCGAAAAACCTTTGGATTTTCAGAAAAAGGCGTTTCATCAGGTCCACATAGTGCCAGCTCGAATGCCCCACAAAATTTTACACAATCTATAATTTTGTTTAAAATATAACGATTTTTGGTTACATTTTCATTCAAATCTCTAGAAAACAACAAACAATAAATGAGTTCGGAAAACGCATGTTTTTTTATTTTTTCTTTTAAGTGTTTTATGTCTTTCACGAGTCCTTAGAAAACAACAAATAAACATATAGAAACTTCACAACCACATATCCAGCTAAATCGTACATACTTTTGCGAAAGTTTCGATGAACCTCTTTATTTTTGTCTTTACTAGTTTGTCGTATACTAAGTTCTGGCAAATTGCGACCACTTATCTTGAATTCGGTTTTTTTCTCAAAATTAAGTTCGTTAGCACTCTTTAGTTGTTTAATTTTTTGCACTACCGACATTTTATTCCATCTACATTCACAACTCAAACATAAACCACCTTGAAATTGGTTATTTTTTTGCACTAGTCACTACCAACATTTTATTTCCTGTATATTTCCAACTCACACACGTATCATAAAAATAAAAAAATATATATTATAAAAAACAGTATATAAATCAATTCAATCATCAATTAAAAACGTCCCGAAACAATATCGAGTTAGAATATCGACCGCGCGACCTCCGAACAATTGAACTTCCGCATCCCGACTGATGCCGCGACCGATCGATCGAATTATGAGAAGACACCGACTGGTGACCCAAATCGCGATTTCATATTCCATTTGCTATCACGTTCGACTGCCGCTCGGTAGCTGTGAAATCTTCGGGTACTTTCGTCAAGCTTTAAGGTAATCAGGGCAATTCAGACTACCCAGCCTAGCTTAGTATAGCGTATTTTATTATGCCTAAGGAACGCAACGAGACCATTCTAACCGCCGCGCGCGGCTAATAGTGTAAGGTATTTAACTTTTCCCAAGGTTTGCGTTTTATTATAACTATTAGGAGGGACAGTCAAACGAATAATTAATTTAATTAATACGGAAGAGCCGCCACAGTATTTCACAATCGGTGAACGTTGGGCGAGTTTTCTTGAGGTACGTCTGGCCTCGCTGAACGGGACTTTGCACTAAAATGTCTTGTTAATAGTTCACCACACGGGTGCCCTTCACCAAGCAGGTGTAACCGACTGTCCAAAAGAGACAGATAAGGGAAGTTTCGGAAATAGTAAAAAAATTGGCAAAGCGTACTGCTTCTCGAGAAAGTCTAGCAAGAAGAACACAAAATACAAATAATAACGAAACGTTTAAAAATGGATATCTGAAAAAATCGATATAAAAAAGAATATAGTTTCATAAAGTAACATTTTGCAATTTTTTGGATGTATTACCTTAATTTGTATTATACCAAAACTTACTTTTAATATAAATTTAACCTACTTTATGTCTCTCGGTTTCCAATATTCCCATGTACTTCATGTCGTTCTGGATGTCCTATATATATCTATATGTATACCTACGTTTAAGAAGCTGAAAATGCAATTAAAATAAAATATATGAATTTAAACAGTTAGTTAAGTTTGATTATCTGTACCTCAGTTTTAATAATTTTAGAAATATTATCCCAAACCTTACGAATTCTAGCAACGAACGATAACAGAATTTTCTTAAAAACAAATCGACCCTTAGTCTAATTAGAAAATAAAATCAGATAAGATTTGCAAAATAGCGAATTTTGTCTAGCAAACTTGGCAATAGCGAATTGATAATTGTTGTAAGACTAACAGTAAAAAAGAGAGAGTCTTTGCTGGATCTCTCTCTCTCTTTCTAGCTGTTTCTCCCCCTTTATAACTCTATGATCTCTATCTTACACTACATAAGTAAGGTATTGAGGTAATTACCCTCCCCCCAGACCGATCAAACATCATGTATAATTTACATATTTTTACGTGAAAATTACAATTAAAAACTTGGCTAGAAAACACTATAGCACAAGTGCGATCTGTTGGCAATCCAACAGACAACAGACCCAATGGTCTCTTGCATATCCATAGATAGAGTATTGATGTAAATATAAACAATGTAATTAATAAATTTGCTGCAGGAAAAAAATTGGAGGTTATTCGGTCTATATTTATTTATTAGAGGCTGTTTTTTTTTTCACTTATGCCACAACAAATATGATAAAAAATATGGGTATTTATGTTAGTAAAACGCTCTAGTCAGTCAATTTAATTTTTTGATATTTTAATGTATCTTGCTTCAAGAGGAAAATAAAATAAAATGAAAAGTGAAAGCTATATACAAAACCAAAAAAGTATATGGTCCAGCAACAACCACAATGTGGCTGGCCATCTTATAAAACAAATTCCAAATGATATTAGTCAGACTAATGTTAAGAACTAACAAATTTAAAAATAAGAAGTATCATTTTGTAATAATAACAATTAATACTTATAAAATAGTAGTATTCAATTGCAAAAAATTCTGGGGATACGGCCACATCGAGACGGGCCGGTGTTGGGTGATATAAGCTACGACGAACGTTATAGCATGGGAATGTAGGCGGACGTACTACGTAACGCAGGGGCATGCGATGAAATTTTAAGAAAGGGAAGCAATTTTTAGAAACTTACCTATTTGTAATGTAATTCGATTATTCGATCATTTTTTGCAAATTCGTCAATGACGTCATCATATAAACGTCGATGCTCCGACATATTTTGGAGAAGTTTATTTTCAATGGACAACAGCGATGTATGCGAAAATCTCTTCTGCCCCGTTGAATTTCTCACGAAATTTTTTATACGTTTAAACGTGGAAAAATTGCGTTCTACTGATGAACTTATTGCAGGTATTGTCAATACTAATTCACACAATTTCGACACTTCAGTGTAGGCATCTTCCAGCTCCTTGTCTTTTAAAAATTGCATTAGTTCTTAAACGTTATTTTTTGCGCTAATATCATCAGTTTCGTAAATCACTTTTAGTTCAGATCGCAGTAACACTCGGTCGAAGAACTGGCCATAATGAAGAAGAAGAGATTTAAACGCATGTTTTGGAAAGTTTCTTTTAAATGCATCAAAATTACAGAGCTCGAGGAATTTAAAATCATTTAAACCGTTAAATCTATAGTTTATTTGTTGCTGAATCTGATCGATTATTTCATAAAAGAGGCGTCTGTATGATGTTCGAACATCTCCCACCTGTTCGAAGACGCTTGGCTTGTGGCTCTACATTTAACGTCATCGTTTTCTCCCAAAACAGGTCAAAGTCAACTATTTTTTGGCTTAACATAGACTTAAAATCATCCACTTTTTTTTTAGGCAAAAAGCAATATCATTTGTTTTAGTTTGTAATATATTAAAAACTATTTATTGCTTGTGAGTCCCACGTTTCATTATTTTCTATTATATTCTCAAATAGTTCAATCAGTGATTCACGATTTTCAGATACTGTTTACACAAGTCTTCCATTATAGTTCCACCTAGTAGGAGCTACTTTGGGCAATCGTTTGTGGACAATGGAGTCCAAAGTTTGTGTACGTTTTGTTGACTTGGAAAAGAAGCAGCCCTGCCACTTAAAGTAACGAAAAATACTTTACACACTTTAATGTGATTGATGGACTGGGATAAAACTAGATTTAATTTATGAGCAAAACAATGGATAAACACAGCACTTGGGAAAGTTTCTCGAACTTTAGCTTGCAGACCCCCTAATTGTCCTGCCATCACTGCAGCTCCATCATAGCTTTGAGCAACTCATTTTTTCTTTCCATTAATTTTTTTAGTAACGTTATAAACTACGGTATATAATGCATCTGCTGTACGATTTTCGGACACGTTCTTAAAACCTAAAAATCGCTCTGGAATACTTCCGTCTGTTTTACCGTAGCGTATTACTATAGATAATTGGCTAAAATTAGTGACATCAGTTGTTTCGTCCAGAACAGGAGCAATGAACCGCACCTCGGCAATCTCCTGATTAATTATTTTTAGAATAATGGTTGCAACAGTGGCAATTAAATCATTCTTGATTAGATTTGACGTTCCGCGAAAAACACTAGACTGCTCTAAATGATTTTTTAAGCAATCATCATATTTAGCCATTAAACTAAGTAAATCTTGAAAATTTCCTCTATTTGAAGAAACCCTTGTTTTGTCATGACCTCTAAATCCCAATTCGGGCTGTCCGAGAAAACAAACAACATCGATAAGTCTTCTTAATATTTGCCTATTTTTATCAACTAGTTCATTGTGTTGGCGGTGACTAATTTCCAACTGTTTATTAAGGGCGTGTTCAATTCTGGTTTTGCCGAAGACTTTTTCTTTTATGACGGCCTGTAAATGCGCTTTGGACATAATGTGTCTTTTTACAGCTTTATGGAAATTATTTAAATCGGAAAAACGAGTTTTATTCCAGAGACCTTTTTCATTTTCAAAAAGAAAACATGGCCAACAGAATAATTTACTTATATTTTCACACCCTGTTAGCCATTTAAATTGTTCGTATTGTTTTTCCGGATAGAAAGGTCTAATACAGTTTTTCATTTTTGTGGTTAAATTTTTTATAGGCGATTTTGCCCTTCTTTGGAAATTATTCGAAGCTTATCAGCGAAGTTTAATGTTGAAAATCCCTTTATTATTAAGACACACACCACACATTCACACATATTTTTTTTACTAAATTCTCCAACATTTTCAACGTTATTACCGACAGCCGAAGTTGACGGTATTTGCATATCCACGTCCGTATTATTGCCTTCCATATCGCACCATGCACACACGGATAGCCGTTCAGATAAAGAACCTACTCCAACGATAGCTTTCGCCACCACTTAAAGCACGCGACTGAAATGGAAAAATTGCAAACAGCCGGTGGAAAGTTCAATAACCTCTGGCTCGATTCACAGGAAATCAAGCATACAGGACTTGGCTGCAGAGAAGCTAGCGGCCCGCATAGGTTCTATTCGGTATTCTATTGTGTCTGGGTCGGAGTCATGGCCGCATTTATTATGGGCTTGATAATTAAAATAATATTTTAGCATTTTTAATATAAACTAAATGAATGGTTTCCTATTTCAAACCTTACATTTTAGAAGATGATTTGTAATTTTTTTTTTTTTTTTGGGGAAGTACTGCTTCCTTTGTTTCCATGGACTGCACGCCCCTGACGTACCGCGTGAATTAGTAGCTGAAGTCTAGCATGTGACATGATGGAATCGGCTGACCGAATCACCGTCTTTAATAAATATATTAGAATATGTGTGGGTGGTTATTTCTATGTTAGTCAAGCAACGATAACAGGGGTACCTACCTATTTTGCTACGTGCCCAGGAAATAATAAACTACATTTTGGTTTTGTGCGTATTTGGGATGTTTGCAAAATTATTTTTGAAAAATATTTACCTACTTTTTAAAATGTGAATTTTCTCTGTATATTTTCTGGTACGGCCCGGCCGCCCCTTAGGAGCCGTCACTGCTGTATTATGAAATTATATAAACATTAAAGTAATTCGATAAAACTTGACTTAGAATATTTGACAATTTTTAAAACATGACAACAAAATACACATATTGATGTAGTGCAAAGGGAAAACATTCAATCTATGATCCCATGTTAAATGTAAATAGTTGGGTATCTCTTGTTTTTATAGTCTAAGATCTCTATGGATTATCGAAGTTATACATACAGTATATACAAAATTATAGGTTTTGATTTAAAAAATACATCGCTCATCGAAGATTAAACCCAGGACCTTTGCAATGCAATGCCAGTGCACTACGACTGAGCGAGCAGATCGCACAGTAAAAACTTAAGAAACCTTGTTTATACTCCGGTGTTTCCATTACTGTCACCAATTTACGCAAATCGCGCAAGTTGCCTGACAGCCAGTGAGAAGTGCTTGAGGTTTAGCAGCTCTTAAATGTTTATGTGAAGCCATTATGGCGGAACAAAATGACCGACTAATGAAAAGTTTAAAATGTAGTACAAAAAACTACTGATCTATTTAGTTGAGTTGAAATTTTCCCTCAAATCACGTAAGGAACGGGGATAAACTGGTAACATTTTAGTGAGAAAATTCCATTTTCACGGTAACATAAAACTCTTTTATAGAGGAACATAATGAATGACATACTTTACGTTTTTCATTGTAACTAAGGTTATGAAGGGTGTACATAATTAGAGATATGACGTCATCGATTTTTTTTTAAATGGCGTCCATGTTTTTTGATGAATGTTTTTGAAGGGTTTGATAAGTTACAAATAACTTCAGAATTTAAAATTGTTATTCCTTTCCGCTTCCAAGATAATTAAAAAAAAATATTTGAAAAAGTTAGCTAATATTTTGCTTTTAATAAATGCGCAATATGTTGTCCACTAAATATTTGGCAATATCCTAATGGTATTTAAAATTCGTTTAGAAAGTTTCTTATTATTTCTGTAAAAATTAGTCTACACTCATGTCTTATTCGTGCTTTCAACTCCACAATGGTCTTGAAAACTTTCCTTTTCAAATATCCCCATAGAAAATAATCTAATGGAGTGAGATCTGGGGATCTCGGTGGCTATTCAAAGCCTCCTACCAATCCATCTGCCTGTGAATTACGATATGGGTGGTAAATCAGAATATCTGTCTCTGAATAAATTAGAAACTTCATTCTGTGGTCTTGCTCTATCTCCGTATCCAATCATCATTAAAATTTCAGCCTTGTGCTTTTCAGTTAGGTAAGGCATTACGTTGGATGACTTTTAAAAGATCTGACTTTGACAAAATAAAAGTAGCCGCATCGCGTAGATAAGGAGTAGTTTAATGTATTTCTGTTTAAGTCTGTCTAAGTATGTCATGCCTAAAAATTTTAAATTTGGTATTTATCTGTAACTTATTAAGCCCTTTAAAAACATTAATCGAAAGACATGTTGACGTCATATCTCTAATTATGGACACTTTGTATAATTTTCTTTCTATGAAAAAAACCGCAACTGAAAATAAAGTCAAAATGCCCGAGTGTTTTTTGATGAATTTATTCCAAGTTACAGACTCGCATTGTATAGAGGTGTCTGAACGAGACGAGTTCTGTGTAACGGCGATTTTTCTATTTGCAGTTTGCCATTTTTATATATACATATATAGCTTATTATTATTTTAGTGATGTACTTCATAGATGTGTTTCGACGCAGACTGTTTGTAATGACTTTGTGTTATTTTTCCAGGATCCTCAAACAAGAACTTACACGTAAATCAAGAGGTGAAGCAAAAAGTTATAAATGTCCACATTGCCATTATCAGTCGGTTTTTAAGAGTGGCATCAAAAGGCATTCTGTCATACATAAAAAGCCAAATGAAAAAGTGTGGTACGAATGTGCGCAGTGTTCATTTAAAACAGACCGGAAAGGAACATTAACAAATCACCAAATTGTACATAGGCAAACTGACAGTCAGAGGTTCCACTGTCACGAGTGTCCACATAAAACTCACTCAAAGTACTCTCTTAAAAGACATTCGCTCAGACACAAAAATCCCGGTGAAAAAGTGTGGTACCAATGTGCGCATTGTTCGTATAAAACAGATCGGAAGTATACATTAAAAAGACATCAAATTATACATAGGCAAACTAACATTCAGAGGTTCCATTGTCACGAGTGTCCATTTAAAACTCACTCGGAGAATAATCTAAAACAACATTCTGTCAGACACACAAATCCAGATGAAAAAGTGTGGTACGAATGTGCACACTGTCCATATAAAACAGATCGGAAATGGTATCTAAGCAGACATGTCATTAGTCATAGAAAAAAAATGGGATTTGACGTTCAGGAATATCACTGCCCTCAGTGTTCATTTAAAACCCACTCCCAATATTATCTAAGACGACATTCGACTAAACATAAAAGACCAGAAGAAAAAGTGTGGTATAATTGTGCGGACTGTTCGTACAAAACAGATTGGAAGAGAAATCTAAAGCAACATGCCGTGGTTCATTATAGTGAAAAAATGGAATTTAATATCTTCAAATGTTCGAAATGTTCTTATGAATCTCCCATGAGAGGCAATTTAAAGAAGCACCAACAAAGAGTACATAGACAAACTAACATTCCGTTTAAAACCCACTCAAACTAGTTTCTGAAGTAACGTTTGGTTAAACAAAAAAAAAGTTGAAAAAAATGTAATACTTAAGCCCCGTCGTTTTATAATAATAGAATAATAAATTTATAATATTTAAATGTATTTATTTATTTGAAATGTAGCCGGCAACCCTGTCACATTACTGAAATTAAGTAATAAGTAAAATCAAAAGCACTATGTAGGCTTCTCCGTAAATTATAATTTACGTTGTTATCAAATATAATTGTTAGTATATATTTAATTAAACATTTTTTAGCGTCTAGCAGGTAGTTTCTTAAAAAAAGAAATTTTGTTTTTTTTTAAACAACATAAAAATCTATTAACAAAAATAAAGGATGTGAATTACTGTACAAAAGTAGTACTTAAAATTAATAACAAAATAAATATTTAAATCTAGAAGATGACGGAATTTACTTAAAATCTCAAACTTAGTGCAAAAGAAAAGAAAATCTTTATATAAACCATGAATGTAACTCTTGAAAATATGCAGAAGTTACTCCCCAAATAAATCATAGAATGCAAATAAAATATCTTTGCAAACCCCATGTATACATAAAGCCCCATAAACCACCACAAAAGAAGAATTTGAAATCAACTGTAACAAACAGAACTTTGACACAGACAAATTTTTTAGAAATCAGAAAAACGGTCGAAACCTAATTTGACAAAACACAATGCGTCATCATAGACCCACCCTAATTATTTAATTAATAAATACTTCATAGGTGTCGCATAGAGTTCTACTTTATGTATGTCATTGAAAAATAATTTACATTTCCGTCTAAATAGGATATATAATTCTATATAAATGTCTAAAACTTAAACTAACTTATCAAAAGAAAGGCAAAGGAAAACCTTCTCAGCTAATCTTTTCTGAAGGGAAACAGTGCTTTCCAAAAAAAAACAAAATTTTTCAAACCCCTATTATAAAATTGTTATCAAAGTAACAGTTTATTATGAATATTTTATATAAGTGGATAAGTACCAGCTTAGCAGATGACCTGGCGCTGGAGCGTGGCAGCGCGGAGGCACCAGGTGAAACGGTAACGGGTTGGCACTAGGTTAAGCGCCGGAGCGCGACAGGGTGGAGGCAACATCTTTAAAGCTGTATTATTTTGTAGCTTTAACGGTGATGCCTGCGCGTTCTGGCGCCTAATCTGGTGCTAACCCGGTACCGTTCCATCTAGTGCCTTCGCGCTGACACGCTCCGGCTACAGACCTTCTGCTAAGATGGTACTTATACACTTATGTAACCAATATACATAATAAATAGTACCCAAAACTGTAAAATTTGTAAATTTTGATTTTGAATAGTTTTTTGAATAACAGTGGTTGCCAATATAAAACACATAATCAAGAACAATTCTCTATTAAAATTAGCAATTGACATATAATTTTATTGATTCGTTTTTTGAGTAATATAACATCATAAATTGGAAAATATGAGTAATTTTGATATTTTATTTGTGTATTCAATCGGTTTCTTACAAAAATTACTCAAGGAAACAGAAAAGAAGGCTGAAAACTTTGGATAAATTTGTAAATTATGACGGCCTATATCTCGGAAACGAAACGTGGCCGAAAAAATGTGACTTCGGATTCATTATCAGCGTCTAAAAATCTACGTTCAACCAAAAACGATCAAAATTAACGGTGGTAAGTGTAAGTAAATATTCACCTGATAATCTTATAGTGGTTTTATATACCCTGTTTAGTATAAAAAATACAGTTCTGCCGTAACTTGACAGAAAAGGTTATGTGCGTAACAATCTACGGAATCTAAGGGTGTGTGCATGCCTTGATGCAAATATATATAAAAATATATGGGAATAATCTCTATTTATTCCTTCTAATGAGCTGGCAAGCGGCCTCTAAGCAGTGCTAATTAATTAACAAGCAAGCATTTTACAATTGTTATGATTAGATTTTGTTTACCTAATCCCAATTTAATTTTATGTTTATCATTTGGAAACTTGGAATATTATATTACAAATGAAGATCATATGTTTGTAATTGTATTTTTATATTGAGATAAAAATTATAAGTGACCGCGTTAAGGCTACTATAAAGAGCTATTACTAGTTTGTGGTGCTTAAAATAATATGTAGTTCAGCTTTATAATTTGACCTAATAAGCAATTAATAGCCACATAATCTATTTAAATTCCATTAGATACTGGTGGAAGCTCAGACTGAAGAATATATATGGGTCAACAGAAAAAGATATTCAGGCATTAACTCATGTAGTTTTTGGGATTCCGCTAGTCCTGCTTTTAAAGGCAAATAACTGAACATAAAATCTACTGGTGATAAGGTCAGACTCATAGCATAGTGTTTCATTATTGATATATCAAGATTATTGTGATTTATAGGAAATTCCACAGTATAGCGATTGGCCGAAGGCAGTGGTTCCACCATGGTGGAAGGAATCAATAATAAATTTTGTGTTATTATAAATAAGTGTCTGTTTTGGAGTGAACTTGTAATAATGTACAGTTGGCGATAGATAAATCCATATGGTGTCAAATCAGTCTTGTTTTTGTATTTTGTTTAGATTTGCTGCAAGGAAAATGCGCGTTAGCATGCCAACAATATTTTGGGGTTGTATTAAAACAAGGATATTTTTACAAAACCTATATTGTTATGTTGATGTGGCTTGTTAGCGTTAGGTAAGCCTAGGTTCATCAGTACAAACCTCATTAAAGCGACAGTATTGTATATTGCTTATAGACTCATAAAAATAATAAGAAAAATTAAACTATGCCACTCATTGATTTACACTAATATTAACAATAACATTTCTTTCTGTTTTACAGTTATTTATTCCTACAGTTAATTTTTATTATTTGACCCGACTACATCATGAATTTCTTCCAAGACAAAACCCCCGATATTATCTTCTCATTTATTATCGTTGGATTGTAGAAATGGTTTCTCTGAATTTGTTTTACATGCTGTTCCTGTTAGTGAGAATGTTAGCTTGAAAACACTGTTTTGTGTACTGCAGGTACAGCAATTTCAGACAAATCTTGGTTTAGGAACTCCACTAAGTTAGGATTTTCTTCATGGGTCGATATTTTGTAAGTCAAATCTATCCCAGCAGATATTTCCAAATATCTCTTGCTATTTTTTATGATTCTAAGGACATTGCTCCTGAGAGAGGAAAATGATTTGGATCTCCCGAAAGACCAATATTTTTCTATTAGAGTCATTACCTATTGCTTTCTTTAAATTTAAATCTAGCATATTTCATGGTATTATTTTGCACTTCATATAAGCAAAATTTATATATTTATTAACCAATATAACTATCAAATGAAAGGTAATTCAGGTAGATAGAGGAGGATAAAGTGATTTACAATGAAGCATTTAAGCTGTACAAATTTATCTGAGGCCAATGTACAGATGGCCATGTACAGTCCTAAATAATAATGCCATACAAATAATTTTATTAATATGTGATTATAATGTCAGGATAGTTGTTAAATTTAACTGTAACTTATAGTTGTCACCTCTTAATGTTACTTTTTAGAGAATTTGTATTGTAAATAAGTCTTTCAATGGAGACATCTGTATCAGTCAAGGAGGAAGATATAGAATGTAAATATGAACCGAATGATAGTGATATCAGGTAGGTATATTTATTAATAATTTTCTCAATTACATATGATTTGTATAGTATAACTGAGATAATATTAACACATTTATTTAATGATTCTAGGAATGAAGTTGATAGTGATATATATTTTACAAATAAAAGGGAAATCAGTAATATAAAAACCGAAATAGAAGTAGATAGTGATGTATATTTCACAAATAAAATGGAAATGGGTGATATAAAACCCGAAATAGAAGATTTGTGAGTTATTTTTTATATTTAGTTATTAAACTATGTACAACATTTGTATTTTGGACAGCCTACAAGGTTGATTTTGAGAGATAAAACATTTCTCTCTAAAGTTCATTGGGTTTTATTTATATAAATAATAAAGATTTGTTTGTTAATGCGGTTATGATCCAATGAGAAAGAATTTAAGTTTGGATGTACTTTCAAAAAAACCTTTAGGATTTTCCAACTTTAATGTCCCTAGTAGAATTTAAAAAAATAATGATGTATGTTTACATTCTGATACCATTATTTATTAGGATGTACATATTGAAATAAATTGAATTTAATTGGCAAAAAAAATTAAGTTGTTCTGTTATATTTTGTAACTTTAAGTTAAATACACTGGCTGACAAAAAAAATTCTTTTTGTTGTAACACAAATCAGAATAGCGTAATCTAATAGAATGGACCGATCCAAATACGAAAATGACAAATAGAAAGTTGTAGCATGTAGGGTTTTCTTGTTAGAGTTGTAGAACCGTATCTAATGATATGATACTTAATATCTATAGAAAAAAGGATTTCAGAGAATTCCTGTTTATTGACTATGTTTACAGTTTTCGCCTATTAAACATACCATAAATCTAAGAGAAAAGCAAACAACAAAAATATTAACTTCTTAAAATACTAATTAAACTTTATTTTTTCCGTTTATGAGGTGTCCTATCTTCTCTCTTTAAAAACCAACAGTAGTCACCCATCATGGCTGGATCCCATCGTCCTTGGTACTGAATTTCCATTGTTCTGATATATTGGTGAAATCTTTCACCCTGCTCGTCACTAACAGCTCATAAATTTTTAGGAAAAAATAACAGATGGGAATGGAGGAAGTGAATTTTTAATGACATTCTGGCACCAAGCAATATAGGCATCTAAGAGTTCATTAACTAATTGTTCATAATTTTCATCAATATTGTTGCCTAAAAATCCTCTTACTACATTAACAAATGGATTCCATGCTCTGAGTTCCTGCCTGGTAAGCCTTTCTGTAAAATTGATATCGTCCAGCAATTTGCTGATTTGTGGCCCATTAAAAATGCCTTCTTTTAATTTGACATCACTTAACTGGGGAAAGACTTGTCTTAGGTATTTAAATCCATCACCATCTTTATTCAAAGCCTTCACAAAGTTTTTCATCAGCCCAAGTTTAATGTAAAGAGGAGGCAAAAGGACATTTTTGGGATCAAAAAGAGGTATAAATTTAACATTTTGAGATCCCGGTTGAAATTCTTTCTGGCCAAATTTTTGTTACATAATGCTGATTTATTGTACGACCGTCCCATAAACAAAGAAAACGGCAATATTTTATAAATCCCCCCTGAAGTCTCACTAAAATCGCTACAACTTTTAAGTCCCTACATATCTGCAATTTATACCTATTGTAGTTTATTTTGTCAAAAATTGTGCGCATGTTTTCATAATTTTCTTTCATTGCAACTGAATGGGCAACTGGTATAGAGGGTTTTAAATTTCCATTATGCAATAACACAGCTTTTAAGCTATATTTAGATGAGTCTATGAATAAGCTCCACTGAAGGGGAGAATGTTCCATATCAAGTTCCTGCATTAAACTGTCTATATCAGTACACGCACACATTGAATTTTCCATATTGTAGAATTCAGAAAACATAGCATTTCTTTTTCTGAAATTCGTAATTTTTGTTTCTTTGGCCAATAGGTTCCATTCATTAACACGGGAACCCAAAAGTTCTGACTGTTGCTTGGATAACCCCAAATCACATACTAAATCATTTAATTCACTTTGAACAATCAAATGTGGCTCGCTGGAACTGGGACCTGCGGTAAAAGTGGGATCGGTGCACTGTTCTGAGCTGCCTGATAATGCGTTATCTCCATTTTCTCCCAAATCAATAGCTTGCCAATTTAAAGCCGCAATCGGCACGTGCAAATTTGCATTATGAGGAACAGGTCGTATGGCAGATTGCAAATTTGGATATTCTATATTGTGCTTTCCCTTTTTGGAATAACCTTCATTCTTTGTCAGGCAAAAATAACAATCGTCAGAATGCTTGGTGGGTTTTTGCCATACTATTGGTCTGCAAAAGGCATACTTTTTCTATTTCCCTTTACAGCACACATGGGGAGCTCACCGCTTATCTTGATCCCCAATTATCAATCAATCAATCAATCAATATTTATTTGTGATGGATATACATAGTATTTTCACAAGTCAAAATTTCTAGGAGAAAAGAAATAAATGTCACAATAATTATTATAAATACATTACAGGTCACTGATAAAAAATACAAATATAACTAACAAGTAATTCTAACTATATACAAGGACCAAACAATTTACATTCATAAGTAGTGTATAATAAAATTACAGACTATGATAGATAAAATTTAACAAATATATACATGTTTAAAGTGGGTGCATCTAGATGTCGTCAAAATTGTTCATTAAAAAGCTTTCCAAAGAATAAAAGACTTTTTGCTCTAAATAGTTTTTCATTACTATTTTAAATTTAGGAAAGGAAAGAGATCTGGTCCTATCTGGAAGTGCATTAAAACACAATATTTAAAGTAGGCTTTTTTTACAT
The DNA here is from genome assembly GCA_030620095.1 of Kuschelorhynchus macadamiae. Taxonomy (NCBI): domain Eukaryota; kingdom Metazoa; phylum Arthropoda; class Insecta; order Coleoptera; family Curculionidae; genus Kuschelorhynchus; species Kuschelorhynchus macadamiae. Next base: position 313,747 of record JAUTXW010003297.1, read on the forward strand.
TTTCAGAAAATGACCTGGCTTGTGATTTCACCAGAAATTCTCCACAAATATAACAAAATTTGTCAGGAAAAATTTTGCAACTTCTGCGCGTTTGACACGACATTCTCGTCTCGACATACACTTGCTTATCGATACACAGAGAACCACTCAATTCGAAACTCAACAGAAGAGTGATGTTTAAGGTTTATTTTATGTCTAATGTTGTAAATACCAGTCTAGGTAATTTTTCCGTTGTAAAATGGGCCCATTTTAGCCGTCCCACAATAAAATTGTTTACCTGCCAATATAAAAGGTTCTAATTAGGCTATTAAAAAATGGTACGTATTAGGGCTTTCCGAATATTTTTTTTATTATTGAGAGAGTATTTCCATTCTGAAAATAATGAGCTGGCCTGTGTTAGAAAAATCTTGTCGGCCAGTGATATTAGTCTATTGAATTGAGACATATTAATTTTTCTTAGTATTACTTTATTTTCACTGTTAACTTAATTTTAACTGTTAAAAATATTCTATGTACTGCTTCTTAATTTTTTGCGTATATTTTAAAATGAATTGAACACAATTACATAAGATGGAGTTTTTTCAATAGTTCGAAAAAAATGTTTAGACATTATTCTCTCCCCTTCATTCTCATTTGCTAAGTACAATGTATAACTTTATTGTAGACTTCACAATGAAAACCACAATAAATTGTATATAAATAAAGGAAATGATACGCAGCATATCGATGATGTTAAAGAGAGAAAATATAGTGAGGGGAATCCTACTGATTCATATTCTATAAAGCTTGAGGAAATAAACATTAAATGTGATGATGAAGAGGATACTTCTGAAGGGTAAGTCGACTATTAATAAACTAAACATAAATGACATATTGATGGGTTCTTGAAAAAAAAAAGGTAAGCGCCACAATTGCTGAAAATCAGGTTTAATCAAAATGTTGCTTCAGTTAATATAAAAATAATAAGCATAGATTTATCTAGGTTTTTCATGGAGTTCAAACATTCCTTTGAAATCATAAATAGGAATGTGCTACTTTTAACATGAAGAGATATGGTTTTGATCAAACTTTTTTAAGATGGTTCAGTGAATATGTAAATGATCAAACTCCAGTCGCAAGATATAGTGAAACTTCATCTAAAAAAAACTCTATATTGTGTGTCACAAGGGACAGTTTTTGCTGAGCAAAAAATTAAGGATCACTTTGGAAATAATATATCTTATAGTCCGATGACTCCAGAAACTATAGGCGACACAATTTTTCTGGAGCCAGTTACAACTGCTGAAGTAAAGCAACTTATAAAGAGCCTAAAAAATAAGCAGTTCTGTGGTTTCGATGGCATTCTTACAAAAGCCATAAAAAAGGTCTGTGATGAAATAAGGGAACCTTTACAAACTTTAATAAATGTCTTTATGTAGCGGCAAATTTCCATCTTTATTAAAACTTTCAACAGTTGTTCCTGTCTTTAAAAGGGGAGAACCCACTAACAAATCTTTGAATGTGCTATATAAACAGAATGTTCAACTTTCTCCAGCAATTCAACATAGTTGGAGATGACCAACATGGATTTTGCACTGGAAAGTCAAGAGGGACAGCTGCTTTTCAACTGGCGGACTTCGTTTACAAAGAGGACCGCATTGTGTTTGGCCTTTTCTTTGACTTGTCCAGACCCTTTGATATTTTAAATTAAAATTTTGTTTGCCACAAACTTAGCACTATGGGTATTAGAGGCAACCCCCTTTCCATAGTTATGTCGTTCTTCTCAAAAAGAAGGTTACTGGTAAGGTTGGGGAGCTGTACAATAACAGAACCAAGTATTATTCAGATCTTCGTCAAGTCAGGCTGGGAATTTCTTAAGGAAGCATAATTGGCCCTTTAATATTCAATTATTTTTCTTAATGTTGTTTCCATGTCGATTAGTTCTGATAATTGCAAACTAATAAGTTACGCTGATGATACCAATTTGGTTCTCAGAGCTTCAAATCTTTCCAATTTGTCTATAATATCTGAAAGTCCAAGTCGGGTTTGATCATCTTTGAATCAGGAGCAAGATCTCAAATTACACAGATTTAACAGTAGGTGTTTTGACATAAAGATGAAGGAATCTACTAAGTTTGTAGCTTTGTATATTGATCCAAAGCTCAGTTGGGTCAGAGAAATTCATTATGTTTGTGGCAAGTTGTTCTTGGCTACGTACACTATAAGAGTTATGAAAAGATACCTTGATTTTAACATCTTAAAATCAGTATATTATGCATACTTTTACTCAATTTTAAAGTTCGGTATTATATTTTGGGGAGTTCTATTAGGAATGCCAACCAATCAAATCAAATCATATATTACAAGTTAGAAATACAATTTCTTTACTTAAGTCAATCATAGTAATACATAATAATACATATTAAAATACTTTAAAATTACCCTAAAAATAAACATGGAACATATAATGACGTCACTACGCGTTAAAATCATGTTCATGAAAGTCAGGGGCGTGCGGTGAAATTTTAAGAAAGGGAAGCAATTTTTAGAAACTTACCTATTTGTAATTTAATTCGATTCTTCGATCATTTTTTGCAAATTCGTCAATGACGTCATCATAAAAACGTCGATGCTCCGACATATTTTGGAGAAGTTTATTTTCAATGGATAACAGCGATGTATGCGAAAGTCTCTCCTGCCCCGTTGAATTTCTCAAGCAATTTTTCAACACTTATACATATAAAAAATTTTTTATATGTTTAAGTGTTGAAAAATTGCGTTCTACTGATGAACTTGTTGCAGGTATTGTCAATACTAATTCACACAATTTCGACACTTCGGTGTAGGCATCTTCCAGCTCCTTGTCCTTTAAAAATTGAATTAGTTCCTTAGCGTTATTTTTTGCGCTAATGTCATCAGTTTCGTAAATCACTTTTAGTTCAGATCGCAGTAACACTTTGTTGAAGAACTGGCCATAATGAAGAAGAAGAGATTTAAACGCATCTTCTGGAAAAGTTTTTCCTTTAAATGCATCAAAATTGCAGAGCTCGAGGAATTTAAAATCATTTAAACCGTTAAATCTATAGTTTATTTGTTGCTGAATTTAATCGATTATTTCATAAAAGCGGCATCTGTATGATGTTTGAATATCTCCCACCTTGTCTGTTCGAAGACGCTTGGCTTGTGGCTCTACATTTAACGTCATCGTTTTCTGCCAAAATAGGTCAAAGTCGTCTCTCTTTTGGCTTAACATGGACTTAAAATCATCCACTTTTTTTAGGCAAAAAGCAGTATCATTTGTTTTAGTTTGTAATATAATAAAAACATTTTCCGAGAATGGAAACATTTCTGAAAATATGTTCAACAAATAATTAAAATTAAAATATCGTTTCAAACAGTCCATAAACCCCCTCGAACTATTTATTGCTTCTGAGTCCCACGTTTCGTTATTTTCTATTATAATCTCAAATAGTTCAATCAGCGATTCACGATTTTCAGATACTGTTATCACAAGTCTTCCATTATAGTTCCACCTAGCAGGAGCTACTTTGGGCAATCGTTTGTGGACAATGGAGTGCAAACCTTGTGTACGTTTTATTTATTTATTTCAATCAGTACACTACAGAAATAATATTTCCAAATGGCACTACCAAAAATTAGAATAAAATTATATGTCAGTGATATCATTTAAAAATAGTCAGGAGTATATAAGAAAAAGAAACACCACACTTAAATGTTTTGACAAAAATCAAATTAAAAACTATCAAACTGATAGGTAAACCTTAAAATAATAGCTAGTCATTTTTTAGCGGAGCCAATGTTATGTCAGAAAATGTACAAAATAAAATTTCCAAATAGAACACAAATACACCACAATTCTATAAACTAAACAATTTAAAGTATAAACTAAACAACAATTTAAAATACAATGCATTTTATTTGATTTATCGACATATTAAAGATGTCAATATCTGTAAAGTTTTCATTAAATATATTGTATTAAATGTATGTGTATTAAACAATTGAATAAGAGTCTTTGGCGAGTATTTCTGTTAGGTACACGAAAATTTATTGCTTGTAAGAGTTCTTCACAGTCCATGTGCCCATTAACCAGCTTATGAAGGAAAAATAAAAAGCTGTTTTTATGCCGAGATTCTAGGCTAGAGTATCCAACTAATAATAAACGAGTTTCGTGTGATATGTCAGTGTATGGTATATGTTGCTTAAATAGAATAAACTTCACAAATTTTGACTGTACTCTTTCTAAACGATTTATGTGGACTTGATAAATTGGTGACCAAACAATAGACGCATATTCCAATATACTTCTAACCAATGAATTGTACAGTGTCTTTAGAGCTTTGATGTCCTCTATATATCTACAATTTCTTTTTAAAAAGCCTAACATTCTAAAACTTCTAGCAACTATCCTATCAATATGTTGATTAAAACTCAGCTCACGGTCAAAAATTACACCTAGGTCGTTAAATGTTATTGCAGATTGCAGAGCATTATCACAGAGAGTATAATGAAATATCACAGGCATTTGTACTTTGTAGAATCTCATGATTTTACATTTATTAACATTGAGCTTCAAATAATTACGTTCACACCAATTATCCAGTCTATTGAGATCATTTTGTAACATTTCAGAGTCACTGATAGTTTTTACTCTTGCAAACAATTTCAAATCATCAGCATATAGTAGACATTTACAGAACACAAAATTACAAGTAATGTCGTTCACAAACAATAAAAACAATATTGGGCCCAGATGAGATCCTTGGGGAACTCCCGAAGTAACATCAATTTCACCAGAAACAGCACCAAACAATTTAACTGTCTGTTTTCGAGAAAAAAGGTAGGAAGCGATCCACGCCAGGTAGGGTCCACACACCCCTAAGCATTCAAGCTTACACAATAAAAGTTTGTGACACACACTGTCAAACGCTTTTGAAAAGTCTGTATAAATGGTATCTACTTGATTACCCTCCTCTAAGGCACGCACGAGGAAGTCCTGATATGCTGCCAGATTGGACGTCGTAGATCTGTTCTCAAAAAATCCGTGCTGTTGTAGAGCGATGTGCCGTTTAAAGGCATAAAATAGGTCCTCCATTACCATGGATTCAAATATCTTTCCCAAGATGCAGAGCAGAGAAATCCCTCTATAGTTCTCAATGTGGTCTCGATCGCCAGATTTGTATATTGGAAAAATGGTGGATTGTTTCCATTTAGTTGGGAATACTCCAGTTGAAAAAGATCTCTGAAATATGCTGCAGAGAGGCCTAGAAAGAGAAATGGCACAGGACTTAAGGAACAACGGAGACAAACCATCTGGTCCTGCACTCTTACTACAGTCAAGACTTCCCAACTTAGTTGCGACTTTGTCGATTGTGAAAGTATATTGAAACAGATGCACCACAGGATAGATATGTTCCATTGGTAAGATGTTAACATCATCGTGGTCGCAGTAACATGACTGGAAATGCCTTGCAAAAGCACATGCTATTTCCTCTGGCGAATGCAGTTCCTCTCCCTGATACTTCATGTTAACAGGGATTCCGTTATTCTTGTTCAGGCTGTTTAAATATGACCAAAAGTACTTTATATTGCTCGGTATCATATGTTCCGTGTTAGACACATATAGCAAGTAACATAAATCAATATGGTACTTGCATTCACGTCGTATGATAAAGTATCGTTCATAATCTTTCTGATCACCAGTTCTTTTGAAAGTTTTGTGAAGCCTGTTTTTCCTGTTTATCAGCCTCTTTAGTTCTGGACTATACCAACTAGGAAATTTACTATCACAGATATACTTCGTTGGAACAAACCTATCGACAGCAGTATACAGAATGTCATAAAGTCTATCAACCAACATGTCAATTTCCATCACAGTGTCCACAAAATTCCAATCCTGTTGTCCCAGAAACTCATTAATTCTTTCATAGTTAGCTTTGTGAAAAACATGAACTTTCAAATTTGTTTTTATGGATAATAGTGCTGGACAGTCGCCACGGAACTGGACCCGTAAAGCTGGATGAAATTCATCCAACCCACATAGCTCAGAAGTTCTGGCGACTGACAGTTCGTTGAAGCCATTGACATCATCTGCGAGAACCAGGTCAAGTGTTTTGCCAAAGTGATTTTGGATAGTATTAATTTGTTTGAGTTCTAAGTGGAAAATATGGTCAAGAAGAACTTCGGCAGCTTCACCTCGATAGTCCGATGCAACTAGTACACCATCATCCAATTCCCATTCAATTGTTGGAAGGTTAAAGTCCCCAGCGATAAGTAATCTTGTTTTAGGGTGGCTATTCTTGATCACTTCAATAGATTCAACAAGTGACCTATAAACTTCAGGTGGAGAACATGGACAGAAATAAATTGCACCCAGAATTATGTTATTCCCTTTGCCTTTAATCTTAACCCATAATTCCTCATGATAACACGTTGTAGTCGTTTGTAGTATTTCGGATTTGAATTCACATGCTGCGGCAATTAAAACACCTCCTCCTCTGGTACGATTGGTCCCTTCATAGTCTCTGTCTTGGCGATAGACCTGGTAGTTTGGTGGAAATATTTCACAGGACTCGGTAAAAACAATGAAGTCATAGTTCGTAGCACTTACAGAACATAATGTCTCCACGGTTTTTGTTCTTAAGCCTCGTACGTTCTGATAGTATAAATGTAAGGTTTCACATACCGGTTGCACACCTAATATATTTGCCGGTGGGTTATAGTTGTCGTTGTCCCTTGCGTTTTGAGTGCTATCGAGAACAGACACTGAATGAGAATGACTCACCAGTGATGACTGCCCCTGTATCTCTGTTTAAACGATAAAAAATGACTGCTTAAGCCATCAAGGACGTGACTTCAAACGATATAAGTTACTAGTTCTTTCTTACTTTGAAAATCTAAAATGCCATCCTCTTGAGAACAATGTAAAGGTATAAACACACCAGGATTTCTATCATAGAATGACTTGAGTAAAGTGTTTTGCATGTGTAAGAGATTCTTCAGAACTGGCCTAAAACTATGATAAACACTACTGATAACAATCAGGTTTGTATTGGATGTCATCTTGTTTAATTCAATTAATTCTTCCTTAGAGATAGGCTTACCTTTATTTGCATTGTGTGAGGGAATGAAGATTAAAACAAAGTCATCTTTGTCTAGGTTTTTGCAAAGATCCTTACATTCATGTAGGAAATCATGAATGAAAGAATCATTTCTCATTTGACAGTTTATATCAAATTTTCTATCTGTCATCTGTTTGAACTGATTTATACATCCTTTTACATTTTTGTCTCCCATTATTAAAATGCGCCTTCTTTTAATTAGGACATTATTAACGACACTACTCGTTTGCGATGATATTTGAACTGACGAATTTTCTTTTCCAAATTCAAGATCACACAAACTTTGCCTCAGTTGTTTCAGATCATTGATGTAGGTGTTATTGTCGATTTCAAGAGTTTGAATAGTCGTTTGCATACTTCTGGTTATTGCATTGAGATCGGCGATTTGTTCTTCCAGATTTTTTTTCTCCTCCAAGAGGTCTTTAGATTGAGAGATATACTGTTGTTCTCGGGTTTTTAGTGTTTGAATTTCTTTATTAAGTTCTTCGTTGCGCCTGTTCAAACTTTCTAGTTTAGCAGTAAATTCATTTTCAGCCTCATAAACTGTCTGTTCAAAAGTTACACTACTTCTTCTTAATCGATTTATGTGTTTCTCTCTCTCGATCGCCTCTTTTTCCAGTTTAGCTAATTTTTCTTCGAGTATTCTTTTCTGACTATCATCATCATTATATTTTGATTGACATTCGGCAGAGCACAGTATTAGATATCCTCCAGTCTTCACAAATGTAGAAATGTTTCTCTCCATACAGCTGGGATGAAAGACTGCATGACAATAGATGCAACAATAGTTTGTAAATTCTTTCTTCTGACAACATTTGAATGTCTTCATCATTATAACGGTACTGTTATTTTTACTTTAGACGCAGAATGCCTTCCAATCCTCCGTTGATTTTTTTTTTCTTTTTTTCTTTCTTTTTTCACCACCACTTCAAGTTGGAAAATAATTTGGAATTTGGAACGCAGCTGGAACTATAAAATGTAAACAAAAGCTTAACCCCAATGATGAAAGCCTCGTAAATCGTTATTTTTCGTGGGTTTTCAGGGTGTAAAATAACTCATTTCCTTCTTAAATTCAATAGGAAATAATAACTCCACTTTTCTTAAATTAAAAAACACTTAAACTACGAAAAACTAAGGAAATTATGACTACGCGATTTTTTACGTCACGCAACGCCTACGTTCCAAAATGGTTTGCTGACTTGGAAAATAAAGCAGCCATGCCACTTAAAGTAATGAAAAATACTTCACTCTTACATGTAATTGATGGCTTGGGGTAAAACTAAATTTAATTTATGAGCAAAACAATGGACAAACAAAGCACTTGGGAAAGTTTCTCGAACTTTAGCTTGCAAACCCCCTAATTGTCCTGCCATCACTGCAGCTCCATCATGGCTTTAAGCAACTAATTTTTTCTCTCCATTAATTTCTTTAGTAACGTTATAGACTACGGTATATAATGCATCTGCTGTACGATTTTAGGACAAATTCTTAAAACCTAAAAATTGCTCTTGAATACTTCTGTCTGTTTTAACGTAGCGTATTACTAAAGATAATTGGCTAAAATTAGTGATATCAGTTGTTTCTTCCAGTACAACAATATTCTTTTTAGAATAATGGTTGCAACAGCGGAAATTAAATCATTCTGGATTCGATTCGACGTTCCGCGAAAAACGCTAGACTGCTCTAAATGATTTTTTAAGCAGTCATCATATTTAGCCATTAAACTAAGTAAATCTTGAAAACTCCCTCTATTTGAAGAAACTCTTGTTTTGTCATGACCTCTAAATCCCAATTCGTGCTGTCCGAGAAAACAAACAACATCGATAAGTCTTCTTAATATTTGCCCATTTTTATCGACTAGTTCGTTGTGTTGGCGGTGACTAACTTCCAACTGTTTATTAAGGGCGTGTTCAATTCTGGTTTTGCCGAAGAGTTTTTCTTTTATGACGGCCTGCAAATGCGCTTTGGACATAATGTGTCTTTTTACAGCTTTATGGAAATGGTTTAAATTGGAAAAAACAGTTTTATTCCAGAGACCTTTTTCATTTTCAAAAAGAAAACGTGGTCAACAAAATAATTTACTTATATTTTCACACCCTGTTAGTCATTTCAATTCGTTCGTATTGTTTTCCGGATAAAAATGTCTAATAAAGTTTTTAATTTTTGTGGTTAAATTTTTCATAGGCGGTTTTGCCCTTCCTTTGGAAATTATTTGAAGCTTATCAGCGAAGTTTAATGTTGAAAATCCCTTTATTATTAAGACACACACCACACATTCACACTCACTCTTTTTACTAAATTCTCCAACATTTTCAACGTTATTACCAACAGCCGATTGTCTTCCATATCGCACCATGCACGACGCGACGTACGTATCACACAACACACGGATAGCCGTTCAAACAAAGAACCTACTCCAACGATAGCTTCCGTCACCATTTAAAGCACGCGACTGAAATGCAAAAATTGCAAACAGCCGGTGGAAAGTTCAATAACCTCTGGCTCGATTCACAGGAAATCAAGCATACAGGACTTGGCTGCAGAGAAGCTAGCAGCCCGCATAGGTTCATATTTTCTATTGTGGCTGGGTCGGAGCCAAGGCCGCATTTATTATGGGCTTGATAATTAAAATAATATTTTAGCATTTTTAATATAAACTAAATTAATGGTTTCCTATTTCAAAAATTACATTTTAGAAGATGTCTCGTAATTTTTTTTTGTGGAAGCACTGCTTCCCTTGCTTCCATGGACTGCACGCCCCTGATGAAAGTTATGAAGTTATAAGTTATAAGTTCAATGAAACATGCAGAACTCGATTCAAACAACTCAGTATATCATTCAATGTTCAGAACTGGAATAAAAATCCCTGAAGATGCCTCGGGCAATCGAAGGCGAAACGTTCGATAGTGATTCCAATTTGACACAGTCTAATCCAAAGAACCCTGATTTTTTAATTGACCAAAACTGTGAAACCTTCCGTTCTATGTTAATATATATTAACTGTTCATCCTGTATACATTTATGAAGGTCTCAGTTTATTTTATAAGCCCAACAAATATTTTGAAGCCTTTAGGAAGACCAATATGCGCTACGAGACCAGAATGTCTAAGTGTCATATTCCCATTCATTGGCTAACTTTATTTGTGAGATCTCCGTTATATAATTTTATAATTTTTTATAATAAACTGCCAGAAACTAAGTTTATTAGGAACGAGTTTCGGAGTGTAAAAGAACAATATTTTTAACAGTCTTGTAAACCTAGAACCCTATCATATTCAGGAGTTTCTATACTCTTAAATTTAGAGTATTTGCACGGGTGATGGATGCAATGCTTGAGCCTTGTAGTTGGTTCATCTTTTAATCTAGTTATGCATGTACCTTCTCCAACCCGCATGTCAAAGCAAGGTGCATCCCTAATTGATTACATGTGCTCAAACATTGATTGTCATAACATCTTGTATAAGGTTGAGAATCCAGGACTCTCACATCATGAAGCAGTTCTGGCTACAATTGTTATTGATTTTAGGTTTGAAAAACGCAAGTCAAAATTTGGGAGAGTCTACAGTAAAAAAAATTATTGTCGTTTTTCTGAGCTTGGTGTAAGGACTGACTGGCATTTCCCAACTAACTGTAATCAGCAATTTATTTATTTTTATAATTTGCTACTTGGAAATTTTGAAACTTGCTTTCCATTAAAGAAACTAAAAATTAAAAAGAATAATAAACCATGGCTAACCAAGGGCCTTAAAACATCAAAAAATCTAAGAGCACTTCACTACATAAGAAAGTACATTAAAGATCTGTCCTTTATATCATATTTTAATAGATATCGCAAATTGTACAGAAAGCTTATTGTTAGTGCAAAAACTGTATTCTATCGTTCAAGACTATCTGAGTCAAATAACAGACAGAAAGAGAGTTGGTCGATTGTTAATGATCTGAGAGGGAAAAACCAAAAACGTCAGGTAGAACCTGGTTTTTCTCCCGATAGCTTAAATAGTTATTATTGCTCAGTTGCTGCCAATTTGATGCGTGATATTAAGCCATCGAGGGATGCTCTTAGTTTTATGGACGGTAATTCAATGCCAAATTAAAAGTAAGAGAAATTATTAATAGCATCAAAAACAAAAAATCTTATGGCCTTGATCATTTGTCTGCTAATATACTAATGCATCTACCCAATAGTGCAATTGGTGCACTGGTAACAGCCATTAATAATTCTTTGGAAACTGGAGTTTTTCCATCCTGCTTGAAAACAGCTCTTGTAGTTCCTTTACATAAGGGTAGTGATGCTGATCTTGAGTCAAATTTTAGGCCTATTTCCATGTTGTCAACACTTTCAAAAGTAGTAGAAAAGATTATTTTCAAGAGATTTACTTTGTTTCTGGATAAATATAAAATAATAAATAAAAATCAGTTCGGGTTTCAGAATTCAAAATCAACTAGCGGTGCAATATTTTCCTTTCTAGGAAAACTATATTTGAAAATTAATGAGAAGTCTGCAGCAATGGCAGTGTTCTGTGACTTTTCAAAGGCATTTGATTGTGTGAGTCACAGTATACTGTTGCAAAAACTGGAACGGTATGGTTTCAGAAACAATGTTTTAAATTTGTTTCAGTCGTATTTAAGTGGTTGTAGGCAGGTGGTTAGAATAGCGGGAGGAATGTCCGGTCAAATGACCATTGATCGTGGAGTCCCTCAGGGATCTGTATTGGGCCCGTTCCTTTTTCTTCTGTATTTTAATGACATTACTAAGCTTAATGTTAGAGGTTCATTGACTCTATGGTGATGACATTGACACACTTAGATTGCAGCAAACTATTTCGGAAGATATTAGGATTATCAAGGAATGCGACTCAAATTTTCTTTCTTTTAACGTGTCAAAAACTAATACTCTACATTTTAATTGTTCACTAGGTAATTTTTATTTGGGGGATCAACTTATAGGGAACAGATCTTGCACTAAATTTCTAGGTATGTAGATCAAAATTTAAAATTTAAAAGTCATATTGCACATTTAACTGAGAAGCTTTTAAAAGGTTGCTATGCAGTACGACTAACTTCTAAAGAACTGGGTTTATCCTTCTCCAGATCAGTTTATTTTGCACTGATCGAATCCCATTTGCGATATGGCCTACCTTTTTGGGGAGGTTGTTCACAGACTTTATTTACATCGATATTTTCAAATTCAAAAAAGAGCAGTCCGATGTATGTGCAGTGCCAGTCCTAGGGATTCCTGCAAGCCACTTTTCAGAAAACATAAAATATTAACATTGTCATGCTTGTATATTTTGGAATCAGTTTGTTTAATTTTTAAAAGAAGGGATGAATATACAAGAGTTGCATTAACAACAAGAAATTGTGATAATTTAGCTTTACCAATACCTTCAACCACCTTGATAAAAAATTCTTTATTTTATAATTCAAAAAAAATATTTAATCATTTGCCATTGAACATCAGAAGAACAAGCAATTACATGAAATTTAGAAAAAAATTTAAGCACCTTCTTTTGGATAAGGCCTATTATACTTTGATGGACTACTTTTTTGATGACTTGATATACTACTGGTCTTGGGTTCTTTTGTATGTATAAATATATATATATATATATATATATATATATATATATATATATATATATACTTTTTTTTTTTTGTAAGTTTTAAATATTAATTACGATTTGTGTTACCATGTTAGTGTTTTTTTTTCTTTCTCTTATTTCTAAGTTCTGTTATTATGTTATTAAGTTTATTTTAGACGCATCTTACATTATATCTCCTTTTTGAAATAATTTAATTATAATTAATTGTATTATTCTTTACAACTTTGTCAATAAGAACAGTTTCTTTTGATAATAAAGCATATTTTGACTTTGACTTTGACTTTATTACTATTAGTGCTGCTCTTTACACAAATAATTTTTGTTGTAAATAAAACACAAACCTGATAAATTGTATGTTTTATTAATTTAAGTAAATATAAACAAATGATCTTACTGCAAACAAAATACCAATCTTTATTAATTACATGTATATTAATTTTAAAATCAATATTGTAAAACAAATAAGGTATTACAGAAAGCTTTGATTTGATATGGACTTCTAGTATTCCTTTGAAATCGTAAATGAGAATGTACTACCTCTGAAAATGAAGAGATATGGTTTTGATCAAACTATTTTAAAGTGTTTCAGTGAATATCTGAATGATCAATCGATCAATCAATATATTACAGATAATAATGTATAACATTTTTCTGATGTCAAAACAATAAAATGTAATAATTACACTGGAAAATAAAACAAAGTTTTTTAAAGTACACAATGTTATATATTTACTGTACTTCAAAATAAATTTAGACTTACGAAAGGTAAAATTATTATGTGACTAAAATTAAAACACTTAAAACAAATTAAAATTACAAATAAATAAATATCAATAAAATTTAAAATACTTTATCGCTATTTTACACTCTGTAATGCACAAGAAGACAGACAGCATCATAAAAGGTATATTCTTAAAATGTAAAGTCAAGGAACTCCTGGACACTATATAAAAGCTGCTTCACTTCTGATTTGAAGCCATTATCGGGCAAACTCCTCCGGGCAAAAAATGTATGGATTTTTGTAGGTTAAATTTTTTTTTGGAACATGCTCTGATAATATGTGGTTATATAGGTATTTTGAGCGGAGAAATTCATTAAACATATTAATATTGACGAGGGATTAATATTTCTGAATATATTACTAAATTTTCACAATAATACATATATATTTGAAAGTTTGCGAATTTTCAGAGAGCCATAAAAGTTCAACCATACATCCTAGGACTAAATAAATGTTTTTTTCGTTCTTTATGGCTTCAAATTAGTACATGAACGAAGTTTTAGCAAAATCGATTTCCCAAAAAAGTTCGAAAATTTTGCATGTAAATGTATGGAATTTTTGGTAAAATTTTGACGGAGAATATTTTTCTGGAACATGCTATGATAATATGTGGTTATATGGGATTTTGAGCTGAGAAATTCATTAAACACATTAATATTGACGAGGGATTAATATATGCCAAGATATGACTAAATTGTCACAATAATACATACAAATTTGAAAATTTGCGAATTTTCAGAGACCCATAAAAGGTCCACCCTACATCCTAGGACAAAACAAATGTTTTTTTTCGTTTTTTATGGCGTCAAATAAGTACGTAAACGAAGTTTTAGCAAAATCGATTTTCCAAAAAAAGTTTGAAAATTTTGCATGTAAATGTATGGATTTTTTAGGTAAAATTTTGACGGAGAAATTTCTTTGCAACATTCTATGATAATATGTGGTTTTATAGGTTTTTTGAGCTGAGAAATTCATTAAACACATTAATATTGATGAGGGATTAATATTTCTCAGGATATGACTAAATTTTCACAATAATACATACAAATTTGAAAATTTGCGAATTTTCAGAGACCTATAAAAGTTCAACCCATACATTTAGTATGGATTCTTTAGGTAAAATTTTGACGGAGAATATTTTTCTGGAACATGCTATGATAATATGTGGTTATATAGGTATTTTGAGCTGAGAAATTCATTAAACATATTAATATTGACGAGGTATTAATATTTCTGAATATATTACTAAATTTTCACAATAATACATATAAATTTGAAAGTTTGCGAATTTTCAGACAGCCATAAAAGTTCAACCATACATCCTAGGACTAAATAAATGTTTTTTTTCGTTCTTTATGGCTTCAAATTAGTACATGAACGAAGTTTTAGCAAAATCGATTTCCCAAAAAAGTTCGAAAATTTTGCATGTAAATGTATGGAATTTTTGGTAAAATTTTGACGGAGAATATTTTTCTGGAACATGCTATGATAATATGTGGTTATACAGGTATTTTGAGCTGAGAAATTCATTAAACACAATAATATTGACGAGGGATTAATATATCTCAAGATATGACTAAATTGTCACAATAATACATACAAATTTGAAAATTTGCGAATTTTCAGAGACCCCTAAAAGGTCCACCCTACATCCTAGGACAAAACAAATGTTTTTT
The DNA here is from genome assembly GCA_030620095.1 of Kuschelorhynchus macadamiae. Classification (NCBI taxonomy): domain Eukaryota; kingdom Metazoa; phylum Arthropoda; class Insecta; order Coleoptera; family Curculionidae; genus Kuschelorhynchus; species Kuschelorhynchus macadamiae. Next base: position 328,928 of record JAUTXW010003297.1, read on the forward strand.
TTTTGTTCTTTATGGCTTCAAATTAGTACATAAACGAAGTTTTAGCAAAATCGATTTCCCAAAAAAAGTTTGAAAATTTTGCATGTAAATGTATGGATTTTTTTAGGTAAAATTTTGACGGAGAATATTTTTCTGGAACATGCTATGATAATATGTGGTTATATAGGTATTTTTAGCTGAGAAATTCATTAAACACATTAATATTAATGAGGGATTAATATTTCTCAAGATATGACTAAATTTTCACAATAATACATACAAATTTGAAAATTTGCGAATTTTCAGAGACCTATAAAAGTTCAACCCATACATTTAGTATGGATTCTTTATAAAATTTTGACGGAAAATATTTTTCTGGAACATGCTATGATAATATGTGGTTATATAGGTATTTTGAGCTGAGAAATTCATTAAACATATTAATATTGACGAGGGATTAATATTTCTGAATATATTACTAAATTTTCACAATAATACATATAAATTTGAAAGTTTGCGAATTTTCAGAGAGCCATAAAAGTTCAACCATAAATCCTAGGACTAAATAAATGTTTTTTTCGTTCTTTATGGCTTCAAATTAGTACATGAACGAAGTTTTAGCAAAATCGATTTCCCAAAAAAGTTCGAAAATTTTGCATGTAAATGTATGGAATTTTTGGTAAAATTTTGACGGAGAATATTTTTCTGGAACATGCTATGATAATATGTGGTTATATGGGTATTTTGAGCTGAGAAATTCATTAAACACATTAATATTGATGAGGGATTAATATTTCTCAAGATATGACTAAATTTTCACAATAATACATACAAATTTGAAAATTTGCGAATTTTCAGAGACCTATAAAAGTTCAACCCATACATTTAGTATGGATTCTTTAGGTAAAATTTTGACGGAGAATATTTTTCTTGAACATGCTATGATAATATTTGGTTATATATTTGAGCTGAGAAATTCATTAAACATATTAATATTGACGAGGGATTAATATTTCTGAATATATTACTAAATTTTCACAATAATACATATAAATTTGAAATTTTGCGAATTTTCAGAGAGCCATAAAAGTTCAACCATACATCCTAGGACTAAGTAAATGTTTTTTTCGTTCTTTATGACATCAAATTAGTACATGAACGAAGTTTTAGCAAAATCGATTTCCCGAAAAAATTTCGAAAATTTTGCATGTAATGTATGGATTTTTTTAGGTAAAATTTTGACGGAGAATATTTTTCTGGAACATGCTATGATAATATGTGGTTATATAGGTATTTTGAGCTGAGAAATTCATTAAACACATTAATATTGACGAGGGATTAATATTTCTCAAGATATGACTAAATTTTCTTAATAAATACATAAAAATTTGATAATTCACGAATTTTCAGAGAGCCATAAAAGTTCAACTATACATCCTAGGACAAAATAAATGTTTTTTTCGTTCTTTATGACATCAAATTAGTACATGAACGAAGTTTTAGCAAAATCGATTTCCCGAAAAAATTTCGAAAATTTTGCATGTAAATGTATGGATTTTTTTAAGGTAAAATTTTGACGGAGAATATTTTCTGGAACATGCTATGATGACATGTAGTTTTATAGGTTTTTTGAGCTGAGAAATTCATTAAACACATTAATATTGACGAGGGATTAATATTTCTCAAGATATGACTAAATTTTAACTAAAATGCATACAAATTTGAAAATTTGCTTATTTTCAGAGAGCCATAAAAGTTCAACCATACATCCTAGGACAAAATAAATGTCTTTTTCGTTTTTTATGGCATCAAGTTAGTACATAAACGAAGTTTTAGCAAAATCGTTTTCTCAAAAAAAGTTCGAAAATTTTGCATGTAAAAATGTATGGATTTTTTAGGTAAAATTTTGACGGAGAATATTTTTCTGCGACATGCTATGATAAAATGTGGTTATATAGGTATTTTGAGCTGAAAAATTGATTAAATACATTAATATTGACGAGGGATTAATATTTCTCAAGATATGACTAAATTTTCGCAATAAATACATATAAATTTGAAAATTCGCGAATTTTCATAAAAGTCAATAAAAGTTCAACCATACATACTAGGACAAAAAGATTTTTGATCTTTCCAGTCTATGATAGTCAATTCTGATGAGGTTACCGTGTCTGGTCTGGTATTCATGAAAGAAGCAGTTCCGATGTAATTCAATTGGCAAGATATGGTGAAACTTCATCTAAAAAAAAGAAACTTTAATGTGTTTCACAAGTTACAGTTTTGAGACCTACTCTTATCATTTTTTAATTAAATAATATAGACAGAGTTCTTAAAAACTATAAAATCCAACTTTTTGCAAATGATACCATTTTGTATGCATCAGGGCATAAGAAGAAGAAATACAACAGACATAACTAAATATAAATAAAACAAAAAGTATGTTTATTAGGAAAAAGTACTAAATTAAATGTAAATATTATTATTAATAATGAAGAGAGAAGAACAACTTAAACATATAGGCTGTGTGAAAGACAAAAATGTGTAATTCTTAAAACAGTTTGAATATATAACACAAAAATAGCAACATAATTGATATATTAGGGCATATATAAAAACTCTTGGTTGATAGACTAAACTAACGATACAGGATTATTCACCTATTAAAAAATCTTAAAAATTGTTTTATTTGACTTAACACTATGTATTTCATTTGTATCGATTCTGCTTCAATGTGTGCCTTTGGCAGTCCTCCAGTCTAGAAAGCTTTTATAAGCAGACATGTAATGGATCCTTACATTTTTGTGGCAGCAATTCCAGACTTGGTAATTTAGCAGCCTCTGCTATCTCTGGTCGTCTACAAGGATTATTGATTCATTTTTTGATCTTGAACGAGTTCTTAGTAATAATAAGTATGTCTCTTAGTAATTACTTCTACTTAACATTTCACAATTTTAAATGTTAAAATTAATAAAACTGCAATTTCTAGATGAGTAAAACATCAAATCATCCGCGACACGCATCAGGGGGTGTGAGTCACGTTGGCATAGCAACAGGTGTAAGTGTGAGTGAGTGAGAAGAGAGTGATTTACATAATTCACTGTTATCAGCTGTTATAATTCACTCTACTACAAATATGGGTGTCATATTCCTTCATGAACTCGCCCCCCCCCCATTCCAATCTCAGAAAAGATACTTTTAAGAGCAGTAATCGTTGCTGAGTAAATTTAAAACGACGGCAGTGTTCAACTATTTATTTTTTTAATATATATTTTTACTTCCCACCTAAAGTAATCGTAAAAAGTCGCCCTCCGAGATTTTTACAGATCTTTACGTTTTAGGGTCCCTAGATGCCGAAAAAACATGTCTTCTCAATTCCGTCGGTCTATCTGTTTGTCTGTCTGTTCAGACCATAGCTAAAAAAACTATTAATCCGATTGACTTCTAATTTTGGTGAAAAATTAAGGGTCATATAGGGATGACCTGGTATCATTTTGGTAAAAATCCAGAATGGCAGCCTCGTATTAAATTATTTCTAAAAAACTAGTTATTCAATGTGCCTCAATTTTTACACAAAAATCAAGCATTATGAGAAACTCAATTGGTATAGTTGAACTTTTATGGCTCTCGGAGAATCAGAAAATTTGCGATTTTGTAAGGTCTTGCGGAAAAGCGTATAACTTTTTTCGCTTTTGGGATAGCCAATCTATAAATTTCGATTTTTAGGGAGTGTAATCACTTTAAAACATATTTTCCTGGGGTGGAGCTATCTCCGTGGAAAATGTGAAAAAAAAATGTTCAAAGTAAAAATTTAGTCATATCTTGAAAAATATTAATCCCTCATCAAAATTAATGTGTTTAATGCATTTCTCAGCTGAAAATGCCTATAGAATCTTATATTTTTAAAACATTTTACAAAAAAAAATTCTCCGTCAAAATTTTACCTAAAAAACATTTATATGCAAAATTATCCGAATATAGGTACAGGGTTTTCCCGTATATTTTTCCACCCACCTAGAGAGTTTATTTGAATAGATACGGAAATGTCGTAAATACAAAAGTTGTTGGGTTTTCTATGAAGATTTAGAATATTACATCATAAGTGCGAACATATTGGAAATGCCAAATTTTGTCAGTTTTTTTAAATGAAACCCTGTATATTAAATCACATTCTTGAACATCTTTTTTTTTTTAATTTCAAATATATATACTTTTAATATATTGTGTCAATTAGTTTTGGGTATATAAGCGTTTAAACATTAAAGAAATGGTAAAGTAATTTGCGCTAAAACATAGTGAGCCATGGTCAAGACAATTGCAATGAACGACGCCTTTTTGACGTTCACCTGTCAGAAGTAATTATTTACGAGCATTTTCAATATCTAATACGTTGGACGATGGGTTATTCGGAAGAAGAGAAACTCGACATGATAGAATTATTTTATTTACATGGTAAAAATACATCGATAGCTCGTAACGAATATCATAGACGGTTTCCAGATAGGCCAACACCGACTCGTATGACAATATTAAACATCGCTAAACAGTTGAATGAAAGAAAACACTTAAGCGAAAAGTTAGAATAGTGGAAAGAAACGCTGAAGATTTAAATATTTTATTATATTTTGAAGGTATTAAAATAATTTATTTATCTTATTTATTCTTGTTTTAGAAAATCTTGGACGCTCAATTCCCGATGCAGCCGCTTTTTTTAACAAATCGTGGCACTAAAATCCACTCAGTTCTAAAACATTATAAATATAAGCCATATAGGTTTTTACCTACTCAAGAATTGCCAAGAAATAGAAAGACGTGTTATGATGAACCAACTAAATCTGTCAAACATAATTTTCACTGACGAGGCAACATTTACCACTGAAGGCATGTTTAACCGGAAAAATAAATATTTTTGGTCAAAAGAAAACCCGCGAGCTCTTCAGGCGATCAAAATTCAGGGAAGAAGATTCCTACATGTTTGGTGTGGCCTTAACAATCGTGTTACTGGACCTATATTTTTAAATGGGAATTTAACCGGACAAAGGTATCAGGAGTTATTAGAAAACGAAATCGAGGGGCATTTAGAACAACTACCGATTAATTCATATTTTAATTTAATATGGCAACAAGATGGTGCCCCTCCTCATAATGTCCAGCCGGTCACCAATTTTTTAAATGACAGGCATCCATTTTGGATTGGAAGACATGGACCATTAAGATGGCCAGCAAACAGTGCCGATCTCTCTCCATTGGACATATTTTTGTGGGGTTATCTGAAAAACAAGATATACTACAATAGGCCAAGAACCATCCAAGCTTTAAAGCAGAATATAGTCCAAACAATCGACGATTTAAACACCCAATCACCTCATTTTATCGCATCCATACACAGAAAATTTAGAAGAAATGTTCATAAATGCGTTATAAATCAAGGAGGCTATATAGAAAACCAAAACTTAGTTCTTTTAATATTATTATTTACCTACTTTACATTATTGATTTTTTATGGTATTGTTTTTTTCCACTATTCTAACTTTTCATTTAAGTGTTTTTCTTTCATTCAATTGTTTAACGATTTTTAATATTATACTACGAGTCGGTGTTGGCCTATCTGGAAACCGTCTGTGATATTCGTTACGAGCTATCGATGTATTTTTACCATGTAAATAAAATAATTCTATCATGTCGAGTTTCTCTTCTTCCGAATAACCCATCGTCCAACGTATTAGATATTAAAAATGCTCGTAAATAATTACTTCTGACCGGTAAACGTCAAAAAGGCGTCGTTCATTGCAATTGTCTTGACCATGGCTCACTATGTTTTAGCGCAAATTGCCTTACCATTTCTTTAATGTTTAAACGCTTATATATCCAAAACTAATTGAAATTAGAAAAAAAAGATCTTCAAGAATATGATTTAACATACAGGGTGTTTCATTAAAAAAAACTGACAACCTGTCAAAATTTGACATTTTCAATAATATTTTCGCACTAACGATATAATATTCTAAATCTTCATAAAAAACCCAACAACTTTTGTATTTACGACATTTCCGTATCTATTCAAATAAACTCTCTAGGTGGGTGGAAAAATATACGGAAAAACCCTGTACAAATCTGGAACATAGCTCTTCCTTAACGTGGATTCATGTGAAATTGATGTCTTTGTGTACTGCTCTAAAAATGACTTCAGGGCAGGATTACTTAATTTATTCAGTGGAATATCCGCACTAATAAACGCCTTACACAAATCCCTATTGAGCTTTAATCGTTTGGGTCACGGTCCTGGTGAAAATGCTGTGGTGATTAAAACTTGTTTCTGACCACACTTTTTACTTTTTTGGATCTGATGCTATGTGTTGTTTCACTTTGAATTTCTTGTTCGCAGTAACAGGAACGTCACAATATTTACAAAACAGCACAAAACCGTCAGTCGTAAAATCAGGAAAATAAACGCTTTTCTTTCGGCATATTGGACAATGTTCACGCCACAATGTGTAAACTAAACTGAATTGAAAAATTATTTCCAACATTCTTAAAACGTGCGTATTTATGATTGTAAATCCGTGGTAAATCCATAGTTTTTAAAGCATAGAGATTTTATTGGGTACCTATAACAATTTTAAGAAAGGATGGCTAAAACCCTTGGCCTGCCAGCAACTAGACATTTTTTATTATTTTATTATTATGGATTATATTTGAAATACATCAAATTTGTCTTGGGAAAATGAAAATATATTCAGAAAAATTAGAATACAGGTTGAGTCAACCAAGTGGCACCCCCCATTTATTTCTTAAACTATTAGGATTAGCTGAAAAAATTAAATACAAAAATGTTTCGAATTTCAACAATATATATATATTTTTACGGTAACTGTTATTATACAGGGTCGGTCAAAAATGCTGGGCGTGGTCTAAATGCAATTTTTTAAATAAGAACTTACATTTTTTTATTCATTTTCGGACTCTTTATAACATTATAGAAAAAAAAATTATATTGGAGTGATATAGCTAAATTTAACGGTTTATGAGATATTAATGTTTAAAAATTGTAAATTATACCTTCGGCATAACATAAGATTTGTTATTTTATTGTTTAGTTTCTTGGGCGACGTTACTTGTACTTTTGTAGGAAAAACACCAGTTGATGCAAATGTCATTTGAGGTTTTGTCAGTATTAAAAATTTTACATTTTAAAGTATAAATTTTTATGGCGTTTAATCAAAAGTTCCCCATCAAAGAATTAAGTGACATGATTTTACTAATTGGTGAATGTCAGCGTAAGATAAAAACTGCTAAAAGTCTATACCAAGAAAAATTTCCAGGTAGAAGACAGCCAAGCCGTGAAGTTCTAAAAAAACTCTACATCGGTTTAGACAAACAGGAAGTGTTGCTTATCCTAAAAAGAGAAAACAAGAATTCATAATAAACGAAGACAATGAATTAAAGGTTTTGTTAAGTTTGGAAGAAAATCCTCAAGTAAGTTCACGAACTTTGGCCAGTGAATTAGATATAAGTCAAAGTACCGTTTCCAGAACATCTCGAAAACACAAATACCATCCCTACCATTTATCTTTGACGCAAGAACTTTATGATGATGATTTCGAAAATAGTGTACACTTTTGCAGGATCCTTCAGATGCATATTAATGAATTATATAGTTATTTTTAAAAAATGTTTTCTTCACCGACGAGGCTTCATTTAAGAGCAATGGTGTAGTTAATAGGCATAATATGCACTATTATAGTACCACAAATCCCCATTGGATGAGAACAATTGACAATCAAAGAGTAAGGTAGAAATGTACCTAAATTTTTTAGTGAATCATCTTCCAATTCTTTTAGAAGATGTTCCTATCCGAGAACGTCAAAACATGTGGTAGCAGCAAGATGGTGCTCCGCCTCATTTTTCACTCAATGTTCGTCAGTATTTGGACTAGTTATATCCCAATAGGTGGATAGGAGAGATCCCACACCGTGCAATTTTTTCCTATGGGGATATGTCAAGGAGAAGGTCTACAAAGTTCCTCCGATTGACCAAGAAGATACGAATATATTGAGAGAAGGTTGGAAATATACATTCGACAAAATGGGCATACGTTTGAACATTTGCAGTGAATTTAACGGTATAACCTGTTTTAAGTTTAAGTTGTAAGTTTTAAGTGGTGTTTTTTTATATTTTTAGTATTCTTGAATTACCTCGTATACTTACTACGTATTACTTCGAAATAATTCATGTTATAAATAAATAACGTTGTGATTTTTAAACATTAATATCTCATAAACCGTTAAATTTAGCTATATCACTTCAATATAATTTTTTTTCTAGAATTTTATGAAGAATCCGAAAATGAATAAAAAAAATGTAAGTTCTTATTTAAAAAATTGCATTTAGACCACGCCCAGCATTTTTGACCGACCCTGCATAATAACGGTTACCGTAAAAATATATATTGTTGAAATTCGAAACACTTTTGTATTTAATTTTTTCAGCTAATCCTAATAGTTTAAGAAATAAATGGGAGGTGCCACTTGGTTGACTAGTCCTGTATATGCATTTTTCCTGTAATAACTGCAAAATATGCATTAAATACAAAAATTGCCAAAACATACATTTGCATATGCTTTCATGCAAATGCATACAGTGACCGTCTAAAGTCCATTCCCCCCCTGCGATATACGAGCCAACTCGTATATCGCAACGAAATTTGGAGGGCTTAAATAGGAGATGAAAAGCTATTTTTTTATGAAAAAACGATAGCTAAAAGTTATAAAATGGCGGCTACGCGCCATCTTGAATTAATATTTTAAATACAACACCCCGCATATTATTCCATTTTCAAAATCTGCTCATTATTCTTAACATTTTTCTCTAATACACTTTATTCCTAAATGTAATTTTTTTCGAAATAATGACGTTTGAAAATTGAAAATCCGGTTTAAAATGAAGTAATGGTTTTAGTCACTTTCGATAAAAAATTCTGCTAACTAAATTTTTTAATTAATTTGTAGTTAAATCTTTTAATGAATTCGACTAATAAGAGGCGTAAAGACAGTATTTTAAGGATAAACACTACCACTTACCGGAAAATCTTGAAGGTTACGAATTTGTTCTGTAAATTCACAAGGAAAACAAATTAGTTGGTAAAAAAATATTTTATTTATTTTTGAATAACACTTATTTAACCCCAACAATAATTATTTTATCAAGTGTTCGATGTGGCCCCCTCCTAAATCTTGACAATAAAGTGCCCTATTATGAATAGCTTCTCTCACGTTGATGAAAGTCTGTTCATCTATTTCTTCACATGCTTCTCTTATTCTGCGTTCCAATTCTTCTATTGTTTGACATTCAGTGGCGTAGATTTTTAACTTCAGATATCCCCAAAGGAAAAAATCTAGAGGGGTAAGATCCGTAGATCTTGGTGGCCATTCTGTACTTCCCCTGCGACCTATCCATCGCCCAGGAAAGTTTGTATCGAGAAACTCTCTAGCCATGCGATAGAAATGGGGAGGTGCTCCGTCCTGCTGAAATATGATTTCACGATTTTCAAACTCTTCCTGATTGTTTAATACAATTTGTCTTATTCGAGGTTCAATTTCAGTTTCTAAAAGATTTCTGTAAAGATCTCCTGTAAGATTGCCTCTGATGAAAATCGGTCCAACAACGTGGTTGCCCAAAATCCCCGCCCAAACATTAACTTTTTCAGGAAACTGGGTATGCTCTTCTCTAAAAATATGCGGATTAGTATCGCTCCAGTATCGTACGTTCTGTTTGTTGATTTTTCCATTAAGGAAAAACGTGCATTCATCTGAGAAACATACACGTTTTAGGAAGGATCGTTCTCCTTCAATTTTTCTTGTTAACCACTCACAAAATTCAACCCTCCGGTCTGGATCATCCTCCGTGAGAGCATGCAGGATTTTCATTTTATAGGGATGAAATTTTTCATTTTTTAGGACTCTTTGGACACTTTTCGAACTTACTTCGCAGGATTCAGCAACTGCAGACGTCGACTGAGTAGGATTAATTACCATTTCAGCAACAATTTCAATTTTTTTTTCTTCTGAAAGAGGTGGTCTTCCTGATCTTGGAGCATCTTTCATCGTACCAGTTGCTTGGAGCTTATTTAAAAATTTGCGCAAATATGACCGCGAAATAGGGTTTTCGGGAAATCTATCGTTAAACATACGGACTGCTAGATGAAAATTTCTTCCAGCTTCTCCAAAAATCAAAACTGCTTCAAATTTATCGTGTAAACTGCGAGCCATGGTCACACTTTTCATAAAATAATTAAGATGCTCAAAGGACTATTTGATAGTTAGTTATCAAGATGTTACCGCGACAAGGATTTTGTTTCCAACGCAAACTTGATCGTATTTGTGATTGAATTTGAAATGACCAAAATGTCAATTTTCAAACGTCATTATTTCGAAAGCAATTACATTTAGGAATAAAGTGTATTGGAGAAAAATGTTAAGAATAATGAGCAGGTTTTGAAAATGGAATAATATGCGGGGTGTTGTATTTAAAATATTAATTCAAGATGGCGCGTAGCCGCCATTTTATAACTTTTAGCTATCATTTTTTCATAAAAAAATAGCTTTTCATCTCCTATTTAAGCCCTCCAAATTTCGTTGCGATATACTAGTTGGCTCAAAAATTAGTAGGGGGGGAACGGACTTTAGACGGTCACTGTATATAGCCTAAGCCTAGTAATGACCTCGTGTTTATTTTTCCAGAACCTCCAAAGATGAACAACTTACAAGTAAATCAAGAGGTGAAGCAAAAATGCATAAATGTCCACACTGCCCCTATCAGTCATTTTGTAACGAAGGTCTCAAAAGACATTCGATCAGACATAAAAATCCAGAGGAAAGGGTGTGGTACGAATGTGCGTATTGTTCATTTAAAACAGATCGGAAAGACACATTCAAAAAACACCAAATAGTACATAGGCAAACGAACATTCAGGTGTTCCACTGTACCGAATGTCCATATAAAAGCCCCTTAAAGAGTTCTCTAAAACGCCATCATTTGCTCAGACATAAAAAGTCAGATGAAAAAGTGTGCTATAAATGTGCTCAGTGTACATTTAAATGCTACTTTAAGGCCTATCTGAAACGACATTTGATTAAACACAAAAATCCAGATGAGAAACTGTGGTACGAATGTGCGCATTGTTTATTTAAAACAGATCGAAAAGCCTCATTGAAAAAGCACCTAATAGTACACAGGCAAACTAACATTCAGGAGTTCTCTTGTACCGAATGTTCATTTAAAACCAACTATAAGCAATGTTTGATACAACATTCAGTCAGACATAAAAATCTAGATGAAAGAGTGTGGTATGAATGTACGCATTGTTCATTTAAAACATATCGGAAAGACACATTCAAAAAACACCAAATAGTACATAGGCAAACGAACATTCAGATGTTTCACTGTACCGAGTGTCCATATAAAAGCCCTTTAAAGAGTTCTTTGAAACTACATTCGCTCAGACATAAAAAGCCAGATGAAAAAGAGTGGTACCAATGCGCCCAGTGTTCATTTAAATGCCACTTTAAGACCTATCTCAAACGACATTTGTTCAGACACAAAAATCCAGATGAGAAAGAGTGGCACGAGTGTGCGCAGTGTTCATTTAAAACAGATCGGAAAAGCACCTTAAAGAAACACGAAATAATACATAGCCAAACGAACATTCTGAGGTTACAGTGCACCGAGTTCAAACAGAAAGATCAGAAAGGAACTCTGAAGCAAAATGATAATGAAAATGTGGAATATAAAATCTTTAAGTGTTCGAAATGTTCTTATGGGTCTCCCGAAAAAGGCAATTTAAATAATCATCACCGAATGGTACACAGGCAAACTAACAACTCCACTCAAAGTATTCTTTACAAACAGCATTCGATTAATCGTAAAAATAAAAATGAAAAGTGAAGTATGAAAATATGCCTACATATAACAATACTATATGTTTATTTGTCCTCAGGGGAAAAAATAGGTACAGGGTGTTCGCAGTTAAATGGACCCCCCCTTAACTTTTTAATTTGACGTTTGACAAAAAAATGTCAAATATAAAAGTTTTATAATTCAATGTGAATTTTTTTAAAAACCTCTTTCCATATGTACAGGGTGTTTCAGAAAGTCTGGGCGTGGTTCAACTTTCCTATTTTAAATACCTACCCCATTTTTTTATTGGATTTTTAAATTCTCCTAAAAATTCCAGACATATTTTATATAGCATACCCTACACCTAAATTTAACCCATAAAAAGATATTACCGCCAGATTTTTTTCTATTCAAACAAGAAAGAATTAACAGGTATTAACAGAACTAATCTAATTATTATTATATTAATTATTAATTATTATTATATTATTAATTATTATTATATTATTAACTACTGGAATTCCATAAGGTGCTGGAAATGGCCTCCATTCATCTCGACACATAGGCGGTATCCCTTTTTTAATTTATTTAAAGCTTTTACTAACCAATTTTGATTCATATTTATAGTGTCTATACCATTTTGTATTTGTTCTTTTAATAAATTAACATTGGTAAGGCCCCCCAAGTAAATGTAATTTTTTAAATATCCCCATAAAAATGTGTCTAGCGGAGTTAGATCGGGATTATTTGGAGGCCACTTAATTGTCCCATGTTTTCCAATCCACGTTCCATACTGTCCATTTAAATAGGTTGTTACCATCTTTACGTTGTGGGGTGGTGCCCCATCTTGCTGAAAAATTACCTCTTGTGCTTCATTCAATGGTAATTCATCGATAAGATTCTCAATATCGTTATTAAGCATATCAAAGTATGCATTTCCAGTAAGTGAATGGCCAATAAATATAGGCCCAAGAACTCTATTGTTCTTTATGCCACACCATACATTTACAGATTGGCGACCTGAATGCTTTATTTCAAAAAACCTTTCGGGATTATTAGTGGACCAATGATGTAAATTTTTCTTATTTGGAACACCTGCGGTGCTAAAGTTAGATTCGTGGCTCCACAATACTTTATAAAAAAATGTTGGGTCCCGTTCAAGTTCTTCTAACATTCTTCTGCAGAAATATAAGCGTTCTCGTTGGTTAGCTTCTGTTAAATATTGGACTTTTGTCAGTTTAAATGGGTGCCACTTATATTTTTTTAATGTTTTGTGAATTTTTCCAACACTTTTGTGGAACTCTTTCGCACAATCTCTTATCGAATTAGCAGGGTGTTCTAGACAGAATAAAATAATTTTGATAATAATAATAATAAGCTAGAGCTAAACAGATAAAAATACATACCTTGAAAATATAAAAGGTAATCTAATTCTTCGTCTTCGTTCATATTTACAGTCCTTTTTCGTCTTTTTAAAGACTTGGAAGTCCCAAATAGTTCATAAATACGTTTAAACGTATTTAAAGCCGGCGCGCGTCTATCGCCATGAAGAACTATATATTCTCGTCTTGCCATATATTTGTTTTTATTGTTCTTAATATATAAAGACACAATTTCAAATTTTTCTTCTTCCAAATAAACCATGTTTAAAGTTTTAACGTTTTTTGACAAATTGTCTTTTTATTTACTATATTGGTTTCCAAGGATATGAAATGATACCACCATACGCTATTTTTCACGTATAATTTAAAATACGCGTCACAAGTAAATGAGAATTTTCTGACAGTAATATCTTTTTATGGGTTAAATTTAGCTGTAGGGTATGCTATATAAAATATGTCTGGAATTTTTAGGAGAATTTAAAAATCCAATAAAAAAATGGGGTAGGTATTTAAAATAGGAAAGTTGAACCACGCCCAGACTTTCTGAAACACCCTGTACATATGGAAAGAGGTTTTTAAAAAAATTCACATTGAATTATAAAACTTTTATATTTGACATTTTTTTGTCAAACGTCAAATTAAAAAGTTAAGGGGGGGTCCATTTAACTGCGAACACCCTGTACATTAAAATATTCAATATATCTACATAAATGATATTATAGAGAAATGAGAAATAAATATACAATTAACACAGAAACAGTGGCGTATCTAAACAGTGCAAAATATGTTCATGGGCTTCCCTATACTGTATATAGTATATCATTCAAGGTCAAGTTTAGCCAACTCCCACAACATAGTAAACTGGTTAGGAAAACAATTACTTAAAATTTTCAGAAACGCACATAAGCTATCAGGTTTGTGTAAAGTTACTTCAGTTGTATTTTACGAATAAAGTTCGATGTTCTAAGAACTATTTTTTTTGTATAGAAAGCATAACAGACCTTTATTTTAGTTGAAAGCAAATCATATCAATAATATAATAAAGCAAAACTGAAAAGTTTACTTAACTTGAACTTCTAAACATGCAGATGAAATTAGAAATAAATTCAGAATTCTTGATTTTCTTATTTAAAACCGAAACTTCTTGATTTTCTTTTTTTTCGATATATCGAATTTCCATTGCTGCAATTAATCACTGGCGGCTCTTCCATAGGGTATTTTGGTTAATGACCCCCCAAAAATATTTCAGAAAATAAATTATTCGTTTGACCGTCCCTCCTAATAGTTGTAATAAAACGCGAAACTTAAGAAAAGTTAAATACGCTACACTATTAGCCGCGCGCGGCGCACGGTGGAAGGGATGAGATATCCAGTAAGACAAAACTCCATACTACAAGTTTCAGATAATTACCCTTTTTTGCTCTAGAACTAAAGTAAAATGTCATACTTGGTTAATGCGTATTAAAAAATTACCATAGTAGGCCATGAACCAATTAAAAGTTATCCAAAGTCATCTGTCACTCTAGGCGTCTCAGTAATGTTTGCTTTGATTGCGAAATAACGCATATTTTAAGTTATCTTAGTTTACCTAAAATTACATATAAAAACTACCGGTATGGCAAACGGACAGAGGGGTATGTAAATTTTAAATTAGTGTAGAATTTTTTCCTTTATTGCATAAACTTTCGTCTCTTTTTAAAACTTTATAAACATATGCATCAAAACAACTTTTTCTTCAAAGTTGAACTACTCTGGACATTTAAAAAAATAGGTAAAAAAAGGTATTTCTGATTTTCATATAAAACTGAAGTTTACGATATTCTGTATAATATATCCAAAAATGGTTTGCCTCTATTTGCCGCTTTTTGAGATTTTTAATATTTTATGATTCTCACGCAGTTATGTTAGTGTGAAAAATGATTTTTTGTACGACCTTAAAGAAATTTATTAAAGATTTTATATTTTTTATTATGATTTGGTTCATTACTAAATCGCTAGGGTCGTAAGAGGGCATGTTTATGATGGAGAGGTCCTCATACACCTCATAATTTTGACCTAGTAAAGGAAAAAATTAGTTTTTAATTAATACAGATAACATTGCTTGTTATACAATCAGAGATATGCAGAAACTTTCTTGGCTATAGTCAACATTAAAACTTTACGTAAAAATGCTACTTGACAGATTTTTCAGTTATTTATTCCAGGAATTTGCCTGGCTGTCACGTGACTTTGACATAATTTTAAAAAAGTTTCTGCATAGGTCCAAATGTATTCTTTGCTAAATCTGCGAGGGATATTTTGGAAAATATTTCATATTACAAAACAGCTTTCCTTTAATATTCCTGGCTTGACCCCGAATCGTATTTTAGGTATAACTCGGCAAGAACTTTTTATCGCTTTACGGCAAAATGGCAAGTTTTCGCCTATGTCCAAGGAATCCAAGAAGTGCCTTAAAGATTATATTACTAGCAGGCTTAATAATCAAAACCTCGAAAATCCTAAGTTGCTCGAATCATCCATTTTGACTTTTTTATCCGATTTAAATAAAAAATGGAAATCATGTCACAGAACATACACAAAATTCGTTTCTATATATGATTCTTGGTTAACAAAAAGCATTAATCTGTCTAGGTTATTTCAAATAAAGAAAACGGGTGGTAGACCGACAAAACATTTTGCCGAATGTTCAGCTCGAACTAAAACACGCAAAATTCAAAATCTTGTGGCCAGCAAATCAATACAAGAGCTAGCCACAGCTACCAGAGTAAGTTTGAATCTTTCTGGTAAAAAAGACGCAGCCTTTTTAGTTAAACAAGCAACATCTCAAACTAACCAGGCAACTGAAATAAAAAATGCTTTTCTTGATAACCAAAAAATCTCAAGCAGTTTTACGTCCACGGAAGCCTTGGCATTATTAACTGACCTAAAATTAAGTAAAAACCAGTATATTTCACTACGAGCTAGGTTAAAAGAAAAGGGATATAAAAATCTTATTCCATCATATGATCTGGTTCAAGTCGAGAAATGTAAATGTTATCCCGCTAAAGAGGCTATAAAAATAACGGAGTCTTCAGCTGAGATTCAATTACAGCCACTACTGGATATTACTGCGCACAGAATTTTAGAAGTTCAAAAAGATGTTCTGGAAGCTTATATACCAAAAGAAAAACCTACAGAGTTGCAGTTTATACACAAATGGGGTATTGATGGGAGTTCTGGGCAGGCAAGGTACAAGCAAAGATTTTTGGATCAAAATGTGAATGATGCAGATTTACTCTTAGTTTCATTGGTTCCACTTCAAGTACGACACAACTTATCAGACAAACCGGATACACAAAAAATTATTTGGAAAAACCCTAAATGTTCATCTACAAAATTCTGTCGTCCAATAAGTTTTCAGTTTAAAAAAGAAACAAAAGAAACCACAAAATTTGAAGTAAATAAAATAGAGAACCAAATTATAAATTTAATTCCAACTGTAGTACCCTTTCATCAAACAAACATTATTATAAATCACAAATTATTCCTTACTATGTTGGATGGCAAAGCAGGTAGCAACTTAACGGATACGTCAACTCAAACCTGTAACATTTGTAAAGTTACACCTAAACATATTAACAATTTGGAATATGTTAAAGAGCTGCCCGTAAACAAGGACAATTATAAATACGGGTTATCATCGTTACATGCCCATATCCGTTTCTTTGAATGCCTGATTCATGTAGCTTATAGATTAGAAATAAAGAAATGGCAAATAAGAGATGCACAAGAAAAACAAAATTTTGAAATCAGGAAAGCTCATATTATTGACCAGTTTAAAAAGGAACTTGGATTATTGATAGATCTTCCTAAGCAGGGTGCAGGATCCACCAATGATGGCAATACTGCGCGCATTTTTTTTGAGAACTATGAAAAATCAGCTTTAATAACAAACTTAGATCAGACTTTAATATGGAGATTTTATATTATATTGCTTGTTATATCCGCAGAATATGAAATAGACACTGAAAAGTTTCGTAGCTATACTTACGATACAGCAAAACTTTTTGTTGATCTATATAATTGGTACAAAATGCCCCAAAGTGTTCATAAAATTTTAATTCATGGGGCAGACATAATAGACGACTTTATTCTGCCAATTGGACAGCTCGCTGAAGATGCCCAAGAGAGTAGGAACAAGGACTACAAATTTTACAGGGAGCATAATACGCGAAAAAACTCAAGAGAAAATACAAACGAGGATTTAATAAAACGAATGTTGATAACGTCTGATCCAGTCATTTCTTCCATGCATCCATCACGATCATATAAATCTCTAAAAGAATATCCTTTAGAAGCCAAAGCGTTATTTAAATGTGTTGAAATTCCTAATTTATAGTTGATTCCTTTTATTACATTGTTACTTTCCCAATATACTAGTTTGCTTTTGCTTAAAGAGTTTTATTTACTATTTTTTTGTACCAGGCGCGTGTGGTGCAGGAATTTATAGAAGGGATATCTCATAAAACTTGTTTCTTGGGGCAGCATATATTAACGTTTAGGTAGAGTGTTAAATTAATTTAAATTGGGTACCAAAATATACCAAAATCCTAATAAATAGCACCCCAGAAAGCAAGTTATATTAGGTTATTCAAAATGATCCATCTTTTTGCAAACCCTGTATGATAATGAAAATATTCACTAGGTTTTAGTAAATTCTTAATTATTTCTTCACTTTTGGTCAAGATAATTCTATTCCAATTCTTATGAACCAATATATAGTTTTGTCTTACTGGATATCTCATTCCTTCCACCGTGCGGCGGTTCGAATCGTCTCGTTCCTTACGCATAATAAAATACGCTACACTAAGCTATTCTGGCAGCCCCGGCATCACGTCGGTATGCGGCAGTTCAAGTATTCAGAGGTCGCGCGATTGATATTCTAACTATTTATATACTGTTTTTTGTAATATATTTTTTTTTTATTTTTATAATCCATGTGTGTGTTGGGAATATACAGGAAATAAAATGTTGGTAGTGACTAGTGCAAAAAATAAACGACTAAAAAGTGCTTACGAACTTAATTTTGCAAAAATAACCAATTTCAAGGTGGTCTATGTGAGTTGTGAATGTAGAGGAAATACAATGTCGAAAATGGCAAAAAATTGAATAACTAAAGAGTGCTAACGAACTTAATTTTGAGAAAATAACCGAATTCAAGATAAGTGGTCGCCCTTTGCCAGAACTTAGTATACGACTAACTAGTAAAGACAAAAATAAAGAAGTTCATCGAAACTTTCGCAAAAGTATGTACGATTTAGCTAACTGGATATGTGGTTGTGAAGTCTCTAACTCATTTTACTGTTATATTTGTTTGTTGTTTTCTAAGGACTCATTGGACTCATTATGGTTGAAAACCGGTGTTAAAGACTTAAAAGAAAAAATAAAAAAACATGCGTTTTCGGCAGTCACATGAAATGTTGGGTGAAGTGTTTATAATTCGCACTCAGCTAGAAAATTATAGAAAATTCCTTAGAGATTTTAATGAAAATATATCCAAAAAATCGTTATATTTTTAAAAAAATTATAGATTGTGTAAAATTTTGTGGGGCATTCGAGCTGGCATTACATAGCCATGATGAAACGGCTTTGTCTGAAAATCCAGGGGTTTTTCGAGGGCTTATAAATTTTGTTGAGGAGTTGGATCCAATTTTTAAAGAGTATATGGAGAATGCAACTGTCTGTAAAGGTACATCTAAATCCATTCAAAAGGACCTACTTGACTATGCTGGCTGTGGCTCAGGAACAAATTAAGCAAGACATTCGGTCAGTTAAATATGCAGCTGTTCAAGTAGACGAAACAACTGACAGTTCCACCAAAACCCAAATGGTTATTATAATACGTTATATTTTGTCTGGCATTGTCCATGAACGATTTGTTAAATTTGTAAATCCTTTAGGGACCAGAGCTTCACACCTTACAGACGTAATTCTTCATAAATTAGAAAATCTAGGCATTAATAATACCCCCGAGAAATTAATTGGGCAAAGTTACGATGGGGCGTCCACTGTGAGTGGAAAATTAGGAGGCGTACAAAAAAAATTAAGCAGCAGGACAAGATAAAAATGTAAAAGTTTTCTTTGCAAATGTTCACGGTTTCTCAACATTCTTTAGTCGATCTCCAAAGCGCACAGCAATTCTTGATGAATTAGTTAAAGTTCGTTTACCTAAGGCTGCTGCCACGAGGTAGTACTTCAATGTACGTTGTGTAGAAACTGTTTATTTATCAGGCAGACATTTTATTATGTTTAGAAAAAATAATTGAATTGTAAGAAGATGACAACAGAATTAACCAAGACTTTGGTTTAAAAGGCTTTTTACATAATATAGATTTTTTATTTTGGTTGAACTTCTTCCATCTTATAATGCCCCATTGTGAAATATTTTTTAATGAACTTCAAAAACGTGTTATCGATGTTTTATCAGTAAAAAAATATATAGACTCCTTTAAACGTTCCATCCAAGCAGTGCGCGATAAAATTCTAAACGACCTATCTTCAGAAATGCCTTCAATTGCATCTAATGCTAGTAAATAGCTACGTAAAAATGAAGATTCTAAACGTCGAGTGGCTTGGGAGGTCTGTGACATAATAATTTCTAAAATGCACCATCGCTTTAGTTTCAGTGATCATTTAGTGATCAGCCAACTATTTCATAGTGATCAATTTGAAAATTACAACAATAATTTTCTAGATAAAATTTTAAATATAATTAAAAAAGACTTTCTTTGTGTAAATTGACTAAACTAGAAATAAGACACAAAGTCTCGGGCTCAGTCAAAAAGAGTATAATGCGGTTACACGTGTTTCGCCTTTTCAGGCATCATCAGACCTACAATTAATATAACAATCAAAAACTAACACTATAAATATACAAAATTCAAACAGACCTTCGACATTAACTAAAATCACAAGAACAAATCAAACAACTATAACGTCACATGTTAAAATACACACTGAGATGAGATTGACACGCGCAGATAAAAAGAATCAAATAAAAGAAAAAAAAATATATAATTAAAAAAAATAAAAAAAGGTTATTGATATACCCAGGAATTGAACCCGAGCCTCCGGCATGACACACCGAGATACTGACCACCACTCTACCAGCAGGTCCAATGAAAAGTTTATACATTATCTTCCTGCCGATTAATATTAGTACCAAGATTATCAAAAATTAGTTGAGGTTCGAAATTGAAGACATCATTAACACAATGTAAAACTGGGCTTCTTTTAGCCCTTGTAATTTCCATCTTCTCTAACAAATCCAGTTTTTTACTCTTTGGACACTCGTGTAGTATCTTTACATTATTTGGTATAGAAAAATGGTGTCCAGTTGTTAGAAAGTGGTTAGCAAAAGCCGACTTTGTCTCAGTGATATCAGTGTTTTTATATTTATCGAAAAGGCTAAAATGTTCCCGGACCCTAGTGGAAATCCTTCTCCCTGATTGTCCGATATATACAGCAGAACAATCTCCACAGCTCAATGGTACACCCCTGATTTTGAGAGATGTTCAGTCTTATCTTTGGTCATTACTAGATGTCTCTTAAGTGAGTTCACTGTTTTAAAAGCAATTGAGACATCTAAATGTTTGAAAAACTTCGCCACCTGCATTGAAATATTACCAAAAAATGTTAAACCTTTGAAGCATTTTTTAAGTGTTGGTTTAGAATGAATAATATTAAAGTAAAGTTTGTATTTATTGAAAAACTTAAAATAAAGTCTATTGATGGAGTGGATAGGAAAACCGTTGTTGAAAGCAATTTGTTTTATAATCTGCAATTCCTGATTGAAAGCTTCCCTGGAAAGAGGTATTTTGAACAACCGATAGAAAAATGAGTTGAAGGCTGCAAACTTGTGTGAGTGAGAAGAAATGGAACTAAATTGAATAACGTTATCTGTAGACGATTGTTTTCTGTATATTTCAAATTCTATTTTGGTATTGTTCCTGATTAACATTAAATCTAAGAAAGGTAATCTACCCTCATTCTCCATCTCTAGAGTAAAATCTATTTTGTTATGAAGGGAGTTAACAAAATTTAAAAAATCGGTTAACACCTGATTGTTTCCACACGATACATATATCATCTACGTACCTCTTATAAGCTAATAGATGGTTGGCAAAACGGCTTTTCATAATCTTTGCCTCCAAATCACTCATAAAAATCTCACTAAGAAAAGGGGAAAGGCAGGAACCCATCGCTAGACCCGTTAACTGTCTAAAAAATAAGCCATTAAATTTAAAAAAAAAATGGTTCAGTACGGTGGAGAGCAGAGAAATGAGATTCTCCTTTACTAGTGCTGGTAGGGCAATTTTGTCTAATAAACTCTTTACCAATTTAATGCATTCGTTGGGGGGTATGCTGGGGAACAAATTTTTTACATCTAAGGAAATTAATATTGCATCATGCGGAACATTTTTGAGGTACTGCGCCAAATCTACCGAATTTTTTGTGGAGTAAGTATTCTGAAAACCCGTAACCTCTCTCAAAACTTTAGCAACGAAGACAAACGGTAACAGAGTCAACAAAAGACACCACGGGTCTGATAGGGTTTCCCTCCTTATGTACCTTAAGTAAACCGTAGAGCAAAGGCGTTCTAGGATTCATAGGATACAAATTATATTTCGAGGTTTTAAAATATTCCAAAGTTACCAACGTTTGATCAAGAACACCTTTAACCTTCACAAAGAATGAATTTGTGGGGTCCCTATTGATACTCTGGAACTCACCAGAGTCCAGGAAGTCTACAACCTTTTGCACGTAATCAGCTCTTTTCATAACCACCAAACAAGAGCCTTTATCTGCTTTGGTGACGATCAGGTCGTGGAATTTTATTTTATTCTTCAATGAATCAAGATCAGTTTTTCTAAAATTACACTGTTTTTTGTTAGAGAAGCCGGAATTTAAAAAATTAATAAGTTTTGCTCTTAGAATATTCTTGTTAGCTATGTCAGTACTCTGAATGATGTTCTCAGCCTCAACCGCGTCTCTTTTGTTCTCAAATCTATATCATGCGATAGATTGTATTTTAGGTTGTGGTTTAATAATTTTTCTTCTTGTGAAGTAAAAACAACATCTGTTAAGTTTAAAAAACGTGCATGAAAATTTAAATGGGGAATTGCAAGATTTTGCCTATATTCGTTAATATTATTTGACTGTAAAAAGGATCTTTGATTGCATTTAAGTTTATGAATTTTCGTACCCAATCTGCGAAAAGTGGCACTACCAAACGATTCAACGTCATCTCTAAACATCGAATCCAGAACAATAAACTCTAAAAAAATGATACATAGATGTTAAAGTAAAAAATAAGTACTTCAGTCGAGAGTTAGCCGAATTTAAATTACTATAGTGACTCTTAATCTCTTCCTTCAACCATACGAGTCTTTCATTTTTCAATTTTTCAAAAATTTAGCCTTTTCGATAAATATAAAAACACTGATATCACTGAGACAAAGTCGGCTTTTGCTAACCACTTGCTAACAACTGGACACCATTTCTCTATACCAAACAATGTAAAGATACTACACGAGTGTCCAAAGAGTAAAAAACTGGATTTGTTAGAGAAGATGGAAATTACAAGGGCTAAAAGAAGCCCAGTTTTACATTGTGTTAATGATGTCTTCAATTTCGAATCTGAACTAATTTTTGATAATCTTGGTACTAATATTAATCGGCAGGAAGATAATGTATAAACTTTTCATTGGACCTGCTGGTAGAGTGGTGGTCAGTATCTCGGTGTGTCATGCCGGAGGCTCGGGTTCGATTCCTGGGTATATCAATAACCTTTTTATATATTTTTTATCTATATATTTTTTTGTCTTTTATTTGATTCAACTTTTATCTACGCGTGTCAATCTCATCTCAGTGTGTATTTTAACATGTGACGTTATAGTTGTTTGATTTGTTCTTGTGATTTTAGTTAATGTCGAAGGTCTCTTTGAATTTTGTATATTTATAGAGATAGTTTTTGATTGTTATATTAATTGTAGGTCTGATGATGCCTGAAAAGGCGAAACACGTGTAACCGCATTATACTCTTTTTGACTGAGACCGAGACTTTGTGTCTTATTTCTAGTTTAGTCATTTGAAACTTGGTCTCTTAGAGAATATGGACGCTTTCTTACAGTTTGTGTAAATTACTTAAAACTAAAAACTGAACTGGAAGTTATTATGATCCTGCTGATTTTCTGGAGTTCTGGAGCTATTTCAATGCTTCAACTCCTTCTAAATAACAATAACCTAAGTGATATATTTTCTGAAACAGTCAAAATATTAACTTTACTATGTACTTTGCCAATGGCAACTGTAGAAAGCCAG
Source organism: Kuschelorhynchus macadamiae (assembly GCA_030620095.1). NCBI lineage: Eukaryota > Metazoa > Arthropoda > Insecta > Coleoptera > Curculionidae > Kuschelorhynchus > Kuschelorhynchus macadamiae. The sequence goes on from JAUTXW010003297.1 coordinate 352,543, forward strand.
CGTTGTTTTTCGACCTTAAATAGAACAAAGACTTCTCTACGCAACACCATGGGCCAAGATCGACTATCCGCTTTAGCAATGTTAAGTATCGAGAAATCGGTTATAAAAGGAATGTGCAATTTTAACGAACGTGTAATTCAGCTTTTTTTCAATTCTAAAGAACGAAGAGTAGACCCGAACTTCAAGAGAATTTAAAGCTAAGATATTTATTTTTGTTTTAAATATGCCTATTTTTAAATCCAATATAATTCACAACGAGCCGCCACTGCAATTAATTGTATCCTTCCTTACAAACGGGTGGTGCTAAGCTTCTTTAGAGTGATACCTAACGCAAAAATAATTGAAATCAGGAGGTCCCACCTTTCAATACTAAGTCCAAAGAAAGTATAAATGATTTATAGTGTAGGGAAAACTCACTAAATTAACGTTATGACCGGCACAGTGCACATAATTCAGCATTTGTTAAAACACTGCTTCATTATTGCTTGAACGCCATTGTAAACACCGCTTATGAGGGGGGTGAGGATTATGGGGCTGCAGCGACCTCCATGTGTCTCCCCTTATGAGTTGTAAATGCGTAAAAACCTTTACGCTCCTAATGGTACTTTTGATATTTAAAATAGGCACACCTATTATTTTTCTATTACTAAGATGTCAAATGGGCTTTAAAACTGAAATAAATGACCAAGAAAAACACTGATTTGTGAAATGAAATCATCTCTGCGCTTTCTCACTTTTCCTAACGTATAATCTGGGTTCAGCGTTGAACGTTCTGATAAAAATTCTTAATTCATCTTTTTTGAGATTGTCTTGAGTCGTCCAGTTTTTACATAACTTGCTTTACTCAAGTATCGCGTAGATCCAATAGGCATTTTTAAAACTTAATTGATATAGTAATGTGATAGAAGCCCTACTATTGCCAAAAAAAAAACCCCTTTAAATTTTCATTATTTTCTCGATGACTATTGGCTAATATTAACTAATATTAAAGTTATGCGAAATGTTCTGTTCTAAAATTAATTTCCAAAAAGAAACTTCGTATCTCATTTAATATCCTACTTCTTTATCAATAGTCTTATTTTTCTCCCACAATTCAATACAGCTATGTTGAACTAATCTTTCAATCTCTAATAGCTCTACTTCATTGGTTACAACTGATATGAAATAGTATGCAATTAAATGCCATAAGTTTCGAATAGCACAGCCATACTCGAGGAACTATATCATACTGTGTAACAAACGAGTACTAGATTTCACTGAAGCTCATATTTTCTTGTTTCGGGTCTTCGAGAAGGGCTCTTTCGATTTGTTAAAGGTAAATTATTATTAAACGTCTTCATAACGGGAAGTTTCTTTATTTCAGCCATTTCTTTGGGCTGCTGAATTGATTTGACAGTGACAGATTGCAGCCTTGTTATTCCAAGAATAAGAGAATAGTAACTTATAGAAAGTTAAGGGATTATTTTTCTTATTTAACAATATTTGTAGTCTAATTCAGATTTTAGCGGGAGCTCCTTTGCCTCTGGGACCCTGGCCACCGCCCCGAACTGTCCGGTGATGTGTCCGCCACTGCACAGACACCAGATCACTGTTGTTTGTACGTGCAAAGAAAAATCTTAATACTAATACTAATCGAAAAACAAAACCATTTTTCACAAACACTTTCACTATGTTTTATATATATATATATATATATATATATATATATATATATATATATATATATATATACAGGGTTATTCACGCAACCCGTTCATTAAAAGTTTTTAATGATGCCATTTAGATAAAAATTTCAAATTTTGGGATTAAGGTAAGGTCAAGGGGTACTTCTTTTTTGAAATATTTTCAACTTCCTGTCACTTCCGGTTTAACCGGAAGTTGGTATCAACTTGCTTATTTTAAACGGAACACCCTGTATTTTATGATATTTTTGGATTCTACGGAGAATTTTAATGCTATTTTATGTAGCATGTCCTATACCTAGGTTCAAGCGTTCTTAAAATATTTGACCTTGAACCGAAAATGAGCCTTCGGTGTACCAAATTTTAAAATCTCATATTTTTGTAAGTTTTGAAGATATAATCTTCATATTTTGCAGACGATCGGTAAATAATCTTAGGTTTCTATTTTTTTTATTGAATTTGTCTATTTTTATACAGGGTGTCCTAAATTCAGCGGCAAACATTCATTTTTTCGAAACCATTTATCAAATGTAGAAAATAATTGGGTTTTATATTCGTAAAAAATATCGTATGTATTTGCTTAAATGTTTACATGTTCCAATGGTGAGCCATGGAAAAACAATTGAGATCCAATATCCAATATGACAGATGATTAGTATGCGTTATTTATCGAAAGCTGTCAGTGATAAACTAAATCTTCTAAATCGAAATGGAAGAATACTCAAACGCTGATATTCTCAATCTATTTTATATTCATGGAGAATGTTATAAAATTTTGGAGAGAATGTCTCGTGTGTTTAATGAACGCCAGCCTGATTTGCCGCCAATGAACAAGTCAAAATTCAAGAGGATTGAAACGAACTTTTTGCGTTTTGGCAAGGTTAAAGTTACAAAAAATGTTCCGAAACCAGTGACAAATGCCGAGGATAACGTAATAAACACATTAGCTTATTTCCACGCAAACCCGCAAAGGTCAATACCGTCTGCAGAAAACGATTTGGGAATTTCTTCTTCATCTGTCCAATGAATCTTGAGCGAACATCATATGCACCCTTATTCCTTCCAAATCGTGCAAGCCTTGAGACCTGGTGATAACGTCCGACGAGTAGAATTTTGCGAATTCATGTTTTTGAAAATTCAAAAATATTTTGGACCGATGAAGCGAAATTTTCTAGAGAAGGAATAACAAATAGAAGAAACGAACATTTCTGGGCAGCAGAAAATCCGCACGCTTTACGTGAAACGCGTTCTCAAGAAAGGGTTTAAATAGTATTAAATGATAAAAGAAATTCCTATTGGTAAGCTGCAAAATTATTGGTGTCAATTAGATGGGGCACCAGCACATAATTCCGCTGCAGTTTATCTCCAATTAGCTCGAATTTTTGAAGATCGCTGGATTGGTCCCAATGGCCCTTGGAGATGGCCCCCGCGATCGCCTGATTTAACACCCCTAGACTTTTATTTATAGGGATTTATCAAAGGTAAAGTCTATGCTTCCCCAGTAAATAACCAACAAGATTTACTGGACAGGATACGAACAGCTTTGTCCGAATTAGAAAACGGACAAATTCAACGGGCCACAGCAACTGTACAAAAAAGAATTGAAATGTGTCTTCAAATGAACGGACAGCATATAGAACATTTGTTATAATTCAATTTTATTATTTTATTTATTTATTGTTGATTGTTAGATTGCTATAATTTTTAAGTTCACTAAAACAAGTTTAGAACAGTCTCGAACTTAGTAGATATGGTTAAAAATAATGTAAACAATTTATTACATTTTTTATAACTTTAACTTTTCCGAAACGAAAAAATTTCGTTTCTATCCTCTTCAATTTTCTCTTGTTCATTGGCGATAAATGAGGAGGTTTTTCATTAAAAACATGGCACGTTTTCTCCAATATTTTGTACCATTCTCCGCGAATATAAAATAAATTGAGAATATCAGCTTTTGAGTGTTATTTTAATTTAATTTAAAAGTTTCAAATCAGCTGTCATGTTGAACAGAAAAGCACAACAATTGTTTTTCCATGGCTTACTACGGGAAGGTGTAAGCATTTAGCAAATATTTATGATAGTTTAATAAAAACCTGATTATTTCGAAAATGGTTACGAATAGGCATAGGGAACCTTAATACAGTTCGATAGAAAATTAAATTCTACATTTGATAGTGCTTAAAGTTATAGGGTGTCCCATTTAAAAAAACGGACTTTAGCGGCATTGAAAATGTGAATGTTTACCGCTGAATTTAGGACACCCTGTATAAAAATATTTATTTTTATACATTTATTATTTACCGATCGTCTGCAAAATATGAAGATTATATCTTCAAAACTTACAAAAATATGAGATTTTAAAATTTGGTACCCCGAAGGCTCATTTTTGGTTCAAGATCAAGTATCTTAAGAACGCTTGAACCTAGGTATAGGACATGCTACATAGAATAGCATTAAAATTCTCCGTAGAATCCAAAAATATCATAAAATACAAGCAAGTTGATACCAACTTCCGGTTAAACCGGAAGTGACAGGAAGTTGAAAATATTTCAGAAAAAAAGTACCCCTTGACCTTACCTTAATCCCAAAATTTGAAATTTTTATCTAAATGACATCATCAAAAACTTTTAATGAACGGGTTGTGTGAATAACCCTGTATATATATATTTTTTTTTTATAAAACGCGGCTTCTTATAAAATATCTAAAAAAACTTATAAATATTATTCAATCGATTCAGAGTTTTCAGCAAAATATCAAATTAAAAATTCGTTAGATTTAGTTAATAAAGTTAAAAATATTCATTTACCAAATAAGGTGAAACTAATCTCATCTGACGTCACTAATCTGTTTCCTAGTATTCCTTCTAAAGATGCCATCTAATTAGTAGAAGATCTTTTTAAATAAAAAATCAGTTAACAAGAAATGTTACACCTACTTACCGAATGTTTAGAACAAAACTACTTCGAATTTAATAATAAACTTTATATTTGCACAAAAGGTTTAATTATGGGAATCAACAAACATCCTTTTTTTTAAACATTTTATATACTGGCAAAGATTAGATATGTTGATGATGTTTTAGCATGTTTTACAGGAACTGAATGACAATTATATTTTAATATAATTTATATGCATTAACGGCACACTAATTGGAAACGATACCTCTGAAAATCTGAACCCCTGCTAGTAAAAAATTGGTTTAGGATATCTCGAATATTATAATCATTGTTGCTATTGGTAGGGTGTACATCTTTTATTATCACATTAAACAACATTTATAACTTTAAAAAATAATTTATTCATTACAAAATTTTAAGAAACTACATTTTTAAGCGGCAAACTAGCTGGAAACGTATTTCTGAATCAACATTTTCTAACAAGTAGGCCCATTTTAAAATTGAAAATCAACATTTTGTTGAAAATCCAAGGGAATTTAGTGTTCCTAATCGTTTAAACGAGGCACGACTTTTTGGCAGGGTACCAAGGAAGAAGCCTCACCTATCTGAAGTGAATCGAAGGAGCCATTCGGAATTTGCTAGAAATCCTTGGAACGTCCAACAATGGAAGCAGATACTATGGTCAGATGAATCCAAGGTAAATAAATTTGGTTATGATGGAAAACGTTTTGTTTGGCGTCTACCAAGTAAAGAATTTGACCCGCGCTACACCATGAAAACAGTGAAATTTGGTGGTGGTTTTATCATGGTATGCGGCTGCTTCTCTTGGAATGGTTTTGGTCCTCTTTATAGAATAATTGGTACTATGGACCAGTATGAATACATATTCCATCTACTGAAAAACGTGATGCAACCATATGCAGAAGAAAATTTATCAGTAGTTTGGAAATTTCAACACAATAATGATCCAAAGCACTCTGCTAGGAGTGCCTGCTAGTCTGCCTTCAGGATAATCATGTAGATGTTTTACAATGACCATTTTATAGTTCAGATCTTAACCCAATAGAAAATCTTACTTTTAAGTTGTTAGAAGATGTTGTAGTGTTCTTTGAATTTTGTAATTAATTATTTTTTAGATAATAAATATAAGTTTATTTAATGAGATAATAATATATATATATATATATATATATATATATATATATATATATATATACCCTAATAATAGCAAAAATGATTATAATATTTCTTAAACCAATTTCTTTTCAGATTTTCGTAAAGTATCGTTTTTAATTAGTTTGCCGTCACTGTATACAGTGTGATCATTTAAGGGTGCAACATATGGAAATTTTTTTTATTAACTACACAATAAAAATAAAGATATTGCCAAAAGTTGATGCGTCCTCGATAATCATATAAAGTGTACTTAGAATGGTTGCAAGTCAAACAGCATACAGGGTAGGTCAAAAAAATATTAAAATCATGCAAGAGTAAAGTACCCTTATTTCGAAATATTCAGCAAAATGATAATAAGAAAAGTTGTTTAGAATCAAAAGTTATGCCTGAATACCAAAACATAGTCTCCTAAGAAAAACATTTTTTTTTGGAAAAAATCAAAGTTTTTGAAAAATTGATTTTTTTGATAATTGTTATAAACACTTCCATAGTTTAATCGAAATCAGATCAGATTCGTATAACTCCGTTCAAATTTAAGTATACTTGTGAAATTAACTTGGATTTTTAATTTTTTAGGGAATCACACACTTCAGGTTTGTTGCAACGATATTAAACACAACTTGGAAATTTCGCCAATATTCTTTTTAACAAGATGAAGAGAATGTGCACATTAAAAAACTTTCTTTTGAAGTGCAAAATTTTAATTTCAAATATTTATTACAAAACTGTAGGTACACATAACTGACAAACTGGAAATCCTTGAAAAACAAATGAGGGTTAAAAGTGAATTAATGTGAATTAATATTAACAAAAAATGAAACTCCCCGAGATCTAATTGAATGTGATGCCACTAGTTTTACCAAAAATGTTTATTATAACTTAAAAATTAACAAATCAGCATAAGTAAAAAAACATTTAAGGAAGTACATAAAAAAATGAAAATTATCTAAGCGTTTCTGTGTGCCCACCTTCTCCTTCAATGCATCTAATTGTCCAGTCATAAAATTCACTAAAAGTAGATCGCAAGGTATTTGCTAAAATATTTCTGCAATGGAAGCGAATCGAATTTGCAAGTTCCTCAACATTATTAAATGGTCGATCTTTATAAACTTTTTGCTTTAAGTATCGCCATAAAAAAAATCTAATGGGGTAAGATCTGGGGAACGAGGAGGCCATCGTGGATCGGTATTTTGTCCTAACCATTTAGTACCAAATTTCCCATTTAACCATTCAGAAACATTTCTAGTAGAATGAGCGGGACATTCATCATGTACAAACCATAATTTATACCGTTCTTGTAAACTTATATTTCGATTTCCAGAAACCGTAAATAGGTATCACCAGTTAGGTTTCGGCGAAACAAAAAAAGGACCCAATAATTTTTCGTTGATAATACCGCACCACGCGTTTTTTTTTTTTCGGTAATACTGGTTTTTCTATTGTCAACAACAAAATTTGGATTTACGTCAGAACACCACCTACAATTTTGGGAAGAGACAGTGCCATTTGTTGTGAACGTGGATTCATCCCCAAAGAGAATGTGTCTATGAAAATCACGCTGATCTTCTATTTGTCCTTGAATCCATATACAGAAATCATAGCGAATGTCATAGTCTCGTTCTTGAAACGTGCAAATAAACATTGGCCTATAAGCATGAAACTTGTTTTTCTTGAGAATGCTCTTAACAGAGCTTTTTTTAATACCTATATGAGCAGAAATTTCCTGGGGGGATCTTCTAGAGTTTTCAACAATGACTAACTGATTTTCTTCAGTACAAACAGTTTTGGCACGTTAATTTTTATATTTATAGTCTAAAGATCATGTCTGTTTGAAGTTTATTAAAATTCTACTTACAGTTGAGTAGTGAACTTGTTTGTCTGGATGTCGTTCATTGAAAATATCTGCTGCGACACGCACTGTTTTATAGTTATTTGGGAGGAGGCATTTTAAATCAAATAAAGTTAATACGTAATAATATAATTGTTCTTCTAGAATGAAATATTAACGCCACCGAATTGTCATATTTTTTACTTCAAACCCTCATTTGTTTTTTCCATGGGTATTCGCGATTATCTTAGTATAGGATTTCAGGTTTGACAATTAATGTGTACAGTTATTTAATAACAATTTTATAATTTTGCACTTCAAATGAAAGTTTTTAATGAGCATATTTTCTTCACAAATGTTTCATCTTGTTAAAATGAATATTGGCGAAATTTTCAAGTTGTGTTTAATATCGTTGCAACAAACCTGAAGTTTGTGATTACCTAAAAAATTAAAAATCCCAGTTAATTTCACAAGTACAAGTACTTAAATTTGAACGGATTTTTGATTAAACTAGGAAAGTGTTTACGATAATTATCAAAAAAAATCAATTTTTCAAAAACTTGGTTTTGTCCAAAACATGTTTTCCTATCCAGGCATAATTTTTGATGCTAAACAACTTTTCTTAATAACATTTTGCTAAATCTTTCGAAATAAGGGTACTTTACTCTTGCATGATTTTAATATGTTTTGACTTGCTCTGTATGCTGTTTGACTTGCAACCATTCTAAGTACACTTTATATGATTATCGAGGATGCATCAACTTTTGGTAATATTTTTATTTTGATTGTGTAGTTAATAAAAAAAATTCCCGTATGTTGCACACTTAAATGACCACACTGTATATTAATAACCTTCATCCTAATATAAAATTTACAGTTGAACTAGAATCTAACAACAGTATAAATTTCTTTGATTTAACCATTAAAATATTAAATAATAAACAAGATTTTTCTGTGTATCATAAACCTTCACATAAGAATATTATCATATACAATTCCTCATGTCAGTCAATTCAACATAAATTAGCCGCTTTTCAGAGTATGATTCACATACTAATCTCCCTACCTCTAAGTAAAACTAATTTTTAGACCCAGTCAAATATAATCAGATTGCAATAAACAATGGATATTCCATTAATATAATTGATACAATTCTACAAAAAAGTTTTATAAAAAACTATAAATATGATTTACCCTAATATCAATGAAAATACAACTGCATACAAATCTTATCATATATAGGATCATCAACCTGTTTAATTTTTATTTTTGTTTAAAGCATAAATATGTGGCTGTTTTCTTTTGATTTAGTTAGATCTGTACTTCAAAATATTTTCCAGGGCTTTCAATGTTAATTATTGATTTATTATTTGTTTATGTTTAATTAACCTCGAGTTACATTTAGTTGTAACACGACATCCCTACTACTTGTTGCGAACTTTTTGGGGCCACCAAGTAATGACCTTGTATTATTTTTCCAGGAACCCCGAACATGAATTTACACGTAACTGGAAAAATCAAGTAAAACTGTATAAATATCCAGAGACTGGCGAATCAGATGAAATTGTATGGTATGAGGGTCCAGACTGTGTATATGAATCAAACCGGAAAGGAAATCTAAAGGCACATGTTATTGAGCGTCGTAATGAAGAAACGAAAATTGCAATGTTTAAGTGTTTACAATGTTCTTACAAAACTCCTTTGAAAAATAATTTAAAAACGCACCAGAAAGTACACAGCGACTCTAAGTTCCACTGTCCCGAGTGTCCATTTGAAAGCCCCTCAAAGTATTATCTCAAACAACATTCTATTAGGCATAAAAATCCAAATGAAATAGTATGGTATGAATGTACGGAATGTTCATTTAAATGCCACTCAAAGTACTATCTTAAACGACATTCAATCAGACACAAAAGTTCGGATGAGAAAGTGTGGTACGAATGTGCGCAGTGTTCATATAAAACTCATCGGAAAGACATATTGAAAAAGCACCAATTAGTGCATAGACAGACGAACATTCAAATGTTCCACTGTCGCGATTGTTCATTTAAAACTCACTCAAAGGATAGTCTTAAACAGCATTCGATCATACATAAAAAGCCAGACGAGAAGGCGTGGTACGTATGTACACAGTGTTCTTTTAAAACAGTTCGTAAGGATACAATACAAAAGCACCAAATTGTGCATAGACAAACTAAGAAGTTCCACTGTGGAAAATGTTCTTATAAAACTCACTCGGAGATTTATTTAAAAGCACATTCAGTCAGGCATAATCCAGATGGGAAAGTACGGTTCGAATGTGCACACTGTTCATATAACACAGATCGGAAGTTATATCTAAGAAGACATATCATCATTAATCATAGAAGAAAAATAGGATTTGACCTCCAGGAATTTCACTGTTCAGAGTGTCCATTTAAAACCCATTCAAAGGATTCTCTAAGACAACATTTAGCCAGACATAAAAAGCCAGAAGAAAAAGTGTGGTACAATTGTCCAAACTGCTCGTTCAAAACAGATCGGAAAGCGAGTCTAAAGCGTCATGCCATGGTACATAATAGTGAAAAAGTGGAGTTTAAAGTGTTCAAGTGTTCAAAATGTTCTTATGAGTCTTCTATGAGGGGCAATTTAAAAAATCACCACCAAATGGTACATAGGTGACCTATAGCAAGATACACAATCTCAAACTGAATGCTAAAATATCTAAAAATAATAAAAATAAAAGATAAAAAACATCAAAAATCAGGAGAGAACCGTGTACCCTGTTGTGGTATTAGACGCAGCGGCTTCAAAAAAAACATTGGAAAATAAAAAATACTTTTTGACTTTAAAAATTTTTAAACGTCAAAGTAGTATTTGATTACTCTTTATGGTATTTTATATTATTGCTCTACAGTATGGTCCGCAAAAAAATCTATTTATTACTGATTATTAGTTTGATCCCGATCTCATAAAACAAAATTTTGAAGTTTGTTTAAAATGTTATTTTTACTTTTTAGTGCCTTTTTGAATTTTTGTGTTTTTCATTTTTTTAAATTATTTTTAGTTTCATTATTATTTTTGCATTTTTTATTTTGGATTTTAAACTTATTTTTTTGCGTTATTTTAAATTGTGAAACAAATAAATACTAACGAATGTTTGTATATATATATATATATATATATATATATATATATATATATATATATATATATATATATTTATATATATATGCAGTGTGTCCAAGATAAGGATGCACAGCATGGGGATCTCGGAAACGGTAAAAAAATATAGTGTCTGTTAAATTAGACAAAAGTTGCGTATTTTGATGCCCAACAAAATCCCGTTTTACAAATTTGAAAATTCTAAGCCGTTCCAGAAATATCCGAGAAAAACCGAAATATTGCGATTTCGTTTTAATTTTCTTTAAGCTTTTTGAAAAGATATGAAAAAACGGAAAACACTTTTTCATTCTCACTTTTTAAACTGTACAAGGTGACTTTAACAAATTTTTATTACAACGTTTCGTTTCAATGGAACCACCATCAACTTTGATTTTTCTTATGGGACGGAAAAAAAGTACACCCAGTATTAGATTGCGCTTTTCATTGCGAATTCAACGATGTACAGCACAATATGATTACTTATGTTTTTATCCAGAAAAATGGCTTTTTAATACATTTCTAGCATTTTATTATAGTAGGGCATGAAATCCTAACGATAAAAGGAAGAAAAAACGGTTGACAAGTTCGAATGAATGTATTTATTTATTTACTAACTATGACAAATGTTCAAACAAATTACCTCCATTTTCTAAACAGAAATACGCCCGTCTCATGGTAGACTCCAAAATATGACTTAACATTTCAGGAGTCATTGTATTAAATGCTGCTCGTACTGATTGATATAATTGTTCCTCGTTGTCAAGTCAAGTTGTTTAAGGAATGTTTCTTAAATACCTCATTTTTTATGTAGCCCTACAAGAAAAAGTCCAAGGAAGTTAGGTCCGGGGACCTTGGAGGCCAAGGTGTTTCACTGTAAGTCCCAATGTATCTTCCTTCAAACAGTTCAGCTAAATATTGGCGAACTTCTATAGAGTTAGGGGCTGGAGCACCATCTTGTTGGGACCAGCAGCCATGTACAGCGCCTAACGTTAAATTATCTAATGCATCTTCTAAATCATGCCTCAAGATCTAAAGTTACCGCTCGGAAGTTAATGAATTGTGAAAGAAAATAGGGCCTATAATCTTGCTACCAAAAATCCCACACCAAATATTAAATCCAAAGCGATCTTGATGTCTCGATAGTCTATTTACACGTGGATTTCATTGTGACCAATAGTGGGTATTGTGCCTGTTAAAAATACCGTTAATGGTTACCATGCTTTCATCAGACCAAATCACTTTATAAGGAAAATTAGGACTGTATTCACACATCCTGGTATACCACTCACAAAAATGTCTACGTCGTTCATCATCACCCAGTTTTAATCCTTGACATATTCGGAATTTGTAAGGCTTAAATTGATTTTTCCTTAAAATAAATTGAGCTGTAGATTTAGCTACCCCTGTCTGGTCTTCAATTTCTCTGGTGGAAGTTTGTGGATTTTCGATAACCAATTGTAGAACGTTGTATTGGTTTTCTTCATTGGAAGGTTTTTGTCGGGATAATACAGGCTTTTTTAATGATCCGTATTCTTTTAGATTAAATAGCAAACGCCGAAAAATACACTTGTCAGGTTGTCTCCGCTCTGGGTATTTGTTAGAATACATGCGCTCGGCTCCTACACAATTTCTTTGGCATAAAATGTAGCAAGATCCATTGTAGAACAAAATAAATTAAAAAAACGACAACAACAATAACAGTACAAACATTTACTTGTTTGAATATTTGTTAAATAAATAAATACATTCATTCGAACTTGTCAACTGCTTTTTTTCCTTTTACCGTTAGGATTTCATGGCCTACTATAATAAAATGCTAGAAATGTATTAAAAAGCCATTTTTCTGGATAAAAACATAAGTAACCATATTGTGTAGTAGATCGTTGAATTCGCAATGAAAAGCATAATCTAATACTGGGTATACCTTTTTTCCGTCCCATAAAATAAATCAAGTTGATGGTGGTTCCATCAAAACGAAACGTTGTAATGAAAATTTGTTAACGTCACCTTGTACAGCTTAAAAAGTGAGAATGAAAAAGTGTATTCCGTTTATTCATATCTTTTCAAATAGCTTAAAAAGAAAATTAAAGCGAAATCGCAATATTTCGGTTTTTTTCGGATATTTCCGGAACGGCTTAGAATTTTCAAATTTGTAAAACGGGATTTTGTTGGGTATCAAAATACGCAACTTTTGTCTGATTTAACCGACACTACATCTCTTACCGTTTTCGAGATCCCCATGCTGTGCATCCTTATCTTGGACACACTGTATATATATATATATATATATATATATATATATATATTCTGCCATATTTCCTAACCATATAAATGGCACTTAAAAATATTCAACTTTTATATAGGATTTTTTACTTTTTCATTTGAATTTAAAAAGAGGCAGGGCGGAAAGTTCCTTCAGATATATATGTATTGTTTTTAATATATTATATGTTCACCAACACTTCATTATTTATTCTCTTAAAGTTCTAGTACCAAGCTGCGTTTGGTACTAGAATCATCCTGGAATGCTTCTTTACGACCTGAAAGAAAACCTCAAATCCAGGGAAAAACAAACATACAGGTCGAAAACAGAACCTTTTTCTTTCTCGGCCGGTTAAAAAACTAAAATACTGATTTTTGCGTCTGCTGGGTAATTAGAATTTTTCAAAGATCATTTTAAGGCATCTTAATTTTATTGATATTGATAGATCGGATACAGCGAGTGATTCTCGATAAAATCACATATGATGCACTTTCGGTTACTGTAGGCGGCCCTCAAGTTAGTATCCTTAGAGTAAGAATAAAAATAGAGATCATTATTTACATATTTAGATACTGCCAAGAGTGCCAAGATACCTCACAGTATAAGGTCGATGATACCACGATGCCAAGCCTGCCCAGACACTCAAATGTTTATACGAATTTATATTATGGTGGATATGTTTAAAGATGATGCAATAACATCATTCAAAAAATAGTAATGTTTCTTCAATATTAGTTTCTAAGTAGTATAAAGAAATAACTTTTATTGCAAAATACAAGCTAAAATACCCAAGATCAGATCAGATTACCTGAGTAACAAAAGTTTTAATTAGATATGACAACCTCGATCGACTACTCTACGTATTAGACCATCCCACTTTCATTGATCCGGAATTCTTACCGTAGAATAGTACAATGATCATCTATATATATATATATATATATATATATATATATATATATATATATATATATATATATATATATAGCAGAATGTTACCGGGTCACGTGACCGGTTATATGAGTAGGTAGCAAGCTTAGAAACTCAGTAGCGGTTCGTGGAATTACAATAAACTTTAACACTGAAGAACTTAATTTGCTAAAAAATATTTTAGCCCAGACGTTAGTTGAATTAAAATTATTATTAGGCACCAAGCTTTTCTTAGCTTCATTTCTATTTTAACATATTATTGTGGAATTGTTGATTGGTTGGCTGGTTCAAATCTTGTAATTATATTTTATCTTACTTTAAGAAGTAGCGTTCTAAATGTGAAGTATGAATACAAAACAGTGATTTTTTAAATATTTTTAAATTTTATTTACTTTACCTTGGGCACTGCGAAACTACAAATACAAAATTCCTTTATTGCCATACAATCATACAAAAAATGAAATGACGCGGCATCGTCGGGGGGTTTAAGTATCGTTTTTAATAATAACATTCTATAGACACAAAAATGTACAATTAAAAAGAGACCTTTACAAAATAAAATTTATATAAATATGATTTAAAATATTAAAATTCTGTCCAAAACTTGAACGTGTATAAACACTTATTTAAAAGGTAGTCAGTTACTGCTCGCTTGAAAGCCCTCTCCGAACCAATACCCCTAATTTCAAGCGGTAGCAAATTGAATGCCCTAATACCTTTAAAGTGAGGGCCTTTCGTGAGAAAACTTGTATTATGAAGGGGTATTCTTAGGTCCAGCGCATTTCTCGACCGTACTGTCATATCTGCAGGATACAAGTCCTGGTTGGTTTGAAATAACGCTGCATGTTTCTTGACAAACATAACTAGGTGTAAAAAGTACAATGATGTACAAAATTCTAAGAGACTGAAACAATGGTTTACAAGAGGTTCTAGGATGCTTGCTCAATATACATCTTATTATACGTTTTTGTGCTATGAAGATCCCATCAGCTTAGATTGAGTCGCAGAATATCTGTTGATACCTGGTCTCTCAGAACTCGAATGGCGAAACATTTAGAGCCCAACTGCCATATATGGTTTTGCCAGAAGAGACTTGTATCCAGTACAACGCCCAAAAAAGTTGCACTTCGCACTACAGGGATTGACCTTCCGTTCATTTTGACATAGATACTGGCACACATATAAGCTGACTTTTGAAACTGCAGGAGAGCCGTCTTGCCCTCATTCAAGCGTAACCCACTATTTATGGACCAGGTTGCCATTCTTTCCGCAACATCCGACAGGCCGAGCGGCAGCCCAGTCAGCGCTCTGTCAACCATAATGACCGGTGTATCATCAGCGAACTGGAACACAAAGTCAGTGCCCAGGTCACCGCTCAATCCATTTACATATAAAAGAAAAAGTAAAGGCCCGAAATATATTGACTGTTGCCCATTGTAAGACTAACCAGCACTCCCATCATGATTTCCGTACTAAACTGCATATAGGATATTAATATATTGTTTCAAAAGCTCTAGATAGACTGTTGCCCATGAGATTAACCGCTTTAAAAATGGCAAGTTCAGTCGACATGTTCTTCCGAAAACGAAATTGTTGGCTACTCAGAACTTTATAAATAACTAGGAGCTTTAGTTGACATTACTATGGTACGCCAATGTGAAGTTTGCTAAAAAAATAGCCGTTTAAGTCTGGAATTGTCTTTTAATCACTAAGTAAACAGCTAGATTTCCCTTTGAAGGAAACTTGTAATATGTAATGGAAGATACCTATATATTTTGGGTCACATGACGTATTTGATTTGCTAATCCCCTTCAGTATAATTTTTCGGCGGAGTCATGTGAGAATCCTCAGAACAAGAAAATGTCGGAGGTGATCTTTTTCACAATTACAATAGTTTTTTCCTATTAGAGAATTAAAATGATTATAGAATAAGATGGCATAGCGTATGAATTCGACTAATAATATCTTGTGATAAATTTTGTAAGTAAATTAAAATTAATAACCTAAATGTCCATTGATTTGGACATTAAACGCTTATTAAGTATTATGAATTATTATTAAGTAAAAAGTCTTCCTATATGGCATTTAAAACATTACATTCTAACAAGCTGATTCTTAACTTTAAATTACGTAAAAAGTTTTGGGTAGCATTTTTGAATTATACTTGTTTGAAACAGAATTATATATACATTAAACATTACTGCTCTATGTATGGTCTACAGAACTATGATGACATTCGAAAAAAATAAGGCTCAGTTACTTATAATATTCTACTAAGAACGCCTCGTTCTGTTATGTATATGTAAGATTCAAATAAAGTTTCCGGGGCCAGATACGTCGTGCTTTAATCAGAACAAACTTAAGATTTGCGCGTAGCACGACTAGTCCGTTAACCGTTGTTTGAAATCTTATAACGCTTGAAATCGGTGACGTACTTTGTCATTAGAAAGTATTTGCCCACATAGAATGTGTGTTCAAATAAAGTAGCAGTCATTTATATTGTATTGTATTGAAGTGATTACCGAAACAGTAGAATTTTATTAAGAAACAGTCAATCATGTATGACGCAATAAAATGTATCAAATTAAAATCAATACACTCATTTAATTTGGTCCGTTTTTGAGTTCACATAGACAGTGTCTTAAGCTTCATTGTCCTACATTGCGAAGAGTTTGGTTTTTTCTCCGTCGGCTGATATTTTTTCCTATCAAAACATAATTTTGTATATATATATATATATATATATATATATATATATATATATATATATATATATATATATATTTAACTGCGTTTTAAATATAGGACTATCTTTTTGGTTGCCCCTGCTTAGGTTTTCTTTTTGTGTTGATATTAAAAAGGGTATCTATAATAAAACAATACATCCCTCTGTTAGTCAAATTCATTAGGTTTCTAACCTTGAGCAATCAGAATTTAAATGTGTGGTTTCAAATAATTATTTATTATGATTGTTTAACATACCTGAGTGCAATTATTTATTAATGAACCGAAAAGTACCTAGGTGTTGTAGCAAAATAGCTCTAGAATTAGAAATCTCAAATTATTTTAAAGAAAAAAGTTCCCTCTATTCTTTAGAAATGGTTTGGTTTAATAATCTATGCTCTGTTATAACCGAAGGGATATTCCCTTGTGCATATTTTTTTATCTGGACAACCGCGCCAAACAGGAAATAGCGGCAATCCTGCGTAGTACAATAAATTTTTGATGCCATATTAGTGGCAACAATGTTGTGGCTTTTTTTTTAATTAGAGAGTGTGCTATTGCAATTACCTAGAGATCGATTTACATACCTGAAGTTTAATACGGTATTATTTATATCGTTTTCAGATTGGGTCCACTTCACCAGTGCTATAGATTTCAACATATTCAGAAAAAGAAACCGTTTAGCAGGTAATGGAGAAGTCCGTAGCGTTGCCCTAGGCGCCATAACTATTGCAAATTCTCCTAAGAGTAGGGACAATTCCCTAGATTTAACATCACTGCCGGGAAGTAGTGGTTAGATGTTCTGCTGATGTTGATCATTGCTTACCAGTTACTTTTTAATATTTAGTATGACTTTATGATAGTTTTATTAACAAACCTGGTGCTAACCAGTTGTCAATAACAAATTTGCTGAGAGATCAGTCCACCTATCAAGCCAAAAACTGTTTTATAAAATTGTAATTTATGATGACGTATATCACGAAGACGAAACGTTGCCAAAAAAATGTTCTTTCGGATTCGTAATCAGCGCCTTAAAATCTACAAGTGTACTAAAAATCGTTTAAATAGACCAAATTACGTTAACTGTATATTTACACTTTTTCTTTGAGCTCAAACAGCCTATTTCCCAGTTTGAAATGTGTATATTGTAACCATACATTATTGCGACCATTAATATTGTCGAGCTCTAAACCCTATCTAAAAATTTGTATTGGTTTAAATATTTTTATTTACGTGTTCAAAGCCATTTTACAATGAATAAAATAATTCATGTTTTTAAGAATATTAACCTTTTTTTGCCTGAGACTATTTAAAATTATTATGAAAAATATTTGCATAAAGTAGATTAGATAAACTGCCATAGATTTGTTCAAATCTTGAAGTTTTACACTTTTGTAACACTGCAATACAAGGCAAGAATGTAACATTAATTTTTCTTTTCATGAGGGTTAATTTCACACTCGGGTCATCAGATTCTCTATCAGGTAAAGGAGATGGCCGCGATTTGGCGCCTTGATAAATTGTAAAACATTCGTGTTTTGTAAATTAAATTAATAGTAGTTCTCAGTTTCCCTCGGCCACCGAAACACTTTCTTTCTTGCAATTTTAAAATACGCTGCAGTTATCTATAGCGGCAATTTCAGTATTTCAATTGCCAGGCACTTTTTATTTATTACGGCTTTAATGATTGTTTTATTGACTAGTAAGTCTAATAAGATTGTTATTGATAGCATGTATCTCGGAGACGGAACGTCGCCGGAAACACGTGACTTCGGATTTGTAATCAGCGTCTTAAAATCTATAACTGTACAAAAAATCGTTAAAACAGGCTATATTACGCTTTACTGGGTATTTACTAAAATGAGGAAAAAGTCAAATTCAAAAAAAGAGATACGATTTAATAAACTGCTCGGTCTGGCTAACTAGCCAAAAAAACCTATATTAAAAAAAAAGTTCTTTGGAGAGGAAGACAAAAATTAATGACATATGTCAATTTTTATTTTTTGGTACTTAACCTTCAAAAATTATCAACAAGTTTGTTTTTTTTTCTTTGTAAATAAATAGTTTAAAATATGTAAATAATGTAAATCCTTATCAATCATATATTTCGATACAGATTGTTTTTCGATAGCTACCTACAATTTTCGTTCTTCATGTTCAGATACCAGAAGATAATACCGACGTGTTGGCATAATTTTTGCATAATTAATTATAACTTATTAGCATGCCATTTAAATAATTAGAAATCGCTAAGAAATTCTAACGATGCTAATAACATGTTTTCGGGTAAAAAGGATCTATTTAAAGCTAGTTTTCGTTTTATTTGTAATTGGCTCCATTGTATTGCTCTACTTGAAGTACCAAGCTGATAATCTAAGAGAACTGGGCACTAAGGGGAAGTTAGTTCTCACAGCAGACAATGTGTATGAGGAGACACTAAGAAAATGGGAATCAAAAATAATTCCTGGTAAGTACTTCAGTATTTGTCTAGACTTTCTTGACTTGGTAATTTTTTGAAGGAGCCCTTTGTACACATTTTGGTAACAATTTACAAAACATTTTTTCTCTATTATTTTATATTAAGAAATTTTCTCTATAGAGATACTTTCTAGTATGTATGAAGTGTACAAAATTACCTGCAGAGATAAAGAAAGTTTTTTAGTATTTCTTCAGTTTAAAAACTTGCCAGGCCTGGGAACAAATAGGGGTGCTGGGTGGTGTAGGAAAAACAATCTTCATAGTATACATCTAAATCAGGTGCTAGGAATCCTCTTCTCGAGCTTTTATACATATATAGATCGGTATATAATATCTGTTCTTGTCAGCTTAATATCGCTAACACTAAAATTTCAAATGAACAACAGATGAGTAGTGAATAAACTTAAAAATACAAAAACAAACTCAAAATAACATTTTCTGCTATTATTGATTAAGCTATTGTTATTTAATAGTCCAAATCTGCTTGTGCTTGTAAAATTTTTTTTTCCAAATTAAGAAACTTTCAGAATGGGGGAGTGAAACTGGAGTGCTGAGTGGGGTATAAAACAGGCCAAATACACATATAAGAGTCTTTAAATACAAGCATATTAACTAACTATTACTAATTTTTTTAGAAGATAAAAAAAGAATCAACCTATAAATTCAGTTCTTTAAAAACACGCAAAATCTTGTCGCTTTCTTTACTGCAAACCTAAGTCCTAACTTAGCCTTAAAGCACAGCCAATTTCTTAATAAAAATAGTATAATAAACAAATTTATGAAAGTAGCTTTTTAAAAATTGCAATACTTAGTAGCGAAAAACTATATACAACGTAATTACCATAACTAAATATCTGGTGGGTACAAGTTAGCAATTTGAATAAAAAAATTATGAATATCACTGTTATTGTTTGATATTTTAAATATAAATTTTGCTAAATGCCTAACAAAATAACCTTTTTTCCTTCCATATTGTGGAATTCCTCCTCGAACATTTCACCAAGTACGCTCTATATTTTGGATGTGAACAGTCGGGTAATCAGGATCGATGAAAATTTATGAAATGGTTAACATCAAATTAATAATTTGCTATCTATCGATATTAAACAACTCAATTTTCAAATTTAAAATGTGGCAAAATAGCTTTACTGCTCTCTATTTATATGATTAAACAGTACACTCGAAATTTGAAAAAACAATATTGCAACACTTTCAACAAATGCTACTAGCCAAGACATACATTATTATAACTTTATCATAAGAAAAAAAGAGATGGGCAGATAGCGACTGAAAGCTTAATGATTAAATTTTTTGATTAAATTTTGATCTATCCAAGGCATTCGACACACACAATTTTCAGTTCATCGAAAGCAAACTATATAATATTGGCATAAGGGGACAAGCACTCTCGCTTATAAAATCATTTTTGTGTGAGCTTAAGTTGCTAGTAAAAGCAAACAACTCCATCTCTGAGGAACACAACATAAATATAGGTACACCTCAAGGATCAGTGTTGGCTCCATTGATCTTTTTAATTTTTGTAAATGACTTGAATCTTCCGGGGGTGACTATTAAATTTGCTGATGATACTTCAGCTGCAATTTCTGGAAAAAATGAGGATGACACATTACTGAAAATTAGAGAAGTCTGTGAAAACATGAAAGCCTGGTGTTCTACAAACCAGTAAATTTTAAATACACAAAAAACAGTAACTCTCCATTTTCACAGGAATAATCCCAGGGTTATCTTGGATGCGGCAGCTGGTGAGGTTAAATTCTTGGGTACATTCTTAGACTCAAGATTCTCCTGGGAACCACAAATAAATCAAGTCTGCCAGTCATTAAATGGGGCATACTATGCTCTTCTGAAACTCAAACAAACAGTCCACCTGACGCACCTTAGGACTTCCTACTATGCTCTTGTCTACCCCCATCTTTCTTATAATATCTTGTTGTGGGGAAGAGCAGTGAACATTAATAGAGTATTTATTTCACAGAAGAGAGTAGTGAGGCTTATTTATGGACTCCATCCACAGGAATCATGCAGGCATACTTTTAGGGTACAAAAAATATTAACGTTGACATCAATATATATACTAAAGTGTGCTGTGCATGTCTATGAGAACAAAACAAAAACAAAAAGTTGTTATTTTCATATATTCCACAAGAACCAGAGAAGGATTGGCTGTATCCACAAATCATATTCTTTCACAGTGAAAGTATTATTATGCCTGTATCCAGATATACAATATGACTACCCCACAAACTGATAGAAGCACCAACTGCCTGTATTTAAAACACTTTTAAAACAATTTTTATATGAAAATTGCTAAAATTACTTTAAAATAAACAGACAGTTCAGAGAACAGAAATAAACACAATTTTCAAACAAGTCCAACTAAGAAGTTCACAAAACAAAATGTCACAATAAACTAGCTAAAATATGTGTTGTTAAATTTTAACTATTAAATTGTAATATGTAAAATCTTTGTTAAGCTTAATTTTGACCTAAAAACATGTCATGTAATGTGATTTATAAAGATTAATAAAATGAATTGAATTGAATTGAAACATAATTTGTAATTGATCCAAGTTGTTATTTTCATATATTTTCTGGAAAATAATGCGTTTCCTGCTTATCCACACGTAGATTCATATTCTTTCACAGTCAAAGTATTTATTCATGCTTTTACGAAATGTTTGCACATGTCAATATGATACTAAGCCTAAAAAAAAAAGAAATATTTAGTGCCTGTACTTAATTAAGATTATAATACAGCAAATGTCAAACAGAAAATAGCTAAAATTACTTTAAAATAAACAGACAGTTCAGAGAACAGAAATAAACACAATAAAATTAAACAAGATTACAATAAGACTACTTCACAAAACAAAATGTCACACTAAACTAGCTAAAATATGTGTTGTTAAAATTAAAAGTATAAAATTCATCAAGGGTGTAAAATGCTTGGTCTAAAAGAAAACACTTAATCTTATTTAAAAACACTTATGGTGTTAGTTCCTTTACATTCTTAGGAAGCATATTGAACATTTTAGGAGCAAGATAATTTATCGCAAATCTAGATTTGTTTATTCTATGGGATTTGATTAAAAAGTTATCATTATTTCTAGTTTGATATGAGTGAATCTCATTTAACCTAACATATTAACTCAAATTATTCCTAACATATTTAAGACATTCACAAATGTACATACAAGGCTGAGTCATAATTTTAAGTTGTTTGTATGAGCCTCTACAATCTGCCTGATATGGTACTCCTCCAACAACTCTTACTGCAAGGCATGTCCCCCAAGAGAGCAGGGCATAACAAATGTGGGACTGAATAAGGGCATAATAGGTCATGAGAAGAACACTCCTCGAAACAGCATTGAGTAGGTTCCGCAGGACATAAATATTAGATGAAGCTTTTTTGTTGAGTGATTGATATCAGAATGCCAGTTTAACTTCTGGTCTAGATATACACCAAGGAATGGAAGGAAAGGAATTTATAAACAATAGAGAGTGTCTGTGCAAAAAATTTTCAATATTATCTAAATAGCAGAAAATAATTTAATTAACTAAAACTCCAACAACTTCTATAAATTCTTTTTTAGGATTAGGTGATAATGGAGAACCTGCCTTTCTTGAAGGCGATGATGCCATTCAAGGAGAGAAAGCTCTTAAGAAATTTATTTTTTATATATATATATATATATATATATATATATATAGAATGCCTTTAGATAGAAAACTACGGGACCCAAGAAATAGCAAGTAAGTTCAAATAAGTCAATTTTAGATTGAGTTTGTTATGCTATCTTGTCTATTCTAGATATGTTAATTATAGTGTATCTAATATCTGTATATATTTTTCATATTTGTAGGTGCAAAGAGCTTAAATACTCACCAAATCTAAAAGCATGTAGATTTTTTATTGTGATATTTAAGATAAAAAAGAGGTAATATTTCGAAAAACGGTGTGTGATGGAATCCAAGTTGCAAAAGTAGGCCATATCATTGAACTATAATTAAGGCAATAACTTATTGCAACAATGTCCAACACAGCTTTTCGATTGTTGTAAATATGGAGTAATAGTTCATAGAATCATCAAATTATTATTTATTTTATTAATTAGGTTAGTCTAAGTAGTTTTATACCATTGTAATTAGATTTAGAAAAAGAGCAGAATAAAGTGTTACACAGTAAGGAGTGCACGCTGATTATTTTCTTAAGCATGTGTTCGAACCAGAACAAGAAGAACACACAGCCTATGTGCTTAAGTTAACAGTGCACTGACGTGGTCACGACACCAATATGGCTCTCCAGTTTGAATTATTTTTAGTTATTTTTGTTTTTAGTATGTTTAGTGGCTGAGTAAAACTGTCTTTGGAGATTCTATAAACAGTTTGAAACCTTTCTGGATACTGATTTAGTCTAAAATGTATTAAAGCTGCCAATTTTTTTTCCATAAGCTAGTCACTCAATATCTTTCTCTAACATTTTGAATATTATTTTTTGCTTTAAACTGTTTTATTCCAACCCAACTTTACAAGTTTATTACATGGAATGTAACATATAACAATGAAAAATAATAATAATAATGTTGTGATAAATGAAAAAAACTCCTATGTTATAATTCAATATAATATAAAACTAGGTTGAAATAAATATTCTAAAAAAATCTATTCATTTTGATTTTTGTAAAAAAATGTATTTTTAATTGTTTTTTAAATATTGATGATTTTGATTTATGTCTTATAGTCTCTGGTAAGTTATTATATATTTTTAAACCATCGCATCGTGCAGAATTTGTTTTTTTCCAAAGTTACTTTTTACTGTAATGGACTGTAATTGTATGCAATGTCTTGTATCATAATTATGTAAAGTATTAGATTTTTTAAATATAATATTTGATTTTTTTCCAGTGTATTAAAATGCAAATTTTTAAATTAGAAATATTTTCTAACTTTGAAAATCTGTTAAGTTTATATAGGTTAATAGAAGGTTCCAAATATGGTAGTTTATAAATACCTTTTAGAGTTTTATATTGCATTTTTTTTTAAAGGTTTAATTAATATGTGACGAACAAGCAGATCCCCAAATTGAAATTAAAAATTGGAATTTAATATATAAAAAAGAATAATATATATGTTTGTTAAGAATTTTAACGGAACGACATATCTTGATTGGTATAGTACTCCTATTAATAGGAGTTATAGCGGTTCTTATACTCTGAATATGATTCTTCCAGCTTAAATTTTCATCTATAATTAATCCTAAAAATTTTGTTGTGTTTGAATATTTAATTTTGTTGTTGTTTATTACTATAGGGGAAATACCAGAATTTATCTATGTTTTACTTATTAACATAAAAGAAGATTTACTAAAAGTTAATGAAAGTTTGTGAGATTTAAGCCAGGAACAAATTAATTGTAGATCATGTAATTTCAAAAAATAATTCGTTTAAATTATCAGCAAAATAATTGTTGTGTCATCCTCAAACAATTGAATATTGCCTTTTAAATTTAATTTGGAAACTAAATTTATATAAATTAAAAATAAAACTGGCCCCAATATTAATCCCTGTGGTACTCCACAAACTCTTTCTTTTTGATTACTTATTGCATTATTTATTTCTACAAACTGTCTGCGTTTACTTAGATAATTTTTAAGTAACTTATACATATTGCCCCTTATTCCAATATTATATAATTTTCATAAAAGAATATGATGATTTACTGTATCAAATGCCTTAGACAGATCCAAGGATAGTAAAGAGCATTTTTTATTATCATCAACTTTAATTTGAATATTTCTTATGACAGCCATAACGGCTGTTTCCGTATCCCTGAATCTGCAAAAGCCATATTGTTTATTAACCACTAAATTTTCATTTTCCAATTATTGGTTTATTATTAATAATTTTTTCTATTTTAGAAAACACTGGTAATATAGATATTGGTCAATAATTATTACATATCATTTTTCACTTTTAAATATTGGAATTATCTTAGCAAATTTCATTTTTTCTGGAAAAATACCTTTATGAATAGAAATTTTTGTTAAAAAAATTAATATAAGAATTAATTGTTTTTTTTACATATTTAATAATTTTAATAGGAATATTGCCAAAACCAGCAGCTTTTTTTGCACCTAAACCATCAATAATTTCTTCCATTTCAGCATTTGAGATATCTTCCGGATCAATAAAAAAAAGATCTTCTCTTCTGTGGATTCAATATATTCACTCATTGGTTGAATTTTATTTGTAAGTTGTTTCCTATATTTACAAAGTGATTGTTCAATTCAATTTAAATGCAGTAATGCAAAAGCATTTTTATTCTGTGAAGAAGACATTGTAACTGATTCATACTGCTTCCCAGCCATCTCAGTGTGTGTTTAAACTTGATTAGATGACTAACCTCCAGTTGCACAAAACTTAATTGCTGTTTAGAATATTTAATCGAGTTTTCGGATTTGACAAGCTGTTTACAGAAATCTAGGAATCCATCGTCAAATTTGACATTCTGTTAAACATTCTAAACTTTAATTGTGCTTTGTGCAACCGGCCATATGACTACCACACCACTGCCAAGCTATAAGTCACTGTCACATCTGTGGGCACTGGTCTTTTTCTTATTTTTTCATTGAAGATTTATTTTTCTATTGTTTTGACCTGTAGTACTGTTATTTGTGTATTTTTTAGTGAGTTTGAAAGGTTTATTGCGTTACTATTTAGAAACTAGATTAAAAAACTACAACGTAAAGCTAATTCGACTAAAACACAGGATGGGACTTATTAGGGCTAGGCTTCAAGGTGCTAGAGAAGCACAGGGCGATGTACTGATATTTTTAGGTATGTATGTGTGTTTTTTAACATTAACTTTATTTTAAATAATGATAATTTGAATTTAGTAACAAGGCACAAGCTTTGTGGGATGTCATAATATAACAGACCTCTTTGTATATCGGAAACTGTTCAAATACCATACATACAAAAAAATGGTTGGTATAAATGTATTTTAAGTATTTTCTATGTTATCTACTGATTATTGGGACACTTGTCCCTGACAGTTCATCAGTTGCTTCTGTCAGAGGCTATGGTGCAGAACTTTTGAATAGTTAGAAAACATAGGAACCAAACAAACAAAAAGCTGTTAAATAAAGTTATTTTAGTATACCTACTTAATATTTTTAAGTATATTTCATTTAGTAGTTTTGTGTTATATTTTATTTGGCTTCTAGATGCCCATTGTGAAGCTACACAAGATTGGATAGAGCCTTTGCTGTCCAGAATTCAAGAAGATAATACTGCTGTGTTAGTTCCTATTATTGATGTAATTGAAGCTAGCAATATGGGTTACTCGACAAATGGTAAGTTGTGTGTAAAAAACAGATTGTGGTATGGAAGTCACTTGAGGTTTAATTGTTTTAAAAGTGTTCACTTAATCATATATTGTAAGGTTAACTTAATTTTAATAGTTATTTGCGATAGGAGTGTTAAAAGTATATTAAGGCACATAGGCAATATGAGATTGCTTACTAAGAGGATGTAAAATGGTGTGAAGAGAAAGACGTTTCTCAGAAATATATTGAAAATGTATTCCCAGCATATTTTGTGGAGATAGCGAAGGTATATCTGTGGAAGGAATTTATTGTTAAAGTTGTTTAAATTGGACAATTAATAATAGTGTTAATAAATAAGATATAATTGAACTGCATACATCTAGGCCCTTTCATTACGTAACAAAGTAGATCATTTCCATAGTTATTTCTAAAGAGATGTATATATTGCCTTGTTGTTCAACTCTGTGTATTAAATATTGTGCTCTTGTAAATAATTCTGTTTTTGAGTGGTTTTGTTTGTAAACTATATATGTGATTGGTACCATTCTACAGCTGTGAAAAAACTGTACAGGGTGGCCCACTTAAGATGCTCCTATACTTTATCTCAATAAATAAGATACTGAGAAAAAAAAGTTAAATACAAAAAGTATTTGACCCTAATTTAATTTTTTTTTATAATATTTTTATGTATACAGGGTGTTCCATTGTGCCAGGACAGTAACCAACTTTTTTCTTTTTAATGAAACGGTATGAATATTTTTAGAAATTCTAATTCTACGGTTGATTTTGAGTATTTTTTGACATTACATAGCATACGAAATTTTGAGTAGTTTTTGAGAAAAATTAACTTTTCTAATTTTTTTCGGAAAAACAGGTTTTTGGAAAAATGTGATTTTTTCATACTTGAAGACTAATGTTTTTGTATCGGTTGTCTTAATATTTTTAACTCAGAAGAAAAGCAATTAGAAAAAACACGAATGACCGGGAATTAGTAAAAAAAGGATTTTTTTAACTACCATCCGTTCAAAAAGTTCAGGAATTATCCCAACAGGACTTTCAAACAAGGCTTTTTTTTTTTAAATGGAACACCCTGTATTTAGCACTTTTATTGTGTTTAGGATTTACTTCTGCATCATTCCATATATATCGTTTATATTCCAAAAGTTAGTAGTTAATGCAACAGATGCGGTTAGAAATGCTTTTGCGAGAATTGAAACCATGTATACTACTTGTATTGCCAAAGACGGGGGTTATGCCGAAAATGTTTTATAATAAGTATTATACTTTCTTTCTTGCATTACTTGTTGATTTAATGTTATATTTAATTAAAATGTTTAAAAAAATATTTAGGTTTAGTTAGATTTTTAACAAAAATACCACAATTATTATAAAAAATTGGTCATAACTTCTAAACTATTAATTTTTGGAATATAGTTTATATATATGGAATGATGCAGAATTAAATCCTAAACACAATAAAAGTGCTAAATACAGGGTGTTTCTTTTAAAAAAATTAAGTTTTTTTAGTTACAAAAAGATTTTTTTTGATGGTCATTTGTGACCACTCTGTATAATGGATTTTCGCTCTTGATAGGTCGAGTATTAAATATTAACCACTCCTATGGATCCCTAACCAAAATTCACAATTTTAGTCTTCAAGTGTGAAAAAATCATATTTTTCCAAAAACCTGTTTTTCCGAAAAAAATTAGAAAAGTTAGTTTTTCTCAAAAACTACTCAAAATTTCGTATGCTATGTAATGACAAAAAATACTCAAAATCAAGCGTAAAATTAGAATTTCTAAAAATATTCATACCATTTCATTAAAAAGAAAAAAGTTGGTTACTGTCCTGGCACAATGGAACACCCTGTATACATTAAAATATTATAAAAAAAATTAAATTAAGGTCAAATACTTTTTGTATTTAACTTTTTTTTCTCAGAGTCTTATTTATTGAGATAAAGTATAGGAGCATCTTAAGTGGACCACCCTGTACATATTTTGGAAAAATCAAAAAAGTTTGCATAACAATTATCCAATTAATTGGGAAAATAGAACTTTACATTTAACATTTAAAGTTAAACACTGAACCGAATATTGAATAAAAAACAGAACATTTATTATTTGCTTCAAGGCTATCTTTAAAATATGCAAATTAGCTGATAAGACTTGTAAAAGATTAAATTAATTTTAATTTATTTTTATTTACAATCATCAGTTATGGAATTCCACTTTTTTATGTTAGTTAATGTCTATGGGTATTCCTATTGTTGTTGAAAATAAGTAAACAGGCCCGGATTTACTATATTTTATATAGAAATGGAAACTTATCAATTGTAGAAGGGACAATTTTGGTATGGAAGTCACTTGAGTTTTAAATGTTTTAAAAGTGTTCACTTAATCATATATTATAAGGTTAACTTAGTTTTAATAATTATTTGTGAAATGTGTTAAAAGTATCTTTTTAAGGCACATAGGCAATATGAGATTGCTTACTAAGAGGTTGTGAAGAGAAAGACGTTTCTCGGAAATATATTGATAATGTATTCCCTGCATATTTTGCGGAGATAGCGAAGGTAGATCTGTGCTTAGCCTTGAAGCAAATTGCCTATTTCACTCTCTCTGTTTGTTTAATATCATTGTAGAAGATAAGTCTATCTTCAGCTTCATCTACTTCCCTAGTGATCCAGCTCTCTAGTACTCCCAAACCATCAGTTCATGAGCATGTAGGAAGACATAGATCATAATAAAATAATATAAGAATATAAATAAAACATTGTACCATGTTTTATTTATGTTCGTATTTATATCTCTAAGCTATCTCCTCATCTGTGGTTATATGATTACAAAATATATTAAATAACCAGTTACCTCTAACATGTGTAGTTTTATCGATGAGTTGATGAAGTCCAAAGGACAAGAACAGCTGAATATGCATGTTGTCAGTATTATCGTTAAAATGCACCTTATATATACCTGCAACTAAATTATTAATTCTATTTACTAATTCTAATTCATCTGACATTATTGTTAAAAAATATTTTCAGTTGATCTGTAGACATCAGTTACATCTAGAAAACATCCTAAAAATGAGACAAACTGTCTTAGATGATCTAACAACTGGTTTGTTTTTCCAGCACCATTGTTTGAAAATAGTAAGGATTAGGTACTTATGATGTTTTAGGAGATTCAAGTTTTCAAGTCGGTGGTTTTTCCTGGTCCGGTCATTTCACGTGGATAGACATCCAAGATGAAAACGACAAGGGAAAAGTAACGCCTGTTAAGTCTCCCACGATGGCTGGGGGCTTGTTTGCCATCGATAGAAGATTTTTCTGGGATATTGGATCGTATGATGAGCAAATGGATGGCTGGGGTGGGGAAAACTTGGAGATGTCCTTCAGGATATGGCAATGTGGTGGCAGATTAGAAACAGTAAGAATTCCTTATTTAGTACCACTTTTATTTGCTTATTTTCAGAATAGTGACTTTTTTACAATCCATGTATTTTATTATTTTTATACAGGTGTTTCTTAATAATATACGATTATTTTAAGGTCTGATTCTACATGGAAAATTAATGATAGTTTGTTTTCGAAAATACGAAGTATTAAAATTATAGGATGAAAATAGAAACTAATTAATATATTTGAAACCGCTTCGGATATTTCAGTGATATTTAGCATGTAGTGACATTTCATAGAAATGCATGTTTTTCAATACAATATAATTTTCAGTTTTAACAGTAGCATGTTTATGAGTACTGGCTTTGATATTTTTAAAGACAAAAATGGTATGGTTCAATTTCCCAAATAAAAATTTATTTTTGAATTCCTCGTTCAATTTATTATTGGTACATACACGATCATGCATCAGCACGTTTCAGTGTGTAACGGTTCACAATTATTTACAAAGTGTTTATCCAAATCTTTGGATTGGCTGGGGTGGGCTTCAAGAATTGCCACTAAGGTCCCTCGACCTGAATAGAATATTAAATACTCTGGGAATATTTTAACGAGTGTGAAGTTGCATGAGAAGGAGGGTGCAAGCATGCAAATTAAGTGAAGGGGGCCATTTTCAACAATTTCTGTAATAATAGTTTGATGTTACTTAATGTTAATGTGGTATGTTGTTAGTTGTTGTTTTTCATTACTCCCAGATGCCGTAATGTTTTTAATTTTTCCTACTAAATTATTAATAATAAATCTCTTATCATTCAAATTGGGAATTCAAAAATAATTTTTATTTATAAAAAATTGTCTTTAAAAATATCAAATTTAGTGTTCTTACGCCCGACTGTTAAAACTGAAAATTGTATTTGTATTGAAAAAATGTCACTACATACTAAATCTCACTGAAATATCTCAAGAGGTTTCGAAAATATTAATTAATTTAATTTTTTTTCTTAAATTTTACTTTACTTTTAAACTGTTTTATTCCAAACCAACTTTACAAGTTTATTACGTGAAATGTAGCATATAACAATGAAGGTGTAATAAATGAAAAAACTCTTGTTATAATTCAATATAATATAAATCTAAGTTGAAAAAAATATTTAAAAAAAATCAATTTTTATTTTTGCAAAAAATGCATTTTTAATTGTTTTTTAAATATTGATAATTTTACTTTATGTTATATTTTTAAACCATCGTGCAGAATTGTTTTTTTTTAAAGTAACTTTTTACTGTAATTGTAAGCAATGTCTTCTATCGTGATTATGTAAAGTTTTAGATTTTTCAAATATATAATATTTGATTTTTTTCCCATTGTTAATGATAGAGTGTATTAAAATGCAAATTTTTAAATTATAAATATTTTGTAAGTTTAAAAATCCCTTAGGTTTATACAGATTAATAAAAGGTTCCAAATATGGTAGTTTATAAATACATTTTAGGGTTTTATTTTGTAATTTTTTTAAAGCTTTAATATGTGATGAACAAGCAGATCCCCAAATTGAAATTAAATATTGGAATTTAGAATATATTAAAGGATAATATATGTTTTTTTAAGAATCTTAATGGTTTGAAATATCTTGCTTTGTATAATATTCCTATTAATGGAGCTATAGCTGTTCTTGCACTCTGAATATGATTTTTGAATTAAGTTTTCATCTATAATTAATCCTAAATATTTTGTTGTTTGAATATTTAATTTTGTTATTGTTTATTACTAGTAGGGAAATACCAGAATTTATCTTTGTTTTACTTATTAATATAAAAGAAGATTTACTAAAATTTAATGAAAGTTTGTGAGCTTTAAGCCAGGAATAAATTAATTGTGGATCATATTTTATATAAAAAAATAATCATTTAAATTATCAGCAAAATAAATAATTATTGTGTCATCTGCAAACAATTGAATGTTGCCTTTTAAATTTAATTTGGAAACTAAATTTATATAAATTAAAAATAAAACTGGCCCCAATATTGATCCCTGTGGTATTCCACTAACTATTTCTTTTTGATTACTTATTGCATTACTTATTTGTACAAATAATTAATTTTAACACACTGTATTTTCCTTATTTTTGGACCATAGTATATCAAGCAAAGTATAGTTAATTTTTCATGTAGAATCACACCCTTGAATATTCGCATATCATTAAGGAACACCCTGTATATAAGCTATATGGGGGAAGTGTTGTATGTGGAAACATTTTATAAATTTAAAAAAACAAACTAGGATACGAAAATCTTATTATTATATTCTGAGAAAGCGATTTTAGTTAAACTGAAAACACAAATGATTGGGGTAATTATTTTGACACCAAAAAATGTGTAAAATATATCGAAAAACGGCAAAATGCGTCAAACTTCTTTTAGTGTTTTGTATACAAAATCTGTTTTTAACTAAACAGCAAATGAAACGGTCGCTTGAAAAACAAACAAAAATTAATTTTTTAATGGTTTTCACCGTTTTTCTTTATCTCTTTGTATGTGAAACATTTTTTGCACTATAGGGGAATGAAATAGCGTCTTGAAAATAAAAAAAAAATATTTAAAAACGTTTACAATTTTTAACAAACGGTGAAACTCGTCAAACATTAATCTTTTGGTATACTATATTTTTTCTTCTATAGAGGTTTATTTTTTATTTGAAAAATGTTTAACTTAAAAAAATTAAACGAAAATATTTGTTTTTATTTCAAAAGTTTTTAGTCTAAAATCTAAAAAAATCCGTGAATACAGCAGTGGCGGCTCTTCCGTAGGTTCATTTGGTCAATGACCCCCCAAAAATATTTCAGAAAATAAATTATTCGTTTGACAGTCCCTCCTAATAGTTGTAATAAAACGCGAACCTTGGGAAAAGTTAAATACGCTACACTATTACCCACGCACGGCGCACTGTGGGCCAGATTCACCTCAAAATATTGAAAAAGTCCGTAATTCTTTCTTTCAAATTTGACATTTTTATTACTCTATTTTAAATAGTAGGCTTTGAGATGTCTAAATTCAACAACGTTTGTTTTGTCCATGGTTACGCGTAGTAACGCAGCAAACGTCAAACACAGAAACTTCGGTGCACCTGTAAGTTTATAGGAAGTTTGAGAAAGTTGAGCTACGAAAAATTGAGTTTATGTTTTGTATGTGATATTAAGCATAACTGAACTATTTGGAGGTAAGTTCAAACTTTTTAAACACAAGGGTTTTATTGAGTTAGATTTAAGTTTGAATATTATAATTAAATTAGAGCTGATAGGTTTCGATTATTCTTTATATAAAGCAATTAATCCACTTTTTGATAGGAATATCTAAAGAGGTTAGCAGAGCTCCAGTTTCGGGTACATATATTTAAGTATCTTGGATCTTTTACCTCATTTTGCAAAAAAATATTTTTGCCGATATGCTCCCTGCTACGTCACATGTCAAATTTTCGTGCAATCTGCATAAGATAAAAGGGTTTATATTGGAAACCGTGTGTATAACAAAAGATGTTTTTTGGAATTCGTACATATAAAATAATATTTAATTAAAAAATACATATCTGAGGGCTTTTTTGATAATTAAAATTAATTAATATAAACTTCCTGCCACTAAATAAAACAATAAACTTTTTTAGATACCAAAGTTCATGAGATCAAAGTCCAAGCAAGTTTCGACGCTGGAATGGATCGATAAGCCAATAAAAACACTATCTTGTCCGCAATATGTCAAAAGTGTATGACAATTCCAAAATTTTCGACGCAATTCCGAAAAAAGTGTTTAGCAGTTAAAAGAACTAAAAGAGCGTTTTTAGAAAAAAATAAAAATTGGTCAAACCTTGACTTTACCCTGTGTTCAGAAAAAAAATACCGCTGATAGGCCTAAAAGTAATTTTGCTAAGTTAAGTTATACGGCTACATACAAAAGACTGAAACATTACGTGAATGTGACACAGACGAGTTACTTTTTGGGACGCAAATGGATATGAGTGCCGAAGGCAAATCAGCTAATGCTAAACAATTGTCATATTTATCCGATGTTCCTGTAAAACAAAAAAGCTGTAAAATTGTTCATCAGTTGACTAACGAAAGAGCGCTATCTTTAATTGTAGATGCTAGATTATCCAAACAACAATATTAACAACTTCGAGATACCGCTAAAGAAACCATGCAGATTTATACCCCTTTTACAACAAAATCCGAGGAGCCATCTATTGTTAACGTGCTTAAATATTGTTAACGTGCTAAAAATGACAAAGTTGTGATCTCGAGTAATACAACACCTTCGACTACGCGATACTGCCGTCCTTGTAAAATGCAGTTTTTAAAAGAAAGTATAGAAGTTTCTAAAACAGAATATACACAAATGGAAGCCGAACAGCTTTAACTCCAACATTTTTTGCTAATCAACAGGAATCACTCAAGATAACTCATCAGCTTGACCATGATCGATACCAAAATGATTAATTCAATCACAAATTGCTCATCACACAAAAGTATCACCTGCTGAAATGAACCATATAGAACAACTGCTACACAAGCCCATAAAAGTCGACAATCTCAAGTTTGGCATAACATTCCTACATATTCGGATAAGATCATTCGAATATTTTTAAAGATTAGTTACCGTTTACCTCTAGAAAAATGGCAGGCGAGGGGTGAGGATAAAATTATAGTTAAAGGGCAAAAGAACAAAATTTAAACGGAATTCAGATCAAGATTGGGAATTATTGTAAACCATCCTAAACAAGGAGCGGGAACTTCTAACGATGGTAACTGCAAGAAAATTCTTTCAAAATTTTGCAAAATCAGCAGAAATTACAGGACTGGATGTCGACTTAATATGTCGATTTTATATCATTCTTCAAGTAATTGCCAGTGGATTTTTAATTAAGAAGAATGAATTTAATATATATGTGTATGTATATATATATATATATATATATATATATATATATATATATATATATATATAAGCTTCTACATATCACACGACTTTAAATATTACATTTTTTTACCTATTTAAATTCTGTTTTTATTATATAAATTAGCTTTCTTACTAGAAACCATTTAAGTTTTACAAAAAACGAGTAGTTTGCAAATTCATTATCACTTTGACTAATTTTTAAATAAAAATACTCAGATTTTTAACTTGTATAATATTTTAATTTAACAAGGTGTTATGTAGTCAATAGCTACATAAACAAAAAAAAGCTGCAGACATTCGTTTATAATAGAAAATATGCTCATTTTGAAAAATGCACACATTTTTTAACTCACCCTGTAAATAAATACAAAAAAAATATTTTTAGATTGAGTTTTCTGAATAAATACCACATTATTATTTTTTCTCCCAAATAACTTCAATTAGTAATTTTTAAATATTTTGAGGTGAATCTGGCCCACAGTGCGGCGGTTCGAATGGTCTCGTTGCGTTCCTTAGGCATAATAAAATACGCTATACTAAGCTAGGCTGGGCAATCCGAATTGCCCTGATTACCTTAAAGCTTGACGAAAGTACCCGAAGATTTCACAGCTACCGAGCGGCAGCCGAACGTGATAGCAAATGGAATATGAAATCGCGATTTGGGTCATCAGCCGGTCTCATAATTCGATCGGTCGGTCGTGGCATCAGGTCGGCATGCAGAAGTTCAATTGTTCAGAGGTCGCGCGGTCGATATTCTAAGTCGATATTGTTTCGGACGTTTTTAATCGATGAAAATTGATTTATATACTGTTTTTTGAAATATATATTTTTTAATTTTTATGATCCATGTGTAAGTTGGAAATATTCAGGAAATAAAATGTTGGTAATGACTAATGCAAAAAAATAAACTACTAAAAAGTGCTTACTTTCGCAAAGATAACCGATTTCAAGGTGGTCTATGATTGAGTTGTGAATGTAGATAAAATAAAATGTCGGTAGTGCAAAACAAAAAACTAAAGAGTGCTAACGAACTTAATTTTGAGAAAATAACCGAATTCAAGGTAAGTGGTCGCAATTTGCGTAAACTAGTAAAGACAAAAATAAAGAGTTTCATCAAAACTTTCGCAAAAGTATGTACGATTTAGCTAACTGGATATGTGGTTGTGAAATCTCTAACTCATTTTACTGTTATGTTTATTTGTTGTTTTCTAAGGACTCGTTGGACTCATTATGGTGCAAAACTGGTGTTAAAGACTTAAAACACTTAAAAGAAAAAATAAAAAAACATGCGTTTTCTGCAGATCACATGAAATGTTCGAACTAGACACAGCTTATAGAAAATCCCTTAAAGATTTCAATTAAAATATATCCAAAAATCGTTATATTTTAATGAAAACAGCTTTGTCTGAAAATCCAGGGGTTTTTCCACGGCTTATACATTTTCTTGAAGAGTTGGGCCAAGATAGACTATACGCTTTAGCGATGTTAAGTATCGAGAAATCGTTTATAAAAAGAATGTGCGTGCAATTGTAACGAACGTGTCATTCAGCATTTTTCCAATTCTAAAGAACGAAGAGAAGATCTGAACTTCAAGCAGGGCACAAAAATATCAAGATATTTATATAAATATCAAAATATCCGATATTTATGATATATATCCAAGTTGTGATATTTATGATATTTTCTTAGGATGTTCACAAAATTATACAAAATAAATATGTTGTCTTTGCTATTGGTATTTAGTATCTAAGTACCTATTAAAAACTGTAACTAAGAATACACAAATATACAAAAAATACTTTTTATTTAAAATTTAAAAAAAACCAAGGCCACATGAAGGAAAAATAGAAATACCTAGTGAGTATCTAAGTCTAATCTAATTATTATTCTCTGACATAAGAAAAAAAACGGAATATAGGTGACAGAAATTGTTCAATAAAATTCTTTTCACCAAACTAAAAATTGCGAAATTCTAAAATAAAAAAAAACTGAAAAACAAATTGCATGCAAACCGTTTCTGACTAAACAAGTCTAGATAATGGTTCATCATCTGGATTAAAACTTAGGGCTATATTGGATTTGATACCACCACTAGTTCTTCATGTCTGCATCTGTTACATTACTTTCTTCTTGCTCCGGCCAAATCCAGTCTAAGTTATCTTGTTTGTTTGTTGAATTATTATTTAAATATTTAAACATCAATACAAGTTTACTAGCCTTTTCAATGCCTAGATTATTTCGTAACTTAGAATGCACAAGTCCGAAGCTTGAAAAGCACATTTCAATGCCTGCTGTAGAAGCTATTGCTGTAAGTAACTGGTTACATAATGCCAAAAAAAAATTCTTTATCAGGCCAGTCTGACTCAGAAATTGATACAGACTTCCACCAAATTAACGTAGGAGTTCTTCTGAAACTTTCACCAAACAAAAAAGCAGGAAAGGGTTTGAATTTTGAAGTTATTGCCATGACAAAAGGAATGAAATCTGTTTTGATCGAATTTAAATATTCATAGGATTCTTGTTTCTGTTTAATACTGAGCCTTTCTCCTAAAAATCTATGATCTAACATGTTCGCCAAGAAATGAGGTGAGCCTATAGTCATATCTCTTCTTTTATTATACAGGTTCTGAATGTGGATTGGTTGGTCTTTTAAGTCTTCTCCTAACTGAATCCAAACTTCCACGGATACAGCAATTGTCGTTGAGTCTCGTTGCATTCTGTCGACTGCAATTGAAACGATATAGCCTAGCCAAAAAGTCTTTTGCGTTTACCATTATAAGGTTATTATTTATAATGTTGTAAACGTCAGCATCAATTTTGTCCTTATTGTCTTGGTACACTTGTACTAGTATTCCCCTGTTTTCTAAATAAGATCTAATACAATCGCTCATGGTATTCCATTTTACTTCTTGAGGAAGAATAAAGTTTTTACCACCTGCTTGTTTATAGAAAGCTGATGGCAAATGTTTATTGCGGAAATATTTGACTACCTTCAATATGTGTTCCGTAATTCCAGGAATTACTCTACAATGTCAGGTTTGTCACTGGGAAGTTCTTTTCGCATTTTTTTGAAGTTTCCAGTATTATCGGTAACGAAACTTTTAACCTTCACTTGGAATCTCTCTTCAACTCTGTTTATAGCAGCAATTCTGACTTTTTTCTGACATTCAGCAGTATAAGAGTTTCCAGATGTGTCTACACTATCTACTAAAATTGACTCACAGCTATGTGTCATAATTGAGCAACATACGATAGGTTCATTTTTAACATTGGACCACCCATCTAGTGACATGGAATAAACGCTTTCTAGCACAGATCCCCCTACTTGAAAAGCCGAGGGGGGTTTATATCCTGGTCTCATAATATTACACATATCTTTGAATTCCTTATGATTAGCATGTTTAAACGGTGTATTTGTCGCATAAAAAAATCTTCCAATTTGCTTATTTATTATGTTGCTATAATACTGTGTTGTAACAATTGCATCAGCATTTCTCACAATTTGTAAATTTGACGTTTTCCTTTTTTTAGCCATGATCTAAATTAAAATAAAATAGCTCACGCAACGTTTTTGATGATGCCATTTAGGTAAACTTTTTTGTAAGTTTTGAAGAAATAATCTTCACCCGTTCGTTAAACGTTTTTGATGATAAGATAAAAATTTCAAATTTTGGGATTTGAAGATATCAACTTCCTGTCACTTCCGGTTTATTCGGAAGTGGGTATCAATTTGCTTATTTTAAATGGAACAGTTTTTTTACGAGGTTCGGTAAATAATCTTAGGTTTCTATTTTTTTTATTGAATTTGTCTATTTTTATACAGAGTGTCCTAAATTCAGCGACAAACATTCACCTTTTCAAAGCCGCTAAAGTCCGTTTTCAAATGTAGAATTTAATTTTCTATCGAACTGTATTAAGGTTCCCTATACCTATTCGTAACCATTTTCGAAATAATCAGGTTTTTATTAAACTATCATATGTACTTGCTAAATGCTTACACCTTCCCGTAGTAAGCCATGGAAAAACAATTGTTGTGCTTTTCTATTCAACATGACAGCTGATTTGAAAATTTTAAATTAAAATAAAATAACACTCAAAAGCTGATATTCTCAATTTATTTTATATTCGCGGAGAATGTTACAAAATATTGGAGAGAACGTGCCATGTTTTTAATGAAAAACATCCTCATTTATCGCCAATGAACAAGAGAAAATTGAAGAGGATTGAAACGAAATTTTTTCGTTTCGGAAAAGTTAAAGTTATAAAAAATGTAATAAATTGTTTACATTATTTTTAACCATATCTCCTAAGTTCCAGACTGTTCTAAACTTGTTTTAGTGAACTTAAAAATTATGGCAATCTAACAATGAACAATAAATAAATAAAATAATAAAATTGAATTATAACAAATGTTCTATATAATGTCCGTTCATTTGAAGACACATTTCAGTTCTTCTTTGTACAGTTGCTGTGGCCCGTTGAATTTGTCCGTTTTCTAATTCGGCAAAAGCTGTTCGTATCCTGTCCAGTAAATCTTGTTGGCTATTTACTGGGGAAGCACAGACTTACCTTTGATAAATCCCCATAAATAAAAGTCTAGGGGTGTTAAATCAGGCGATCGCGGGGACCATCTCCAAGGGCCATTGGGACCAATCCAGCGATCTTCAAAAATTCGAGATAATTGAAGATAAACTGCAGCGGAATTATGTGCTAGTGCCCCATCTAATTGATACCAATAATTTTGCAGCTCACCAATAGGAATTTCTTCTATAAATTCAGAAACCGTCCCTCGTAGAATTTCCAAATACTTATCACTGTTTAAATTGTCTTCATAAATACAGTACCGCACCTGATCATTTAATACTATAATATATCGAAAACATTGAAGCTAAACCTCTCTTGAGAACGCGTTTCGCGTAAAGCGTGCGGATTTTCTGCTGCCCAGAAATGTTCGTTTCTTCTATTTGTTATTCCTTCTCTAGAAAATTTCGCTTCATCGGTTCAAAATATTTTTGAAAGGAATTGAGGGTCCTCTTGAATTTTCAAAAACATGAATTCGCAAAATTCTACTCGTCGGACGTCATCACCAGGTCTCAAGCCTTGCACGTTTTGGAAGGAATAAGGGTGCATATGATGTTCGCTTAAGATTCTTTGGACAGATGAAGAAGAAATTCCCAAATCGTTTTCTGCAGACGGTATTGAACTTTGCGGGTTTGCGTGGAAATAAGCTAATGTGTTTATTACGTTATCCTCGGCATTTGTCACTGGTTTCGGAACATTTTTTGTAACTTTAACCTTGCCAAAACGCAAAAAGTTCGTTTCAATCCTCTTGAATTTTGACTTGTTAATTGGCGGCAAATCAGGGTGGCGTTCATTAAACACACGACACGTTCTCTCCAAAATTTTATAACTTTCTTCATGAATATAAAATAGATTGAGAATATCAGCGTTTGAGTATTATTCCACTTCGATTTAGAAGATTTAGTTTATCACTGACAGCTTTCGATAAATAACGCATACTAATCATCTGTCATATGGGATATTGGATCTCAATTGTTTTTCCATGGCTCACCATTGGAACATGTAAACATTTAAGCAAATACATACGATATTTTTATAAAACCCAATTATTTCGAAAATGTATACGAATAGGTATAGGGAACCTTAATACAGTTCGATAGAAAATGAAATTCTACATTTGATAGTGCATAAAGTGATAGGGTGTCCTATTTAAAAAAACGGACTTTAGCGGCTTTGAAAATGTGAATGTTTGCCGCTGAATTTAGGACACCCTGTATAAAAACAGACAAATTCAATAAAAAAAAATAGAAACTTAAGATTGTTTACCGATCGTCTTCAAATATGAGGATTATATCTTCAAAACTTACAAAAATATGAGATTTTAAAATTTGGTACCCCGAAGGCTCCTTTTTGGTTCAAGGTCAAGTATCTTAAGAACGCTTGAACCTAGGTATAGGACATGCTACATAAAATAGCATTAAAATTCTCCGTAGAATCCAAAAATATCATAAAATACAGGGTGTTCCATTTAAAATAAGCAAGTTGATACCAACTTCCGGTTAAACCGGAAGTGGCAGGAAGTTGAAAATATTTCAAAAGAGAAGTACCCCTTGACCTTACCTTAATCCCAAAATTTGAAATTTTTATCTAAATGGCATCATCAAAAACTTTTAATGAACGGGTTGCGTGAATAACCCTGTATAATTCACTCATCCCAATTACAACAAAGTTGCAGTTTCTCTGTTATTTAGATTTTAGTGTCTGGGACGATCTTTGAATAATAAAAAATAAAAATATTAAAGTTCTGTGTTTTTGTAACTTTAATTATTCTTTAATTGTTGGTTCACTAGTTTATAAACAAAACCTTTTTAAACAAAAAATTTAATTTATTTTATACTTTTTTGCATTATTTTTTACGCACTCTGTATAAGACGTTTACTATATGATATATTTTATATATTACAATATTTTATTGCCACCGGGTTTATATAATATGGGTACCCAATTTCGGTCAGTTCCAATAACCTGAACTGTTTTTTACTAATTAGCATTTTTTACGGACCCTGTATAAAATATTCACCATTTGACACCATAATATTGCATTGTCACCGGGTTTATATAATATACCAAATTTTAGTCACTTCCAATAACTAAAATTGATTGTACTTTTTAGCATTTTTTTGCGTACCCTGTATAACATATTTAAAATTTGACACAATTATATGGTATTGTCACCGGGTTTATATATCTATATCAAATTTCATTAAATTCTGATAACGGGAATTGCTTCGAAACCTACTTCCAAGATTTGACCTACACATACTTAGTGAAATTAAAATTATTTAAAAATATAAATGGCAAGAAAATCTTGATATTTAAACATTTCTTTTTTGGTTTGAATGAATAAAATGCACACGACGTCAGAGTACAGAGAAGCGCAACATGCGGCAGCGACCACCATCTGCTAAAGGCCAAGATACTGCTAGCACATAAAATGGATAAAAAACAAAATGAAGAAAGTATTCAAGAACAAAACCAATCTACTGAAATGAAACAACCAAAATTCAGGCTAGAAAGCTTAGACCATGAAAGCACTAAGCAACTATACAGAAAAAGACTCGACCAAAAACTACAACCGCAAAAATTCAAGAATAATACGGAACACTACGAATATATTAAGCATTGCATAAAGCAAGCAGCCGAAGATGCTTTAGGATATCTAGAAGACAAACAATATTGTAAACCGTATTGGTGGGACGAAGACATCGAACAGGAAATCGAGGTTAAAAGACTGAAATACCAACGTTACTTAAGCAATAAAACAGAACAGAACAGAAGCATCTTCAAAGATTCACAGGCTCAAGTAAGAAGAAAAATATCCCAGAAGAAAAACGCAACATGGGAGAAAAACTGTGATAGAATAAATACTTACCTTGGAGGGACAAAAAGTGCTGAAAGCTGGAGAGTGCTGAGGTCGCTGCGCCAAAATAATAAGAAAGACCTCTTATCCCCGATAACTGCAGCAAAATGGGACGGATACTTTAGCAAACTCTTAAAAGAAGACCGCGTACAATTTCTGGAAAGCAAAACATCCGCCCAAATACACGTTACAGCGTCACCGATCTGGATCACCGTGAAGGAAGTAAAAGACACCTGCCGGAACCTTAAGAATAAGAAAGCACCTGGACCGGGTAATATCCCAGCAGAATTAGTGAAATATGGATCTGATCTCCTATTCGACCATGTAACTCAACTCTTCCAAAACTGTATCAGCAGCGGTGATATCCCGGACGAATGGAAAATATCATTCCTTACTCCCATCCATAAAAAGTGATCCAAAGAAAACTGTGACAACTACAGAGGCATTGCTGTAACAGGTACACTCAGTCGAATTTACGGGAAAATACTTAAGACCAAAATAGAACGCGAATACGCAGACAGCGAAGCAGAGGAACAGGCAGGATTTCGAGCAGGAAGATCTACAGTGGATCACTTATTCTGTGTTACACAACTGCTCGAGAAGATGGCAGCATTCAATCGAGAAGTACATCTCTTATTCGTGGATTTGAAAAAGGCGTACGACAGCATACCGCTATCAAAACTTTGGGAGGCATTGGAACGGACGAACCTAAACATACACCTAATAAAAGCAGTGAAGGAACTATATAGGAGCTGCCACATAAAAGTAAAAGTCAGAGCTAAAATCTCCAACAGATTCACACCCAGTAAAGGCCTTAAACAAGGATGCTGTCTGTCACCCACCCTATTCAAAATCTATCTAGAACAAGCATTGAAGATATGGAAACAGAAATGTAGGAATATGGGAATCCCACTCAATAATACGAATCTGTATACCCTTAGTTTTGCGGATGACCAAATTATCATGGCGCAGGATTTCGAAGATATAGAGTATATGACGCGAAAGCTCATTGAAGAGTACAGGCACTGGGGACTAGAAGTCAACATCTCGAAGACCGAATACATGTGCGTCTGTGGAACTCAACAAGATCTGGTACTAGAAAATGGCCAAATCATCAGATCCTGCCAAACATATAAATACCTAGGAACGAAGATATCGAATACCGGAACACTGGATGAGGCCATTAAGGACAGAAACACCCAAGGCAGAAAGGCAATAGCTATGTTGAATAGCATCCTATGGGATCAAAAAATCACCAAACGAAACAAACATCTGATATACAACACCATCATAAAAAGCATATTCACATACAGCAGCGAAGTATGGCAACTGAAAGAGAAGACTATACAAACATTAAACGCGACTGAGATGGACTTCTGGAGAAGAGCAGCAGGAAGATCACGACTCGAAAAAATCCCAAATGAGACGATCTGTAATAACATGAAAGTTAAACACACGTTAACCGACGATATACGAACAAAGCAACTGAGATGGTACAGACACGTCCAAGGAATGGAAGACCGACGACTCCCCCAAGCAAATTCTCACCTGGACCCCAACAGGAAGAAGAAAAAGAGGAAGGCCTAGAAGGAGTTGGAGAGAGGGGATAGACTCGGAGATCAGAGAGCGAGGACTAGAGGAGGATCTGTGGACCGACAGAGAACAATGGCGACTGGAAATCGGAAGACGTCGGAGAACATTTCTAACCCGATATATATATATATATATATATATATATATATATATATATATATATATATATATATATATATATATATATGAATAAAATGCTCACGACATGGATTTTCTATAAATATTTCACTTACCTTGAGTACTAGTGGATGGATGCCTGAATATTATATTGGTCTTGATTTTGGGATTGAATACTTTTCTGATTAATATTGATTTCAGAAGCTTCGGAGCCTTCTAGGCCTACATTATGTATTTCTAAATGCTTTTTCGTTCTTGTAGGAATTCACTGAATTTCCAGAAGACATTTTTTACTTTTTCCCATTTAGTTATTCTCTTTCTTTATACAATCAAAACTTGACCAAACTAAATTAATCGATTAAAATAAAAGGACCAAACATAGACCAAACTCAACCGCCAGGATATTATTGTCAACTGCTACTCAACCAACACTTCTCTGGGATTCCCCGTTCTTTGCCGAGCGAAAGTAGCGGGGGTAGACAGGTAAATAATTCAGAACTTATAAGTAGCGCAGTTGCCGATTCTTTAAAAAAATAGCTAAGAAATCGTAATATTCTCAATTAAAAAAAAGCGGATATATATCTTGATATTTATAAAATAAATATCGTGATATATATCATTGGATATATATCCTCGCGCCCTGACTTCAAGCTCAATTTAAGATAAGATATTTATTTTTATTTTAAGTATGCCTATTTGTAAATTTGTTATTGACCTCCCAATA
This sequence comes from Kuschelorhynchus macadamiae, assembly GCA_030620095.1. Lineage (NCBI taxonomy): Eukaryota > Metazoa > Arthropoda > Insecta > Coleoptera > Curculionidae > Kuschelorhynchus > Kuschelorhynchus macadamiae. The sequence continues at coordinate 397,234 of JAUTXW010003297.1, forward strand.
TAATTCACCACGAGCCGCCACTGGCGTTAACGGGCTAAAACGGCGCCCCAAAAATGAGTTTTTAGTTTCAATTTGCACAATTTTTATTTTAAAACAATGTCAATACAATAATTTTTTGATACTAGGTTCCTTGTTCAAGAGTAGGCCATATATTTAGAGATTTTCACCCCTATTCTTTCCCGGATAATAAGGATACGCATGGAATAAACACAGCACGACTGGCTCACGTTTGGATGGACGATTATAAAAGGTTATTTTTCATGTACCAGCCTGGATTGGAGAACAACCCAATTGTTGGCGATATGACCCACAGAAAGCAATTGAGGCAGAAGTTGAGATGCAAAAGTTTTAAGTGGTAAGGTCTTGGTTTATTTTTCTATGAATATTGCATTTTTTACATCTTATAATTGGGTATTAATAATAATTGAAAGGGTTAGGAGCAAAAGAGAACAGCGCTTAATAAAATGAGTTAAATACATATTCTGAGAAATAAATACCCAATTTATTTATTGGCAAAAGGCTACAAGTTGTTTTCTTACAATTACTGTCATCAAAATTCATCTTGCTAAAATTTAAAGTATCCCACAAAGTTAGAAGTTGATTCATAGAAATATTGATTGTAAGTGACCTATTATCCAAATTAGACAGGGTGTTAGGGGTTTGACTACAAATATTTTAACATGTGATAGTATGGACCATTTTGAGAAAAACGGCCCCAAAATTGTATTTTGTTTTATTAATTTTTAATCACATCGTTAACGCATTTATTAAGTAAAACAATTAATTATATGATTTTCTACAAAATGCCCACACATTTTTTGTTAGTAAAATATCTAAACGACCTAAATTTAAAAAATAAAAAACGAATAAATTATTTTATTTTACCATAGAATGTTTATTTGGAAACGGCAACACTGCCCACCGTAGAGAAATGAGCAGGCTTCAACGAACATAACAATTCGCAAACATATCAGTTGAAGTTGTCTTGTTTTTTGGTTGTTTCATCTCAAATTTTTGCCGTATAAGGCAATTCTATACCGTTTTTACTACGTAGTTGGAATTTAAAAACTCTTTAGAAATGTATACGAATATTGAATATGCAGTCATGTTACTTATTTATGGAGAATGTAGACAGAATGCTCCTTTGACGTCCCAAACAGACCGGAAAAGATACCCTGACAAGAGGTGTCCTAATACAGAATATTTGTGGCGGTTTTACAAAGAGTTCGGAAGTGTAAACGTCTGTCAAACTAATCGGGGGCCTGAAAGGCAAATAAGACCCGAAAACGAAGAACATTTTTGAGCTCTAGTGGAGGCAAACCCTGACTTGTGACTCGGAAAATCTCGCGACAATTGGATTTTCTAATTTGACCATTCATCGAACTCTTCGTGAAAACCTTCTGTACCCTTATCATGTGCAGCGAGTACAGGCTTTGACTTTAGAGGACTTACCCCGAGAAAGAGAATTTTGCCGGTGGTTTCTCCGAAAAAAACAGGAACACGAAAATTTTATTTTTAACATCCTGACAAAATGAATGTTGTTTTATGAGAGATGGAATTTTAAATTATCATGACACTCATACCTGGGCTCAAGAAAATCCACACACGATTCAACAAGGCCTATTTCAATAAATATTTGGGCTGGTATAATCCACAATCGGTTAATCGGACCTTTTGAGCTATCAAGGCGTTTAACAGGAGACGCATACCGCCAATTTTTAACTAATAACATACCAATCTTTTAGAAGATATTCCTTTAGCTCAGCAAGCTAGTGCCTGGTTTCTTTATGATGGATCTCCTGCCCACATTCATAGGAACGTGTTACATCTGGATAATACGTTTGACAACACAGGGTAACAAAATGAATACAAAAATTTGGTGCCGGAAATCTAACATCTGATTTTAGATGTTTTCAATGTGCTGATTCCAAAAAAGCCACCAGATTTTTTCTATCAGCTCTAGTTTTTAAGATACAGGTTACAGGTTAATTGATATTTTTTTCTGATAAAGGACAACAAATAAAGAGATAAATATGTACTTAATCGTCAAAATAGAAATTTCCCAGAATCTAATTAACCAAATTGATACCTGGAATTGTTCCTGACTCAATGTTCCTATACTAGGAACTACTCAATACACTGCTCTTAATTACTTTTATAACTGTAATTGCCTATGACCCAATCCTTCTATACCTGCTTGGCTGTACTCGATTTAGTTTATTACTGAGTTTTCCCAAGTAAAGTTGTGCTATCATTTTGTGTAAATTTTGGTCGTTTTGTAGTATCAAGACACTAAACTGAAACAATGGCATCCACAAGCAGGCGTACATGTGTAAATCATCCCGATGTTTTTTGTTATGTGTGTGGTGAATACACTTTGAAAGAGAGCAGAAAAACGATTTCTGACTGTGAAAAGAGCTTATCTTGCCTATTTTGGCGTTCATTTAGGAGATCAAGATAAATCTTGGGCCCCACATTTTATATGTAAAACATGTGTTGAACATTTGCGACAGTGGACAACTGGAAAGAGGAAGTGCCTAAAGTTTGGTGTACCGATGGTTTCGAGAGAACCGCGAAACCATCATGACGACTGCTATTTTTGTCTCGTTAATGTTAAAGGCATAAATAGAAACAATAGACACAAATGGACATATCCTGATCTAGGTTCTGCAAGAAGGTCTGTAGCGCATTCGGAAGAAATACTCGTTACATCATTCAGCAGACTACCCGAACTGACAGAAGATGATACAGAAACACCAATGTCTGACGAAGTTCAAAGAATTCAGTCAGAAAACGACAGCGAATTTGAAGCAGATTTAGCAACTCCGCAGTGTTTCAATCAAGAAGTACTAAACAATCTTATAAGATTCCTGAATCTCTCAAAGGAATCCGCTGAATTACTTGCATCCAGATTAAAAGAAAAAATCTACTTTGTCCGGGTACTAATATTACATTTTATCGTAAAAGAGATGCTGCCTTTTTTCGCTCGGGAAAATGACTTGGTATTATGTAACCATATGAAAGGGCTTTTAGAAAAAATGGATTTGCCTGAATACACTCCAGATGATTGGCGCTTTTTTATCGACAGTTCAAAACGTAGTTTAAAATGTGTTCTTTTACATAACGGTAACAAATATGGCTCAATTCCTATTGGTCATTCTACTACCAAGAAGGAAGAATATGAAACAATTGCATTAGTTTTGAGAAAAATTAAATACAAAGAACATCAGTGGGCAATTTGTGTTGATTTAAAAATGGTTAACTTCCTCCTTGGACAGCAGAGTGGTTATACAAAATATCCTTGTCTTTTTGTGCCTTTGAGACAGCAGAGGTAAAAAGGAGCACTGGTTTAACAAAAATTGGCCTTCAAGAGATCAGTCATGATTCAAAGAAAACAAAACGTTATCAACGAACCTTTGTTTTCAAGAGAAAAAAATCTTACTTCCGCCTTGCATATCAAGCTAGGCCTAATGAAGCAATTTGTTAAATCGAGATGGAAATTGTTTTAGGTATTTTTCACGTAAATTTCCTGGCATTAGCACGGAAAAACTAAAAGCTGGGATATTTGATGGTCCTCAAATAAGGCAACTTGTTAAAGATCCACAATTCACCACATCAAACGAGACTGAATCTAACGCTTGGTGTTCATTTCTTCAAGTAATACAACATTTTCTTGGTAATCATAAAGCAGAGAATTACGTAGAATTAGTGGAACTATGCTTTCAAATTTTAATATTCTCGGCTGTAACATGAGTATAAAAGTTCACTACCTCCACAGCCACCTAGATCGTTTTCCAGAAAACTTAGGTAAGTGTAGTGAAGAACAGGGGGAAAGATTCCATCAGGATATTAAAACTATAGAAGATCGTTATTAAGGACGATGGGATAGCCACATGATGGCGAACTACTGCTGCATCCAAAAATTACCCAGGAACAGTTAAAAAATCGCAGGCACCAAAATGTGTGTTGGCCTGTGTAAGAGGTGGTTAGGTCGAAATGCTCCATAACTTAGAAAATAGCCTCCGAGGTCACCAGACCTAAATCCTCTTGATTTTTTTTTTGGGGCCACATGAAAACATTAGTGTACAGTAGTATTCGCCGTATTCTTGCATGTATACTTTTTTAGTGTATGAATTACATACTTAACGCTATAGATAGATATTTATTAACCACACTACAATTACAAATTGTTTATAGCACGTCACAAATTACAATGAAATTTGTAGCATTTAAAATTTAATTTATAATACAATCATATCAAATTAAAATTATAAAAATTTAAAAAAATTAAAAAATTACATTAAACAAATGACAAGTACTTGTATAAGTCAATACAATAAAATACCAACAAAACAAGGAGATTCCATGCAGATACCCAGTGCACCTTATGATATATAATGGTCTGACAACTATAGTATTCTTCCAAAGAATAAAATGGATTTGCCAACAGAAACCGTTTTACTACAGTTTTGAATCTATTCTTACTTCTCAAACCAGTGGCAATCTTATTAAACAGATTTAAGTCTAAACTGTTCGTTTTTGATTTTGTTAATCTCAATGCAGGAATTCTCAGAGTGCTTTTCAAGAAAGATATAGTTAGAATGAATCTCCAAAAGACAGAAATAAATAAAGACGGATGGTAGGGTCATTATACCAAGCGCTACAAATAATGGCTTGCAGCGCTCTGTCGACCCCACCCCAGCCAGCACTCTCACCACCCTTTTTTGCAGCCTAAGAATACGAACTGAATGGCACGATCGACCCCACAGGATTACTCCATAACTCAAACGAGAATGGAACATGGTACACTGACCTTAAGACGTCGACATTTACCGAATATCTCAGCTGCCTCAGGAGATATATAGTGCTTGTCAATGAGTGACTTAATGCCTCGACATGAGCGTGCCAGGTAACTCCATCATCGATGGTTACCCCCAAGAGTTTACTAGTTTTTCCTGTTGCAACCTTATTGTTTCTAGATATCACCAGAGTTTAGGTTTTTTCCTGATTAAGCAGAAGATTGTTTGCCGAGAACCAGCTCACAGCCTTGGCCACTGAGTGTGATGACAGTTCAGTCAGCTTATTTAAATCAGAATCTGTATTTAAGAGACTGGTATCATCAGCAAAAAAGAAACACCCAGCCGATTCAGTAACACAATGGCAGAGGTCGTTAATATATATGATAAAAAGCAGTGGTCCCAGAACAGACCCTTGTGGCACACCATGAGTTACTGCTCTAAGATCCGATTGATCACCATTATCATATACAACAGTCTGGACTTTATCTGCAAGGTACGACTCTATCAGCCGAAGAGGTGTACCCACCACACCATAATATGCCAGCTTGTGAATTAAGAGCTTATGAGAGACACAGTCGAAAGCCTTGGATAGGTCACACATAGTCAAGAGTGAATGCGAGCCAGACTCAAGGCCCCCGACTATGCTCTCCATAATTACCTGCAGGGCACTGATAGTCGACTTCCCTCTACGAAAACCGTATTGTGAAGCGTTAAGTAGATCCTGCTTTTCAAAATAATCTGTGAGCCTTGAGAATAACCTCAATAGTTTTTCCAAATAACACGATAATAGAAATAGGCCTGTAGTTATCAGGCAGACTAGGGTCACCTTTTTTAAAAATGAGTGTTATTTTCGAAAATTTAAAGTCCCTTGGAAAAATGCCCTCAGAAAAGCATGCATTGATAAGTTCAGTGAAGGGATTAAGTATAATGTCTTTTATTGCTTTAACAATCTTTGTATTCATTCCATAGTTATCTGTAGTGGCAGTATTTTTAAGACTATCAATAGCATCTGACACTTCTTGAGGGGAAGCAGGATCATGGAAAAACAAATTCTCAAGTGCAGTCACAGAAACAGACATAAATTGATATGCTTAGTAAATTCTTTATTAACTTTTGGTAAGTAATAAACTTAATTAGGGTTGCACATTTAAAAACTATACAAATAAATAATCTAAAAAGTTTTAATAACAGGTTTTTACTAATCTTTTTTATACGCTTTGATATTATGCTAACAAATCAAAATTTATTAAAAAATTAGTTCATACATTCCAAAAAAAAGTCAAAATAAAATAATCGAATCGTTTTCAAATGTACAGGTTTTTTGTACTTTTTTGTTGACAAAACACAGGTGACGAGATTAACATCACATTGTTGGCCAAGCAAATAGCAATGTTGTCATGTTGTCTTGGAATTAGTTGAAACCTTCTCCAAAATTAAACATTTTTAAATTAAATATCTCAATCAATCCCTTTCGAATTTACCCATGGTTTATAAGAATATTTTATTTAAAATCGTTTATACTATCCTATGTTAAAATATGTGTCAAACCCCTAATACCCTGTATTTTCTTGTCCCTCAAACAACTACTAGATCTAGATCAGGTAATTATTCTGAAATATGTTTTATCTCACTAACTATGGAATACATTGTTTTACTGAACTACTTTTAAGAATTTACAATTTTGAATCTGGACATAACGATCTATTTCAATATAATATAAACACATTTAAAAATAAAGTAAAAAAAATTAAGTCATACGTGGTTTATATAATAATTAATATAATAATAATAATAATTATGATTAGTATACATTTGTATATGGTTGTTTATAATTCTGTATGTATTGTTCAAAAAAATAAATAGATCGGTGCAAAATTCAGCCGGATCTGACTGAATTTTAGAATCTTTCGAAATAGGGCTAAAAATGATTGAAATTATGATGAGAAAAAGCTCCATCATTTACATCTGGACGTTTCTCTCCTGTTCATTTATGAATGTTGCAAAATCTTTTTAGGTACCTCGAGAATGTTTATCCAGAGAAGTTTATTCCAGATGAAAATGTTTTTGCCTATGGACAAGTTAAGACTGAGTTTGATATGTGTTTGGATGACCTACAGTTGCCGGAAGATAAAGTAGGACCATTGGGACTCTACCAATGTCATCAGTTTTTCGCCGTGTCACAGTATTTTTCCTTGAGCAGTAATGGAGAACTTAGAAAGGTAGGTCATTCAAAGATTTTAGGATTTCAGAAGCCTTTGTCTTCCGATATCCATTCATTCACGGCTGTTGTATATTGCAGTGGTCTGAGAGGTTACTTAAAAAATATAGAGAATTTGTTTACTTCAGATGTAAAATAGGCATGGTCTAGAAAACTTGAAATTTCAGATTCATTCGAGGGAAATAGTCACAGGATTTCTTAACTTTTATCAACATCCGGTAATATAAAATACTAACCGTGAAAACCAATTTTTATTTTTGTTTTTTAGTTATCCTGCACTTCTTTGCACTGCTGCACTTTCTAATTCGTAAATGTTTTTATTCACCAGAGGAGTATCTTAACACTAGTTTTGTCGATCTGGTCCCTTGACATAGAATACCGTTTATTGTATATAATCATTTTAACTTTGCTTTGTTTACTCTTTAAAGTTTAGGGGTTCGCGAAACCGAGACCTATTTATTGTCGAAAACAAAATTTTAAAAATAATAATTGTTCGCCTAGATGTTATTTACACAAAAGTACATGGAAGCCTACGTTCGAAACCCAGAGTTGTTCCAATTTCAAAAATTTAATGTAAAGAAACCCAATGTTTGAACATTTCAGTAAAGTAGAAAAAATGTAGGTATATTTATATAAAAAATTATTCCAAAAATCTATAATTCGAAATAATGTTGCCAACAAATGGAATCAGTAAATGAAGATAGACGGACAATAGTAAGTGTATCAAAATAAATATGACATATCCCTTGTTCTTTGGACATCAACAGAAAGGCCACACATCACTAGAGTTACTTAAACAACCATCCACAGAACAATAATTTTTTGACATTTCGAAAGATATACAAATGGAATAAGATATATTAAACACAAAATAAGGACACACTGTATAATGTTGGGCATTCTAGGGACAGACGTTATAATTCAATAGGTAGAAAACGATCGATGGCCAAGTAAAGCACCCTTAGGTATTCTGTAAACTTTGCTATTTTGAACCAAACTTTTATTACTTTGATGCGTATTTACTTTCTTAACCAGGACCGTTCTTAGAGGTCTGCACGTTGTGCTTGCACAAAGGCGGCTATGGTTCATAATACTACTTGTGTATCAACTATTTTTGTTCTTTGGTAAATTAACTATAAATTTTAAAAGTGGAGTAGATTTTAAAAGTAAATTTATTTATTAAACAAATATCTACTTGTTCAATTTTTCGCCTGAAAGATCAATCTATAACCTTTTTTGAGGAAATGTACAGGGATAAATATTATATTGTGCCTGCTGAATCACCAATAATATCAAGTTCCTCAAGCGATGATAACTATGACATCGATTATACATATCTATTTGAAAAAAAAAGTGATTCCGAAAATTGGAGAAAAGAAATAATAGAATATTTGCAATTAAATCGCTCTCCAAAGAGTACAGATATTTTAGAGTGGTGGAAAACACACTATAAACAATTTCCAAATTTAGCCAAAATGACAAAATATCTTTTGTCTATACAGGCGACCTCTGTAGCAGTAGAGCGTTTATTTTCACAAGCAGGGTTAATTAATACAAAACTAAGAAGCACGTTAAATGAAACTTCAAACAAATGCTTATTATGTGTTCATTCATGGTATAAAAGTAACTTGAAAAATGAAATTATAAAATATTAGTTTAAATTTTCTGTAATATTTTTAGGTTTATTATATAGGTTGAAATAAAATCTAAAAATATGCTTATAATGTATGTTTAGAAATTTAAATTTTTACTTTGTTATTAGAACAGTTCGTTATTTTTTAAGCGTAATAGTTAAATTAGCTTTATTGATCATCTATTTAAAATCCTAAGCCAAATTCTACTTTGTGTTTTGTTTGTTGAAAATCTTGTCCGTATGTATATGTATTATTTTTATTATAATCAATATCAATAAATAACACAAGTAGACAAGCAATGTCGAGCTCCTGAATTATATACATTTTAAGCTGAAATACTGCAGTGAATAATTGTTTTTAATCAGTGCTAGTGAGTTACAGTAATCTTCAAGTGTTTTTGTTTGTCAGTTTTTTTTTAAAGACTTTCACTTAAAAGGTAAATACCATAAATTCTATTATATTGACCGTTTGCGTATTCTGTAAAGAAACTATAAGCAGTAGAAAAAAAGTCTGTTGTTGTGAATGTAAAAATACATCTCATTCTGCTTGCATTCATAAATCGGTCGACGTTGCCAGCTTGCTTACGGATGTTAAGGGAATATCCTGGAGATGTCATGACTGTCTTACGAAGTGTATTACTCTGGATAAAGATGGTGTAACAAAGATGGTAAATGAGCAAATTCAAATTGCTCTTTCAACCCTAACAACTTCCTTCGAAAATTTAAAGAATGATTTAGTGAGGATCAATTTTGAAAAATGTGGACAAACACAAATAACTGCGTGTTCTGAAGAACCTGTTAGTTATTCTAAGATCGTTAAGAACAATACCCAGCCGACCATTCTAGTAAGACCAAAAGACCAAGAGCAGTCAATCTCTCAAACTAAACATGATCTCAGAAAACATTAATCCTACGGAATCTCAGCTGAGGATTGTCAAAGTAAAAGCTGTTAACAATGGTTGGGTATTGATTGGGTGTAAAAGTCTAGAGGAAAATGCTCGTTTTAGACAACTTGCTGAGCAAAAGCTTGCGAACTCTTATGACATCAAAGAGCTGCGTGGAGTGAATCTGAGGGTGCGCATAGTGGGCTTTACAGATGCTTATGATGAGGACAACTTGCTTGCTGTTATAAAAAAATTGAACTCTGATATATTTTTTAATAATTCATCTTGTCGTATTGTACAAATTAGTAAAACGAAAAAAAATTCAAATATTTTTTAGGCTGTACTACAGTTGGATCGCCTTACATATGATCGAATTATGAGGGTCGGCAATGTATTTGTAGGTTATGATGCGTGTACTGTTTATGATGGAGTCCAAGTTTCGAGGTGCTATAACTGCAATGAATTTAATCATTCTTCAAAAAATTGCTCAAAGAACGTTTCTTGTCACTCTTTAAATGAATGTACGTCAGATATCTTAAAATGCTCTAACTGTTGTAAATTGAATCGGGAAAATAGCGACAACACTGTAAAATCAAACCACGCTGCTTGGCATGTTAGTAAATGCTTAGCATACCAGGCCGCGTGCTCTAAACTAAGAACGAATATCCTAAGCCAATAGCAATTATCGACTATTCCCACCTATAGTTCCTTATCACAGTTGCACGTGTCTGACTGTTCTAATACTAATGCGAATGATGCCAGAAAGAATATTTCAGTCTACTATCAGAACGTAAGAGGTCTTCGTAGTAAAACGCACGAATTTTTGCAAGGCGTCATGAGTTGTGATTTTGATTTGATTGCGATAACTAAAACTTGGCTCGACTCTTCAGTATGCAGTAGTGAACTGTTTTCAAATAATTTTCAAGTCTTTCGTGTGGATAGAAATTTTGCGGCTTTGAATAAATCCAAAGGAGGAGGCGTTTTGTTGGCGGTGAATCGTAATTTTAATTGCACTATTTTAGACTTTCAAAACTATAATTTTAATTTTTCTCCTAATATAGATTTTTTAGGTATCAAAATGGCTTTTGCCCATTGTACGGTTTTTGTATTCATCGTATATATTCCGCCTCCGGTTTTACAAAACGGTCTTGAAAATCTGTTTGATTTTTTTGTCACTTTGTACTATATCTACGGTAAAAATATATACATTATAGGAGATTTTAACTTACCAGATTACGAGGGTTTTGTAAGCGGAAACTTTCAATGAAATAGTAACTGCATAAATTTGTTAAAAAATGTTTATGGAATTCTTTAATCTCGAGCAGTATAACTTTATTAAAAATAACAATCAAAGGATTCTGGATCTTATTCTGACGAATAGCAACTCTAATTGTAACGTAGAGCGATCACTTGATATTCTTAAGAAGATATTCACCATCCTGCTTTAATGATTTCCTTTAAAAGACCAAAGTCAAATTATTTTAAAAACTCTATAAACTTAAATATGAATAATCTATACAATTTTCCTAAAGCTGATTTCAACTTGCTTTATAACTCATTTCTTCAGCAGGACTGAACGGTGGAAAATGCCTGTAATACTTTTTATAACTTAATATACTCCATATTTGACCTAGCAGTTCCCCGTTATCGCCATTCGTCAAATAGAAGATATCATCCTTGGTTCACTTCAGAAATTTTTAAAAATATAAAAACTAAAGATAAATTGCATAAAAAGTACAAACAATATGGCAGCATACAGGATTTTGAAAGATTTCAGACTCTGAGATCAAAAATCAAAACTGATATAAGTATAGCATATAAAAAATATATTCAAAAAATGGAGACCGATATCAAAAAAGATCCCAAACGCTTTTGGAATTTTGTCAAAGGCCGGAGAGAGATAACAGGCATTTCAAAGAGTATGCACTCTTATGATCAGAATCTAGATAATCCACCCGATATTTTGAATTCATTTGCTTCATTTTTTAAGCAATCTTATACAGTTTCTAACAATATCCAAATTTCAAATAATTCATTCTCGTGTAGTGATCAAAATATAAACATATCTACGGTTAGTGAACGGGATATTATTAAAAAACTTAAACCTAAATACACTGCCGGACCAGACCTTATTCCAGCATTTTTGATACGTGACTGTCGATTTGTGTTAATAAAACTTCTTCAAATCCTATTTAACATGTGCATTGAACAACAGACATTACCAAATATATGGAAAAAGTCGAAAGTATGTCCAGTCTTTAAGAAGGGTGATAAATCATATGCAACTTCTCAAAAGTCTTTGAGTTCATATTGCACAACATCATTTTTCCGTTGGTGCAAAATAAAATTGTTCCTGAACAGCATGGTTTCTTTAAAAATCGTTCCACAACTACTAACCTGGCCCTTATAATACAATACATTGCGGACTCGATTGATGAGGGTCTGCAATCTGATGTAATATATTTAGACTTCTCCAAAGCATTTGACAAGTTAAATCATGACTTGTTAATTAATAAACTTTCAAATATCGGATTTTCTATTACGGCTCTTTACATGTTACCTTTCAAATCGCACACAATATGTGGCTATAAATGGTTTTCAATCGGAGAACTATATAGCATGTTCGGGGGTACCGCAGGGTTCCGTTTTAGGACCCTTGCTGTTTAACATTTTTATTAACGACATTGGTGATTCTCAGGATATTGGTTATTTACTCTACGCTGATGACATCAAACTGTTCGCTAACATTAAGTCTATGGAGGACTGCTTAAAAATCCAACAAACTTTACAGCATATTATTGACTGGTGCCAGGGAAATTGTCTACAGCTAAATATTGGAAAATGCAAGGTTATGTCGCTTACTACAAAGTCAGAACCGATTATTTTTAACTATAACTGCAATGGTGAAATTGTAGGCCGATCCAAGGAGTTCTGTGATCTGGGAGTTACATTCGATCAAAAATTATCATTTACCTCACATTACAGCGCTATTAGGTCAGATTCTTCTAAAATGTTAGGGTTTATAGTTCGTACTACTAAAGAGTTTAGCCAAGTGGAAGCCATAAAGCTGCTGTACTATAGTCATGTCCGATCCAAACTTGAATATGCGGCAGTTGTATTATATGGTCTCCGGTATATAATATACATGTGTCTGGTATTGAAAGTATACAGCGGAAATTTGTAAAATATCTAAGCTTTAAACAAGACGGTCGCTATCCCGCTCAAGGATGTCCACAAGAAGAGCTTTTAGATAAATTTTCACTGACGAACTTAAAAACCAGACGAGATAACCTGCAAATGATATTTTTGTATAAGCTATTAAACAATAAGATAAACTGCCCCTGTTTACTTTCTAAGATAAATTTCAACGTGCCTCGTTTAAGTTCACGCACAAACAGTGCTTTTTACTTGCCGACTCCTCGTACAAACATTTTGAACTAATTTGGATCTTTTTCTGATAGTTTAGAATCATATAAGAAAAATTTACGACGCTAAACCGTTTTGCTAATTTAAATCTTATTCAAATATCAGAATTTGGAAAATAATTACTGTTATTATTAGTTATAAGCTTCTTTTTATGTGTAAAATGTAATTTTTTAGTAGGCTTGAATATGTAGTTTTTCACTGTCTTGTAATTGGGATCTTCCTGTAAGACAGTTAACTGTAAATAAATAAATAAATTATACACATATAGTTAAAAATTTTATATCGTCCATTATTTTCAATTACAAACAAGATCAATACAAAAATATTGTTCTATAAAACACGTACCTTCTTTAATTAGCAAGCCATCGAAGCGATTAAAGAAGAAAATGTTAAGAAAAATATTCAGATATTTTTTAACAATTTTTTTGTTTATTTTAAGTCGGAGAATTTTTAAACAAAAATCACCACAATTACTTCGTCTGTTGGAGACTTTACCATATCTATACTATATAAGAATATGATATTGCAATGTTTTTAGTTGTTACAGTTTATTAGTTATTAATTATTGAACCAAAAAACTAAAAATTTTTGGATTTTAGTTATTTTCAATAATAAAAACCGATTATAAATTTATAAAGATCACAATATCAAAATCCTATATAGTATAGTTGTGATAAAGTGTCTCTCTTTGAGAACAGAGTAGCAATTTACGTTTTTCGACATGTGAAAAGAAATTTCGCTACTAGAATTTCTAAATTTGGGAAATTCTCTTTTTACGCTTATATATGGTTTTTTAAATGACTATTTCACTAGTATCATTGTGATAAGAACATATACAATGCTAGTATAATATAATTGATTATAGAAAAATTATTTTTTGCATCAATTAATTTGCTCCCAAACATATATTTTTTGAATTATTTTGTCAAAACAAATAACTTGCGAACATTAGTTATTTTGCTACTTCACTTTGAGATCGAGACCGAGAGTCTCGGTCTCGAAGACCAAGTCTCGGTCTCGAAATACTTGTTCAAGTCTCGACCGAGACCGAGACTAACCCCTAGTAAAGTTTTTAACTAGACTAAACTTTTGTTTATTATCTTAATTGTAGCTGTAGAGTTGTGTTCCTATTAATGTCATTTTAATGTTTTAATTAGTTTTAGTGTTTAATTTTAATATTTAAAACACCAACTTGTGTTGTTTTGAATTTTATTATTTATACATTCTATATATCAGTACTAACAGTTAAACTAATAATTGTATTTCCGCAAGAATTATATATATAGATGTCGGTACATTACTGCATGACTTGTAAAAACATATTTATTGTAAACTTTACCAATAAAAATCAAATCAAATCAAATCAGATGTAATGTTATATAGTTTATTGGTTGCGTATATAATTATTTAACACTATTTAACTGATTTTCTGTCATTTTTATTAGTTCGTTTTCATTTGCCCCCTCCCCACAACAGTTGTTTAGGTTCGGAAATCAGCTTCCATAAGTTGTAAAACAGATCTAAGTTACGAAATCCAAAATAGGAATAAGGTTTGGTTGAGTTGATAAAATTCGCTTGTTTCTTAATTTTTTGGGGGTTCATACTAAAGAATGACCTGTTTACTGGACTCTAATGTATAACTAGATAGTATAACCTATAACTAACCAAATTTTTGTTATTTAGGAGAATTTCTGTGCGGAAGTATTCAACGAGCGGGAAGTCCAGTTGACCGAATGTCACGGACACAAACGGGAACAGTTCTGGGTGCTGTACAAGAACGGGACCATCTACAGTCCCGCCTCGACGAAGTGCTTGAGCAGCGACGGCGTGGATAACGGGAAAGGATTGATAGTCGAACGATGTAATGGAAAAGTGTTTCAAAAATGGACTTTTAGTAACGTCAATACCACTGCGGTTGTGATATGAAATGATGTAAGATTTTATTTTGATTGATATTGAAACCTACGATTTGCGTCTTCTGGCAACACAGGAGAGTACTTACCATACTTTTACGAATGTAGGGTCGATGATTATTACATGCTAGACAGAATGTCACTAAATTCTAAATTTCCAAATTCTAAGCTGGAGAGCCTTTGATATTGTATGCATATCCTGAAAATCACTCGTAATTCGAGCTATATATTTCTGTGTTTTATGGGCGTGAGTTCTAGTATTTTGCAAATATTTCGAAATTTATCAGTTTTTGGAAGACTAGTATCTTGTATAACAGCTTTTTATATATAATTGGTTATAAGTTTTATACATCAAAATATGTTTATGTAGCATTTATTGCTAAAAAACTCATAATACTATTTATACTACTTTTACTATAGAACTGCATTCAAATGGCCAGTAACATAATAAGTAATTCGGGAGGTTTAGGTGGCAACCTGGAAACACACTGCAATTTTTTAAAACTTATGTAATGACTTCCCAAGAAACACAGTTGGTTTTATCAAGGGTTATAGCAGGTTGTTACAGCTTATCATAAAATACTTTTTTTATCTTCTTTGTCATAATAGCTTCATTAAAACAATGATAAAACGTCTTAAAACCTAATGGAAACGTCGTAAGTCTGGTATAGACAAGTAATAAAGCTTTCATAAAACCAAACTTATAACCTCTTTAAAACATATAGGTTTTTATCACTATTATATTTTTTTACTACCTTACAGCAATTTTAGATGCAAATTGCTTTAAGTAAGTCAAATATAAGATGATTATAATTCAATAATGTAAGATGATGTTTTGATGTAATGATATATGTTTTAATAATATATCTAATCAGAGACCCCCACCCATATTAGAGAATAAGAGAAGTTAAAATGAAGGTTTCTAATAATATTTTTCAAGTTTGTGGGAAAATACAAAGGAATGATACTTTTTTAGGTAAATGTAAACTGCTGGCCACTTGAAACAGTTCACCTGCATTTGTTGGTAAAATTTAAGTTCGAATAATTTTAAAACGAGACGACATACTGAGGTGCGCTTTTAAGTTGTACCTTGCAAATTTTATTACATATAATTGATGTTAGGCGTAAAACTTACCTAAAAGCTAAAAAGTTATTTTTACAGGGAATTAAGACTGCAAATTTTTCGATTTTTTTTTTGTTTCGAAAATCTACAAAAACAATTTCTTAGTTCTAATTGTTAGATTAGCCTAATCCGTGGTGTAGAAAACAGAATATGTACAGGGTGATCAGTTAAGGCTAGCGAGCGTTCATATCTCATAAGATATTGTTCGTATAGATTTGAGAAAAAAAAATCATAATAAGAGTCGCCAAGAGAAATTGCTGAAAATTATTTTCGAGTTTGTCAAACGTCCGCTAGACGGCGTAACAACCAACACCAAGTAGAAAAATGGGGTTTTTATAGAATTTTGCCTAATGAAAATATATCGATGATATCATTTTCATATTTAGTGACCATTTCCCTACACTTTTTATCTAAAATGTTGTGTTCTATATATCAAAATAACGCGGTGGGGGAAGTTCAATTGTTTTTTCCAACAAACCAAGATGTCTCCCGTTTCTTTTGACCGATTTTAGCAAACTTAGGCTCATATGAAAGAGCATAATTTGCACTACAAAACGCTTATTTGGTTTTGAATTTTTGACTTTTGCTCGCGTCGCTAGATGGCGTTAACTGAATTAGTAGCATATTTTTTAGTTTTTTTCAAAAAAAACAAATGTAATGGTATATTCATTTTTACATATTTTAAAAGGGGATACATTTCTCTATAATTTAATGAAAATAATTTATCATCTACCTTTTTTTGAACCGTTGATATTGACCAAAATATTATTTTATTTTATTAAAAAATGGCACGCCACTGCTTTTTGTCAAAATAAAAATCAGTTTCGTAATCACTTATTAGTTGCCAAAAGAAAGAACCTCTTGACTTTTTTTCGTTAGACGAACGGTTTTGGATTGAAAAAATAAGATGTTTAACAATGAAAAATCTTAATAAAACTGTCCAACAACAGCAGGAGCAATAACACTAAAAACAAGAACATGGAACTTTAAAAATAAACGTTAAAAATAAATTGTTTTGTCGTAAATGTTCAAAATGTTGTCCATTATTTTGAATGCACTGGTCCAATCTCTTCTGGGTGGAGTTGACAGCTGTCTCAATTGCCGCTCTTGGTATAATATTTATGGCGTTTTGAATTCGGACTATCATGTCTTCTCGAGTAGTTGGTCGAGTTTTATACACCAAATCCTTTATTCGGCCCCACAGATAAAAATCAAGGCAGGTTAAATCGGGGGACCGTGGTGGCCAGAAAAATAGACTGCCTCTACCAATCCAACGGTTAGAAAAATGCCTGTTCAAAAGATCTTGCACATTTCGTGAATAATATGCCGGGCATCCGTCTTGTTGAAACCACATGTTTCTTCTTACTTGTAAAGGCACATTTTCTAAGAGTCCTGGTAAATCGTTAAATAAAAAGTTTAAATACATGTCACCGGTTAGATTGCCATTAAAGATGCGCGGACCGATAATAGCACCATTAATAACACCGCACCACACGTTGACGCTCCATCGACTCTGCTGATAATCTTCACGTAACCAGTGTGGATTAGTGTCCGACCAGTAATGCACGTTATGAAGATTTACCCTGCCATTACTGCAAAACGATGCTTCGTCTGTACACAATATTTGTGACAAAATATGATGGTTTTCCCTAATGAAGTCTCTAAGCCAGTAGCAGTAATCTAGCCTACGTTCAAAGTCAGTGTCATTTAGGGCTTGATGAATCACGATGTGATATGGATGCATTTTAAAATCCATTAATATTTTTTGCACTGAGCCATAGGATATTCCTAAATCTCTGGAGATCTCTCTTATGATTAAATGGGGGTCTGCATGAATATAAGCCAACACATTTATAATGTTATCTTCTCTTCTTACTCTACGATTTCTTCTCAAAGTTGGAGTTGGTTGCACTTGGCCATGTTGCCTTAAACGTAAGGCTAAATGATGAAAAACCATTCTCGAATGGTGTCTTCGGAGGGAATAACGCAGTGCATACTGCCTAGAAGCAATCGCCGCGTTTTCAAAACATTGAAAATAAATTCTCAACATATCAAAGGCTTCTTCATTCGTAAAAGGCATGATTTGTTGTAAAAATACTTTTTACATGACATTAAATTAGATGTCAATAGCAGGAACTATTAAAATGAATATCAACGTGATTGACAATTTGGTGTTTTGTTTCTTAACGTAGATCATGGCCTGCTTCGCTTAAATGCGATGTTAGTTAAGTTTGATTTTTAATTTAATTTATGAAATAATAATAATTATTAATAATAAATTGTGAACTAAAGCATTCTCTCGCTAATTAAATGATTATTAATGATAAAAATAATAGGTAATAATTTTATTATTGTGAGATGTAATATTTAAAAATAATTTTGAACCTTATAGTTATTATTGTTAAACATCTTATTTTTTCAATCCAAAACCGTTCGTCTAACGAAAAAAAGTCAAGAGGTTCTTTTTGTTAGTAACTAATAAGTGATTAAGAAAATGATTTTTATTTTGACAAAAAGCAGTGGCGTCCCATTTTTTAATAAAATAAAATAATATTTTGGTCAATATCAACGGTTCAGAAAAAGGTAGATGATAAATTATTTTCATTAAATTATAGAGAAATTTATCCCCTTTTAAAATATGTAAAAATGAATATACCATTACATTTGTTTTTTTTTTTAAAAAAACTAAAAAATATGCTACTAATTCAGTTAACGCCATCTAGCGACGCCAGCAAAAGTCAAAAATTCAAAACCAAATAAGCGTTTTGTAGTGCAACTTATGCTCTTTCATATGAGCCTAAGTTTGCTAAAATCGGTCAAAAGAAACAGGAGACATCTTGGTTTGTTTGAAAAAACAATTGAACTTCCCCCACCGCTTTATTTTGATATATAGAACAGAACATTTTAGACAAAAAGTGTAGGGAAATGGTCACTAAATATGAAAATGATATCATCGATATATTTTCATTAGGCAAAATTCTATAAAAACCCCATTTTTCTACTTGGTGTTGGTTGTTACACGCCCTCTAGCGGACGTTTGACAAACTTGAAAATAATTTTCAGCAATTTCTCTTGGCGACTTTTATTACGATTTTTTTTCTCAAATCTATACGACCAATATCTTATGAGATATGGCCGCTCGCTACCCTTAACTGATCACCCTGTACAGGGTCTGAAAAAAATGTAGCAAGGTTAGTTAAAAACCTAGCAATCCTAAAGATCATGTACGTATATTTCAACACCCTGTAGCATAAAAAAGTAAATAATAATAAATAAATGCTTTATTGTCAAAAAAAAATTTTACAATTTTGTGGACAAAGCTGTTGTAAAAAAATAGTTTACAAACATCAAAATTAGCAAACAAAACAAGACAAAAACACATCATAAATATTATAGAAAAATAATATTTAAATCAGGAATTTAGAATATTAATATTATAGAATCCTAAAAGAAGTACATTAGAAATGTACTTTGTCAGTCGTACTATGTTATAAACATTTTCATAAATATAATGTAAAAAAATAAAAAAGCAAAGTAAAAAATAAAAAAGTACGAAACAATTAAAAAAATACATATACAAAGTTCGGTAAAAATGGTTGGTAATGGCAACTATCACACTAGGGGTTCATAAGGATAAAATTATGTGTTGTAAAACTCGTTCACGGTGTAGAAGGCTCTTTCCAGTAAGAATGATTTCAAAGCCTTGCGAAATGAAGTCAGAGATATTATGGATTTGATGTTAAATGGCAGGTGATTATGCATTTTTTTTGCATTGTAGATTACTGATCTTTTAATTAACTCTGAGTGTGGGGTTGGAAGATAGAGATCGTGCTCAGTATTTCTGAGAGGGTAGTTGTGAGAAGGTCTCTCTAATAGAGCAGGTGCGTGCTTACGAATTAAGCAAACCGATTCCAAAATGAATAAGCAAGGAAGGGTTAGTATTTTATATCTTTTAAAGAAATCTCGGCAGTGAGTTCTACTGTTAAAGTAGGTAACGAACAGCTCTTTTTTGTAGTATAAAAAATCAAACGCACAACATGTACCCCAGAATGGAATAGCATATCTGAGGTGCGATTCAACAAGAGCAAAATAAACAGTTCTAGAGGTAGAAAAGCTAAGCTCCTCGGAAACAGATCTTAACGCAAAGCAAGCAGAACCTAACTTCCTTGATAAAGCGTCGATATGTGGATCCCATTTTAAAGAATCATCTACAAGAAGCCCTAGAAATTTTACAGAGTTTACGACATCAATAGTGGTGCCATTAAGGTCAAAGGGTTGCAGCGTGTTTTTATAAGACAAGACTTTCGTTTTAGAGATGTTCAAACATAGGAGATTAGAATCGCACCAGGATTTAATGGTGATTAGGTCATTAGATACAATCCTATGTAGGTCCGTGACATCTGGGTGGCTCCACGTAAAGCTGGTATCGTCCGCAAAGAGACATATTTTTCCACTAATGTTTAAATTAGCCATGTCGTTTATGAACAGAAGAAACAAGATAGGGCCTAGTACCGAGCCTTGAGGCACTCCATATTCCATTGGCCTACAAGAAGACATCCTGTTGTCAACTTTCACAACTTGATTTCTGTTGCTAAGATATGACTTAAACCAATTGAGAGGAGCCCCTCTAAATCCATAGTCCTGCAGTTTGTTAGTTAATATATTATGATTCACACAATCGAAAGCTTTGGAAAAATCTCAGAAAATTGTTGCCGTAGCGTGATGGTTGTTTAGGCTGGAGTAAACTCTATTAAGAAGGGAAAACATGGCATCGCTTGTGCATTTGTTTCTTAGAAATCCAAATTGATGTTTTGTAAGTATTTCATATCTAGACAGAAATGATAAAAGCCTTTTTTTAACCAGTCTTTCGATGATCTTAGATAGCGTAGGGAGAAGTGCAATTGGGCGATAGTTCGAAGCTTCTTCTGAAACACCTCCTTTGTGAAGAGGTATGATTATTGCAGCTTGGAAAAGTACCATTTTGGAAAGACATATTTATCAAAGTAGTCAGATGCTCTAGTGTGCATTCCGGCAGACTTGAATACATTTTTAAAGTAAGCCCATCAGTTCCCGAAGAAGATTTATTTTTGATATCATTAATTGTACTACGAAGTTCTGATAAAACTACTGGTGAAAAGAAGAAACTGTGCAGGTTTACCCTATGATTAGAGAGATATGAAATTGGGTCATTAGATTGAGATACGGATTTAGTCAAATCTTTGGCTACATTTACAAAATAATTGTTTAGGTCCTCAGGAGAGGTAAGGATAGTGCTGGATAAAGGAGTTTTGTTTCTTAAATCATTTACGATAGACCAGGTTTCTTTAGCTACATTTTTGGCGTTAGAAAGTCTATTATTGTAATAAATATCTTTGGCGGCTTTAATAGTTTTATGATAAATTTTTCTGTATGATTTTACATAATTATGAAAAAAGACACTGTCCGAAAATTTCTTTAAATGAGATAGTGACCGCATGTTCTTAGAAGATATACGTAAACCTTTAGTGGACCAGGGTTTACTTCTTTTATTTTTGATAGGCCTAAGAGGAAAAGATTCAGAAGCTATATTAGTTAGAGTCTTTATAAAACGAGAAAATTCAGTGTCGACATCATAAGTGTGAGAGTCCCAGTCAGTTATTTGACATAGGTGTTTGAAATTAATGAAATTTCTAACCGAAAAAATACGGCCTACTTGTCTAGAGAAATTTTTGGCTTTGGATGTAATTGAAAATTTTGTGAAAATTGCTTCATGATCGGAGAAACCTGGACTTAAGACATTACATTCGACGGAGCTAGGATCGAAAGAAGACACAACGTAATCTATAGTACTGGCACTTGTCTTAGTAATTCTGGTTGGTGAGTTGACGTGCATGGCAATTCCTAATGACTCAAAGATGGACTGAAGACATTCCTGAGCAGCACACACACTGGAAAAGTCAATATTGAAATCGCCACATAAGATTAATTTGCTTTTTACAGGAAGGGACTCGAGCAAACTTAGAAGGTTATGGCAGAATAATTGCACATCAGCATCAGGTGTTCTATAAATACAAATAATATAAAGGTCATAAGTATTGTGATAAACGATAGAAAATTCAAATACTTTTTCAGATAATAAATGATTATACTTTGATATTTCGGAAAAATCGTTGTTTGAAGACATTATCATGGTGCCTCCATGAGTTAAATTAGTTCTATTAAATCTGGCAATTGTGGTATAGTTTTTAATAAAAACAGGTTGATTGATATTTAGCCAGTGCTCAGTGATGGCAATGACCTCTGGAAAATTTAGCTCTTCTAACAAAAGATATAATTCGTCTGTTTTATGTCTTAAGGACTGAATATTAAGAAAAAAAAGATTAAAATTGCTATTGGTCAATTTTTTAGAGGGTGCTAGATCCTCTTTTCGCCTCATATTGACTAAAAATTTTTACTTTTTGATGGTGAACCACTAGAATAATATTTACCAGTACCTTCACGAATTTTTTGGAGCTGTAAAATTTTTTCCGAGGAGTAGAAAGATCTATACGCTGCAAGGTCTGAGTCCACTTCAGATGAACCAATCCCATAGGCATCGTGGAAGCGATAATACAGCTTGCGCAGGGATTCCTTATCACTGGGAAGGCCTTCTGAAGCTAGCAATAATTTAGTGCTAGTACTTGTATGCCCCTCAAAACACACACTAGATGGCTGGTCGTGTAGATAAGCAAGAAATAGCCTTAAGGTCTTTAGTAAGGAAGGATCCCTTATTCTGGCTAATATATAGCGACCATTTGCTTTATTCGAATCTTGGGACAGCCGCACTCTTGGTGGAGTCATTGGATCAAACTGCAAAAAATCATCTTTCTTTGCAGTTTTCTCCATGCTTAATTTAGAGCCCTCCAGTGCCAATGACCTACAAGCTGCTATGGCCTCCCTGTCAGAGCCAATTATGACTGACTTATCCTCTTCAGGCACAAATGTCACTGGTGATTCCAATAATTGAGGCTTTGGTGGAGACAGCCCCCGGCTCTTTGGGATATCTATATTGACATCTTGATGACTAGAAGATGAGACATTATGGGCTGTGGAAGTGGGCGGCGTTTGGATAAGGGTTGGTGAAACTGAATCATAGGTAGGATGAATTATAGTACCAGGTGGCCACAGACTAGCGTTCTTAAGCTGAATTAAGTGATCTTTATTTTGCACCCCAATTTTAAAATCGGAGTGCAAAGTGTCTGCATTCTTAAGCATAGGAAAACAACGCACAAAATTCGTGGTTCCTAATTTTTCTTTGATGTAGTGTACAAGCTGATTTGATTTATACGTGGACGGAATTATGGATACCACTACATAATGCCATTTCTCTATAATGGGTGTTTTGTTGGGCTGGAAGGAAACAGCTTTTTTTGGAGACTTATTGACAGGCAAAGAATTCAAATTTAAAAGTTACAGCTTATTATGTAGAAAAATTGCATTTTTTGACAAAAAAAATTATATCTCAAAAAATATTAAAAATTTTTAAAAAAGTTTGGAACTGTTTTTTACAATTTTACGAAGGATTGTGCTAATCTAACATTTAGAACTAAAAAATTGTTTTTCTAGATTTTCCGAACAAATAAAAAATTGGAAAAAGTCTTGTTTAACACCCTGTAAAATTAATTAAAAACTAAGATTTAATATTAATTTTTTAAAAGCACTACTTTTACTAAATGTTACTCCAATCGTGGAAAAAATATTGAAGCCGTCTTAAAACAAGTTTAAAGGCGTTTGGTTTTAACAATATTTTAACGAACTTAACAAAATCGTATTGTGGTCATACCTATGTGGTAACGTCGAGCCATCTGTCATCTATCAATGGGTTTGCTTGGATCCTGGCAAAAAGCATGTAACAAAAAAAAAATGTTAAAAATTGCTCTTATAGTCGAATGCGGTCTTATCGTGCGGGTCCAAAAGTCACCAACATTATGAATCAAATCATAAAACACAGTGAATACCAAAATGTTGGGTGATGCTTTTAGCTATTAAATCTTGATAGGCTATTTACAAATATACAGGGAGAAAGAAAATAGTTTTTACGCAATATTATTAAGATAGCCACTTAATATTATTTTATATATTAAATAAGGAACTAAATAAGAAAATTCGCTAAATATGTATTTGGTTAAAATTTTTTGGTTGGCAAAAACAAAATACACAAAATGGCAAACGCCTTAATAAAAGGAAGGCGGTTCGAATCATATGCAACAATCAGGATATGTTCTGTTTATATATATCAATCACCAAAAATTATGAGCCCCGCTTGACCTAAAAATCTAACCACTTATACAGTGTCATTTATTTAAATGCTGGCCACCCCTGTGCAAAGAAAAACTTGTTTTTTTTTTGTATTGTGATAAGAAAAAAAAATATTTTGCTATAATATTATACACTTTTGTTAAAAACACAAGATAATTAGTTATTACTTCCCTCGTGAGATTTTTTGAGATCTTTACGTTTAAGGGCCCCTAGATGCCGGAAAACATGTTTTCTCAATTCCGTCTGTCTGTAGGTATGTTTGTCCGTCAGTCTGTGTGTTCGCGGCATAACTGAAAAACTACTTATCCGATTTCTTCAAATTTCGGTCTAAAATTAAGGGCCATTCATGCGAAAAATACGGGCTATATATATATATACACGGTTATGATAAATTAAGGAATAAATTCATTATCTTGGAAATTAAAAAGGTAATAAAAAAACGCTCGAACCCGTCGATTTAGATTTATTTTTACGCATATTTAGAAATTATTTTAAACTATACAGGGTCACTCACAAAAGTTGTACAACTGTCATCTTTGATTTTTTCAATACAACGCCTTATTTTTTTCTGCTGATTTGAATTCTCTATGAAATTCTAGACATTTTTGGTATAACATAACCTATACTGAAAATCAACAGTTATCGAAATATTCTTATCTAAATAAAACATAAAACACATATCAGGAAATTAAATAAGAAAACTACCTTATTAAATTTTGAAAATGTCCACCATTTACAGCTCTACAATGCCCTAGACGAAGGAAAAACTCTTGTTGCACATTAGTAACTGTATCACATTGAATATTTCTTATAACAGTTCGAATACGATCCTTAAGAATTTCAATAGTATGTGGCTTATTTCTTCGTTTTTCACATACCCCCAAAGAAAAAAGTCTAACGGGCTTAAGTCCGGCGATCTTGCCGGCCACTCTATTGTCCCACGTCGCCCAATCCATCGTCTCGGAAAGGTTTCATTTAAGTATCTCCTGACATCAGCTGCAAACTGGGGTGGTGCCCCATCTTGTTGATACCATAACAGTTCACTGGGAAGATCCGGATCGTTTACATTAGGATGTAGGGTAGCTAATGCTGGTATAAGATTCTCTTCCAAAAATTGAAGATACATTTGCCCCGTTAGTGAGGAATCAAAGAAATATGGATCTATAACTTTATTGCCTACAATACCTGCCCATACATTAACACTTTGACGATACTGTGTATGACTTTCCCTGTACCAGTTAGGATTTTCTTGTGCCCAGTGTCTAAAATTTTGTATATTTACTTCTCCATTGAGACAAAATGTTGCCTCATATGTGAAACAAATTCTTTTGACAAATAATCATGATTACACATGTTGGTCATAATTTCGCAAAACTCGTTTCTGCGATCTGAATCATCATTTATTAATTCTTGAACGAATTTCACTTTATAGGGATAAAAATTTTCTTTTTTCAAAAATTTGGAAACTGTTGTGTGATGTATATCATTATTTTCATCTGAGATCCTAGGGCGACCTTTTCCAAAGCGGTCCGTAACACTACCAGTATCCGTCCATTTCCTTTCTATTTTGCTCACTGCAGACTGAGTAATAGGTTGCCTATGAGAATATCTGTTGTTAAACAGCTGACAAACTTCTTTTTGTGTCCTAGTCTTATCACCAGTACCAAGCATTATTAGAATTTCAATTCTTTCTTTCTCTGTTAAACGCATAGTCAATATTTGAAATCAAAATGGCAGATCGTAAATAAATTATATGACTTCTCAAAACACTGACAGTGACAAAGTCATTTTTCTTTGGGATTACGCGACAGACATAGGTAGGGTATACAAATGTCCGATAGGTTATTAAATACACAGGTTTTATTTAAATAAGAATATTTCGATAACTGTTGATTTTCAGTATAAGTTATGTTATACCAAAAATGTCTAGACTTTCATAGAGAATTCAAATCAGCAGAAAAAAATAAGGCGTTGTATTGAAAGAATCAAAGATGACAGTTGTACAACTTTTGTGAGTGACCCTGTATAGTTTAAAATAATTTCTAAATATGCGTTAAAATAAATCTAAATCGACGGGTTCGAGCGTTTTTCTATTACCTTTTTAGTTTCCAAGATAACGAATTTATTCCTTAATTTATCATAACCCTGTATATATATATATATATATATATATATATATATATATATATATATATATATATATATATGTATAATTAAAATTTGGAGCAATTATTCTATAATTATTTATTTATTGCCTACAAAATGAAAAATGTACTAAAAAAGTAAGCAAAAAAATGGTGTCAAATCTAATAAAAAAAAATGAAATTAAAATTCACTGGCTAATATCCAGGAGCCAGTGGCAAAAGCTCTGAGAATCGGTATAAGGAATCTGCAGAAACTTGCGCATGAAAAAAAAAACAATTTACTTCCGAAGAAGATTAAGAAATGTACACAAAAAAATCCAAAGGCAAAAGACTTAAGTTACAATGCAAAAATGGATATTCATGATGCAATTTATGATTTATACACGCCAAAGACTAATATAATCCTTCAGAAACGTTTTAATATGATAGACTAAAAAATATTATCATCACTTAAAAAGTCCTCATCTTCGGAGTCGTCCTCAAATGGCGCAATGATCATTGGTGCTATTTCGACATCTAGAACTCGTCGATGGTTAAAGTGCAAAACCTCGTAAGTCGATTGTTATAAATTTTACAGGAGATGCAAAAAACGGTTAAACGATTTTAAGTGAGAAAATTGAAAAACTTTTCTAATGGAAAGAATATGATTTCTGAAGCATTTTCTGGGGATATAAATCATTTTTAAAAATTCTTGCTTTTTAAAAAATGAATCTACTTACGTGGTTTTGACTTACATTTCTTAAACTTTTTGCAAAAACTTAAGAGGTTTTGTAACGAAATATAAATTATTAAAATCAATAATGATAACCAAATTAATGGAATATGTTAAGTAAATAAATACAAAGACAAAATTGACCAAAGCTGTTTATTCAGAGAATACAAAAATAAAAACTAGTACCTATGTAACAAAATCCTATAGTTTTAATATTATGAAAAAAAAATTTTTTTCTCAACTTTCATGGAACTGATCTTAGGTTATTATTTTTCTTGAATAATAAGGCTGTCATAAAATGACCTGTAGTCCTCCGGAATAAACTGTTTTAATTCCTGGAGGTGTTGAAACTTATCGGGTTTAATTTTTAGTAGTTCAGAATACAACGACGAAACCATCATAATATCAATGTCTTTATTTTTTTGCTTACGTCTTGTTAGTGGAGTCCAAGCGTCTTCATAAGTTATTTTAAACTCAATGGTGCCATCAACCCGATATGCTAAACATCTTAGATCCGTCACTTTTGGATCATGAGTCCTATTGCCTGGCCGAATAGAAGTGTAGGAATTTAAAACGGAATATTTTTTAAAGAAAGTGTGAGAAAGATAATGAACTTCGTACTTATTTTTAATTTTAGCAGTTTTTGCTATTTGCACATAACACCCGGGCACATAAATCTCTCGATTTTTTAATTTCTTTTCTATGCAGGCGTGGATGGAGTCACACTCCATCTGCGTGTGTCCTTTTTCGAGGTAATATTGATATATTTCAAAGTTTTTTGTCTTGGCCAAAGCCGATAAAGCGTTAGATAAGTTAACATTTCGATTTTGGTACCCACATCCATCACTAAACATAATGACAGATTTAGTTTCTTCTGTCGCGTACCTCTTAATGTAATCAATAACAATGGACGTAAATTCGTTAGAAGTGACACCTCCAGCAGCCTCGTGCCAAATATAACAATCGCCCTTGCCTGATATCATATTAAAGAAAGTGAAGTTATGTACCGTTATCTTCATTTTATAATATGATGCGGACACCTGTAACTTAGGCGCTGTCAATACTGATTGCACATCCATTGAAAATAACAATCTGCTTGGGTCATTTGAGGCCTGATTCTTCTGAGATTCTTTTTCAGCACGAGCCATGTTTTTTCTATTTATGTGCAGTGAGTATTGTTCTTCTTTTATGGTGCCAACAGAATAAGCAGTGCAAGTATCACACTGATCTTTCCTAAAATTAAAAAAATAATTAGATATAAAAATAATAGATTCTAAGATTCTTAATTTTACTTTGGCCTGTAAAGTGAAAGGTTCTGATTTTTGAACTCCTCTCGAAAAGTAGTGTGATTTATTGCTTGAAAATTCTGCCTGGAGCATTCGGCACAGTAGAACCGGTATAACTCATTTAGGTTCTGTCATTGTGATTCTAGGTACAATTTAGTAGTATCTTTCCTACAATAATGGCTTTCCATTTGTGGAAGGGTTCCAAGGAACCTAATAAGATACTCTTTATCCTTTGAGGGTTGTTTGGTTCTTCGAAGGTTTTCAGCTGGTTTTGGACTCGTTGACTGTTCATTGCCAGGCGGTATATTTTCATCAGTAATATTCTGACTGACCCAACTCTTAATGCTCCATTCTCCTATGCAGAGCGTCTCCATAAACATTTTTTTGCATACTCGTTTCCGTACATCATTTCCTTTCTTGAGGTAGAATTTGTATGCAACCTGTCTTTGTTTTCCCTGTATATCTAAAAAATAACCTGTTAATAGGAAGAGAGATAGGTAAGAATGAATATTATCACCTGTCCGATGACATTTTGGGGGGCTGTATCTACAAGTCCTCCTATGTAGACTTTCTTCTCTCCCTAGGTTAGATTCTTCCAAAAATGATCAAATATGGCTTTCCTCTCTAGTTCTGTAAAGGCTTGACAAAAAAATTGGGGAGACGTTGTAGATAGTTTACATTGGCAGGCAGGTCCCATCTTTCTTTCTCCTCTTTGGACTTGTTTATAAGTTTTTTCTTTCTTTACAAATTTAAATGAGACATAATTTTCGCCCTTCATTCTTTTATGTTTATTTTTATTTCTCTCGCTATTTAAAGCATTATTTTTGGCCAATTTTCCTTTTGATCTGGTCCTCTTTCTAGCTCTTGGTGTTTCTATCTCATCATTTCTATCATTAGCTAGTACAACTTCTTGAGATTCTTCCTCAGACTCGTTCTGTTCAGAATGATTCGAAGGCACATACTTATACACATACGGTTCACTTTTATCACTGCGTACACCATCATCCGAGCCATCATCATAACTAAGGCTACTTTTTTCTGAATTCAGAATATTAATGCTTGACATCAGGGTTGTATGCTTAAGCTCTAGGCATTCTTCTATTGGTAATGACAGGCTATCCACAACTACAGAAGATTCCTCTTGCAATAAGTTAAATTGGATGCATGGCTTTTCACTAAAATAACAAAAGTACTAAAAGTAGTAATCAAACAGACTTTTAATATTACACGTTCCTATCTTACCTTTTATTCTTTTCTATAGTGTTAAGACCAACCAATGTATTTTTTGGAAAAGCAGCAGGCTTCGTATTAGCAACGTAATTATTTAAGTTTGGATCCCGTCCAATTAAAATTGCATCATCATCTAGCATTTTTTCTAAATGAGTTTCAGATCTTGCATCATTTATAACACTACGCTTCGTTTCACTAAAAAGTACTTAAAATGAAGGCATGCCCTTATACTTAATTATTAGAAAACTATGGGTTTTGTACTTGATTAATAATATTACTTACTTTTTTTCGGTCATTTTGGATGTTCCCACAGTAGTTTCTAGGCATAGCCCTACCAGAAATTTGCCACGGGAACCCATTATTAATTATTTAATTATCAAACTAATCAAACGAAACGACATAACATCAAAAAACAATGATGAAAAAATAATTTTTGAGGTTAAAAATCACAACCGAATGTCATTGTTTGACATTAAAAACCTCGTAAGTTGCCTAACTTTGGGTGAATATGTTAAATTGATAAAAATCAAAACCTCGTAAGTCGAATTAAGAGATTTCTGCATAACTATCTAGCAAATTCATTTTACGAGGTTTTGACAGATGGCGCCAGGGGTCCCTAAAATTAATAATTGACTTACGAGCTTTGGTAACCTTAAAGAATATCAAAATATAAGTTTATCAAATAAAACTTATACAGAAAAAAATCGACTTACGAGGTTTTGCACTTTAACCATCGTCGTTCTCGATTCCACCAATCCAATATTAATTTCTCCGTATCTTCCACAGATTTCTTCCAGTACTCCGGCGTAATATAATTTAATGAGTCTTGCCAAACAATTTGTACTTCATCTGATGTAAGACCATCGTTCACGTGTTTTTCGTAATATGATTTTACCCCAGCCCATATTAATTCTATTGCGTTAAACTGGCAATGGGATGGCGGCAGTCGTAAAACCTCATGTCCATTTTCCCGTAATATTTCATCTACGGCATATATCGTTGGTTTCTTAATAGATTTTGCCATTAAAAGAAGTTCTAGTTTCAGCATATTGGGTAAAGGATTTTGTTTTTGTTTTATTAGCCGCCAGTCATAAATATCACTTTTCTTCCAGGATGCAGTATAGGTTGTTTATTTAAGATTCTTGAATGATAAGATGCATTGTCCAGAATGATTAAAGATGGAGCATCTAAATTTGGAATCAGTAGTTGTTTTAACCACTTTTCAAACAGTTCACAGTTCATATTATCATGGTAGTCCATACTTTTGGATGTTGAAGAAAACAGTAAACTTGCACCTGGGAGTAATCCTGTTGAAGAACCTGCATGCAAAATGATGAATCGTTTTCCCGTCCCACTTCTCTTTTTTCTCTTGACACTTTTTACAGACTCGTCCTGCCAAGATTTCGAACCACTTCGATTAGAAAATATCCAAGACTCGTCTAAAAATACCACTTTTCTAATTTTTGAATTAACATTTTCCGTGTATTTTTTATTAACTTTGACAACGGTTTTAGTTCAGTTTTCAATATGCCTCGATTTGTTAAAGCTTTTTTTAAAACTTGCAGGGTTATATAAGTTTTTGATGTGTATAAATCGTAAATTGCATTACGAATATCCATTTCTACATTGTCACTTAAGTCTTCTGTCTTTGGCTTTTTTTCGTGTACATTTCTTAATCTTCTTCGGTAGTAAATTATGCTTTTTTTCATGCACAATTTTCTGCACAGTCCTTATACCGACTCCCAGAGCTTTTACTACTGTGTCCTGTATATTGGCCGGTGAATTTTCATTTTTGTAATATTTTATTAGACTTAATACCATTTTTTTCGCTTGTGGATGCAAAAAACCCGAAAACTGTTTTCTATTACTCATTTTGTCACTGACTTGTCAATCTGTCTTTGAAGTGACATCGCTCAAAGATTTTTGCAACTGCTGGTATTTATATGTTTATCCTCTTTTTTCATATGAAAATATCAGGTCTATCTAATTCATCATCCGGATTTTATGCGGAGGATATGATTACACGTGAGAAAAGAAAAACAAACTTAGAAAGTTTGTCGTTGATAAATCGTATGACCCGCACGATCACCCTGCTTTCGACTATAGCCATAGTATCCGGAGTCGAGAAGACGGCGGCATAGCAATAAAATCCAGGTTGCATTCAATTAAGGAACCTCAAATAGGTTCCCGACAAAACGAAATGGAAAGAAATTCCCGGTGTTACTAAATGTTCTGGTCTTGCGTCCAAGCAGGAAGAACAAGAACCTTTTGAAATATTCAGATTTTTTATGTGAATATTTAATGAACCCATTTTTTATTTTTTCTGCAAAAAAAAGCTTCATACAAAACATCAATTAGCTGTATCACAAGCTTGAGTTGGGATAATAATACATCTCATAGGTTTTATGACTGCTTTATGTTTGACTTAAAAAAACTAATAGTTTTACCATTACCTTAAGAAACAAATTTATTTACCGTTTTAAAACTTATTTGATTACTGATGGTTGTTAAGAGTAAAGTGTTTTACCTAACAATTTATTGTTGAAACAGTTAAAAATCACATGGCTTTTATTAACCCATTTTAAAATCTTCTTAAAGTTCTCTTTTTCTGGGCTTTTTACTCATAAGTATTTTCGAAAAACTGATAATTTTCAGGTTTATTGTAAAAACAAGAATCTACTTCCTATAAAAATAAAAACCCAACGTTTAGATTAAGTAGACTTCAGGATGTGCTGGGGAGATCAAATTCTCCAACTAAATCCAGCTTAGTCGGATTTTTTTTAAAATCAAAGTTATTTAATTGGATTACTATAAAATTCTCTGGGAATCGTTTTGAATTTTTTTTTCGTAAAAATCTAAACTTATTTAGTATGTTTTTTAAATGTCTCTTCAACTTTGTAGACTATACAGTACCCTTGAATGCCAAACTGGTAAAAAAAATCTAACAGAAAAAAAAACGTAAAATAAAAACTATCGACACGAGTTCGAAATTTAGTACTGATATTTAAAAAAAATACAAATATTTATTTTATTGTATTGACATTTTGTATAGTAGGAAAATATTCATCCATATTACCGAACATTATTTGATTGAATTGTTATAATCTTTTGTGATATCGCCTATAGATACCGAGTGAAATAATTGAGAAATTAGAACGTGAAAAGAGAAAGTTGAGTTTTGGCCAGTCATTAAACCACTGTAATAAAAAGGCTTTGGTTCTCCTATTGAGCTTTGCCCGCTTTACACCACACTTTATGTCCACATTTGATACTTGAAAGGTGCATATTCTGAGAAAACCAATGAAAAATATATATTCTAAAAGTGACGTAGAAAGTAATCAAATGCAATGAATATAATGCAAATGATTTTGCATTATATTCCAAACATGCTCAAATGGTGAAAGGTCTGGACATCTGGAGGGACATTGAGAGGAAAAATCGAGAAACAGAAATTTCTATAAAATTCTCGGGGAATCGTTTTGAATTTTTTTTGGTAAAAACCTAAGCTTATTTAGTTTTTTTTTTAATGTCTCTTCAACTTTGTAGACTATCAGGAAGCTATACAATACTCTTGAGTGCCAAACTAGTAAAGAAATCTAACAGAAAAAAAAACGTTTATTTTGAATTAAAACAAAAATATCGACACGAGGTCGAAATTTAGTACTGATATTTAAAAAAAATACAAATATTTATTTTATTGTATTGACATTTTGTATAGTAGGAAAATATTCATCCATATTACCGAAAATTATTTGATTGAATTGTTATCTTTTGTGATATCGCGTATAGATACCGAGTGAAATAATTGTGAAATTAGAACGTGAAAAGAGAAAGTTCAGTTTTGGCCAGTCATTAAACCACTGTAATAAAAAGTCTTTGGTTCTCCTGTTGAGCTTTTCCCCCTTTACACCCTTTATGTCCACATTTGATACTTGAAAGGTGCATATTCTGAGAAAACCAATAAAAAATATATATTCTAAAAGTGACATAGAAAGTAATCAAATGCAAATAATATAACGCAAAAGGTTTTTATATTATATTCCAAACATGATCAAATGGTGAAAGGTCTGGGCATCTGAAGGGACTTTGAGAGAAAAAATCGAGAAACATAAATTTCTATAAAATTCTCTGGAAATCGTTTTGAAATTTTTTTGGTAAAAATCTAAACTTATTTAGTTTTTTTTTAAATGTCTCTTCAACTTTGTAGACTATCAGGAAGCTATACAATACTCTTGAGTGCCAAACTAGTAAAAAAATCTAACAGAAAAAAAAAACCGTTTATTTTGAATTAAAACAAAAATATCGACACGAGGTCGAAATTTAGTACTGATATTTAAAAAAAATACAAATATTTATTTTATTGTATTGACATTTTGTATAGTAGGAAAATATTCATCCATATTACCGAACATTATTTGATTGAATTGTTATAATCTTTTGTGATATCTCCTATAGATACCGAGTGAAATAATTGAGAAATTAGAACGTGAAAAGAGAAAGTTCAGTTTTGGCCAGTCATTAAACCACTGTAATAAAAAGTCTTTGGTTCACCTGTTGAGCTTTTCCCCCTTTACACCCTTTATGTCCACATTTGATACTTGAAAGGTGCATATTCTGAGAAAACCAATAAAAATCATATATTCTAAAAGTGATATAGAAAGTAATCAAATACAATGAATATAATGCAAATGATTTTGCAGTCTATTCCAAACATGCTCAAATGTTGAAAGGTCTGGGCATCTGGATGGACATTGAGAGGAAAAATCGAGAAACAGGAATTTCTATAAAATTCTCTGGGAATCGTTAAATTAATTAATTAAAAGTGATATAGAAAGTAATCAAATACAATGAATATAATGCAAATGATTTTGCATTCTATTCCAAACATGCTCAAATGTTGAAAGGTCTGGGCATCTGGATGGACATTGAGAGGAAAAATCGAGAAACAGGAATTTCTATAAAATTCTCTGGGAATCGTTTTCAAATTTTTTTGGTAAAAACCAAAACTTATTTAGTTTTTTTTTAATGTCTCTTCAACTTTGTAGACTATCAGGAAGCTATACAATACTCTTGAGTGCCAAACTGGTAAAAAAAATCTAATCTAACAAAAAAAAGTTTATTTTGAAATCAAATAAAAACTATCGACACGAGTTCGAAATTTAGTACTGATATTTAAAAAAAATACAAATATTTATTTTATTGTATTGACATTTTGTATAGTAGGAAAATATTCATCCATATTACCGAACATTATTTGATTGAATTGTTATAATCTTTTGTGATATCTCCTATAGATACCGAGTGAAATAATTGCGAAATTAGAACGTGAAAAGAGAAAGTTGAGTTTTGGCCAGTCATTAAACCACTGTAATAAAAAGTCTTTGGTTCTCCTGTTGAGCTTTGCCCGCTTTCCACCACACTTTATGTCCACATTTGATATTTAAAAAGTGCATATTCTGAGAAAACCAATAAAAAATATATATTCTAAAAGTGATATAGAAAGTAATCAAATACAATGAATATAATGCAACTGATTTTGCATTATATTCCAAACATGCTCAAATGGTGAAAGGTCTGGGCATTTGGATGGACATTGAGTTTATAGTTTTATTTTTAGTTTTTTTTTAATGTCTCTTCAACTTTGTAGACTATCAGGAAGCTATACAATACTCTTGAGTGCCAAACTGGTAAAAAAATCTAATCTAACAGAAAAAAAAGTTTATTTTGAAATCAAATAAAAACTAACCACAAGAGTTTGAAATTTAGTACTGATATTTAAAAAAAATACAAATATTTATTTTATTGTATTGACATTTTGTATAGTAGGAAAATATTCATCCATATTACCGAACATTATTTGATTGAATTGTTATAATCTTTTGTGATATCTCCTATAGATACCGAGTGAAATAATTGATAAATTAGAACGTGAAAAGAGAAAGTTCAGTTTTGGCCAGTCATTAAACCACTGTAATAAAAAGTCTTTGGTTCTCCTGTTGAGCTTTTCCCCCTTTACACCCTTTATGTCCACATTTGATACTTGAAAGGTGCATATTCTGAGAAAACCAATAAAAATCATATATTCTAAAAGTGATATAGAAAGTAATCAAATACAATGAATATAATGCAAATGATTTTGCATTCTATTCCAAACATGCTCAAATGTTGAAAGGTCTGGGCATCTGGATGGACATTGAGAGGAAAAATCGAGAAACAGGAATTTCTATAAAATTCTCTGGGAATCGTTTTGAAATTTTTTTGGTAAAAACCAAAACTTATTTAGTTTTTTTTTAATGTCTCTTCAACTTTGTAGAAGGAAGCTATACAATACGCTTGAGTGCCAAACTGGTAAAAAAATCTAACAGAAAAAAACACGTTTATTTTGAAATCAAATAAAAACTAACGACACGAGTTCGAAATTTAGTACTGATATTTAAAAAAAATACAAATATTTATTTTATTGTATTGACATTTTGTATAGTAGGAAAATATTCATCCATATTACCGAAAATTATTTGATTGAATTGTTATCTTTTGTGATATCGCGTATAGATACCGAATGAAATAATTGCGAAATTAGAACGTGAAAAGAGAAAGTTGAGTTTTGGCCAGTCATTAAACCACTGTAATAAAAAGTCTTTGGTTCTCCTGTTGAGCTTTGCCCGCTTTCCACCACACTTTATGTCCACATTTGATATTTAAAAAGTGCATATTCTGAGAAAACCAATAAAAAATATATATTCTAAAAGTGATATAGAAAGTAATCAAATACAATGAATATAATGCAACTGATTTTGCATTATATTCCAAACATGCTCAAATAGTGAAAGGTCTGGGCATTTGGATGGACATTGAGTTTATAGTTTTATTTTTAGTTTTTTTTATGTCTCTTCAACTTTGTAGACTATCAGGAAGCTATACAATACTCTTGAGTGCCAAACTGGTAAAAAAATCTAATCTAACAGAAAAAAAAGTTTATTTTGAAATCAAATAAAAACTAACCACACGAGTTTGAAATTTAGTACTGATATTTAAAAAAAATACAAATATTTATTTTATTGTATTCACATTTTGTATAGTAGGAAAATATTCATCCATATTACCGAAAATTATTTGATTAAATTGTTATAATCTTTTGTGATATCTCCTATAGATACCGAGTGAAATAATTGATAAATTAGAACGTGAAAAGAGAAAGTTCACTTTTGGCCAGTCATTAAACCACTGTAATAAAAAGTCTTTGGTTCTCCTGTTGAGCTTTTCCCCCTTTACACCCTTTATGTCCACATTTAATACTTGAAAGGTGCATATACAGAGAAAACCAATAAAAAACATATATTCTAAAAGTGACATAGAAAGTAATCAAATGCAATGAATATAACGCAACTGATTTTGCATTATATTCCAAACATGCTCAAATGGTGAAAGGTCTGGGCATTTGGATGGACATTGAGAGGAAAAATCGAGAAACAGAAGTTTGGGTGATGAGTTTGTTTTAGATAAAAATAATATTATTGAATGTTTTGAGGAACAGAGGATTTAATGTTCCTTCGATATGACCTATTACTATAAGCAAATGCTTTCTCAACTATAATTTTTACACTATATGTTATTCAGTTTGAAAGGAAATGAGCCACCCATTTGTAGAAAGATCATAGGTACATAATAGCATTTTTAATAATTTTGTTATTATTTAAAATTTAGATGAAAATACAAGAGTTCTAACCGCACTACACCACACCTTGTTACGTTCTGGACGCGCGTTTCGCTAACTAAGTTAG
Source organism: Kuschelorhynchus macadamiae (assembly GCA_030620095.1). NCBI lineage: Eukaryota > Metazoa > Arthropoda > Insecta > Coleoptera > Curculionidae > Kuschelorhynchus > Kuschelorhynchus macadamiae. The sequence continues at coordinate 434,660 of JAUTXW010003297.1, forward strand.
CATCATCAGCAGATGATATAAACTAAAGTAACTTATCCTAACTGAGACTATTTATAGGTAAATGTGGTCACACTTGGTTCTTGCTTACACATTTAACTATTTCGATGCTCTTAAATGCATCTAATAATCTTTTATTAGATATATCTTTAATTAACTTAAGATTATTTATTCCTATTTGGTGAGTTTTCCAAAGTATGTTAGGCAACGCTTGACTTTTCTGTTCTTCCATATCTTAAATGTGCCATGTGTTCTTTAAAACGAATGTTTATCGAGCGTTTAGTTTGCCCAACATATTTTAGATCGCAGTCATTACAGCTAATTTCGTAGATGCCACTCCTCTCCTTAAAGTCGACTTTGTATTTAGGGTTTCCGAGAAGATTTTTCAAACTGTTCTCCGTTTTATAGGCTACTCTAAATCCTACATTTTTAAATACTTTTTCTAGTCCGCTCGTATATCTGGGATCATATGGGATTACTATGAACTTATTGGGAGCCTCAGGTGCTTGAAGAGTAGTGGCATCTTTTAACATTTTCTTATGCTTATGTCTGTTTACTAATTTATGTACAAAATTATCATTATATCCATTACTTTTAGCTATATTTTTAATCCGATTCATTTCATTGTTAAAATGCTCTTTACTTAATGGAAAATTGACTAACCTGTGAGTTAAGAAATGAACTGCTGCCATTTTGTGTTGACGGCAATGAAATGAGTCGAATGTTATATACCTATCAGTATTACTAATTTTCCTATAAATATCAAATTCTAATTTATCATTATTTCTAATAACTAACATGTCGAGAAAAGGTAATTGCCCATGGTTCTCCTTTTCGTACGTAAAATTAATGGAAGGATATTTATTGTTTAATGTATCTAAGAAAGTATCCAAATTTTCTGTTTTAGTATCAAAGATAGCAAATATATCGTCTACGTATCCATACCACACCCTTGGGAAACACTTGAGTTATTTTTTGAATTGGGTTTCTAATTTACCATAAACAAATTTGCAATTGCCCATCGCAGTTCCCTCAAGTTTTATTGTTGAACTGAAAAAAATTTTGATTTATACATAATTTTGTGTATAGCAAATATTTATCAATAATTTCTTTCTTCAAATTATTGAATTCAAGTAGTTCCTTTAGTGGTAGCTAGTGGTATGGGTACACTAGGAAACAATGAGCTTACATCAAAAGATATTTAAATTTCACCATCTTTTAAGTGATCGTTCTTAATTTTATCTAAGAATTCGAACGAGTTAGCAACCTCAAAGTTATCGTACGTGATATTTAATTTGCTGAATTCTTCTACTAACCATTTTGAAAAATTCTACATTGGTGATCCAACAGCTGAAACAATAGGACTCATGGACTTCCCAGGTTTATGGATTTTGGGAAGGCAATATAGTTTAGATAACTGTAAGTTACTATGTGTTAGTTTGAATTTTAGTTTATCGTTTATTATTGCTTACTTGACAACGGTGCAGTCGGGTGCAAACAAGTGTGACCACATTTAGCTATAAATAGTCTCGCTTAGGATAAGTTACATTAGTTTATATCATCAGCTGATGATGCTAAATTGGTTAGCGAAACGCGCGTTCAGAAGTTCTGGACGCATTAAGAGGAGAATTAAACTAGAGCTTCTTAAACCTGTGGTCTAGCACGGTCCCTGCTGCCAACAAACTGTTTTTTTCTAATGGAATAAGTCTTTTTTCTAGTTGTTTTTCCAGTTCTGTTTTTAACATTTGAGATGGTGGATTTGAGATAGTGATTCTACATAGAGATGTGGCTATACAATTACTCAGTGGAATTACCAGGCTAGCGGAAACATACTTTTCGCCAGATATGTCTTTTGTGACCATTTCAAAAGGTTTTTATATGTGTAAGCATTCGCTTATTATGGCTAGTTCATGACCAGTTAACATTGGTGGGGCTTTTTTGTGGCTTGGTGAAAGTAAAATTTTCCCTATATGACCTGACAGGAAAGAAAATCGTTGTAAACAATGGTGGAGTTCCACCTGGTAGGAACTTCTTGTTTCAAGTAAAGGGACGTACCATCCGATTTTCCTTCTTTTTTTTTGTTCTGATCTCAAATCATCCTGAGCAACATGAGTATGCTTTAAATAAGCTACAATGGCCTTTACTCTGTCTAATATTGCTATAATATCCTTTACAGCATCCAATGCTTTTGAAACTACTAAATTAATATTATTGGCGAAACAGGGTATATGAATATGGTTGCCTTCAAATAATAATTTTAGACCTGCCATTATATTTGCTTCATTATCAGTTGTTGCTGAGACCACTCTATTTTTGTCAACAGCCCAATAATCTAATAAGGCAGATAATCTTCTGAAATATTTGCAGCAGTGTGGTGAGGCGTTAGGTGTTTTACTCCCAAACAAATTGATGTCACATATGCCTTTTTGAAATCTGTAATATATAAATAAAACATAAAATAAATATGCAAGCAAGATTATATTATTTAAAATTTGCCAATGTAGTGACCAGTCAAGTTGGAGACAATGCGATGTAGTGAAACATATTTTTATTGTATGAAGATTGTAAGCTAAAACCAAAGGGCAACTTTAAGTATCTACTAGTGCAATTTTTACTAGGAATAAATAAATAAAATTAATTAAAACTTACTTTTTTCCGACTTGTGGGTTTATACAGTGGAACAACGGTTTTTAAAAATTTACTCATGCCTTCTTTTTCTGCAGCTTCTAAGGGTAAATTGTCTTTGCATACCATATATATTAATGCTTGAGTGATAGCAGAATCATTCTCTTCTGCTAAATTAAAACAAAGCATTTTTAAGAAGTGTGTTTTTAACATTTAGATTGTATTTTATTTGTATTTACATTTTTAAAAAGCATTGACCTATCGAAATTCTTTTCGATTAATGTTTTGATATGTCTTATTTTAGGTATATTTTGCTTTGTCCATAAAATTGTAAAAAATTTTCTGCGGCAATAAAGCATACTTTTGTTTGTTTGTTATAAATAAATAAATAAATACTATAACCATACATAGACCTCCTTAGTAACGAGAATATTGTAGAAGAGTACAAGAACTGTTTATGTTTATATGCTATGGCAAAAGAAATAACTTTAAACAATGACCTTATATACCCCACACCTATAATTGAGCACAGTATATTTTTAACGCCTACAACTACTAACGAAGTAAAACAAATAATAATATCTTTAAAAAATGGCAAAACCCCTGGAATTGACGGTATCAAAAATGAAACATTCAAAGAAAGATTTTATATTTTTCCCAAAACCCAAAGAAGAGCAATTATTACACCTGTATACAAAACTGGAAATAAAACTACACCTTCAAACTATAGACCAATCTCACTACTTAATACCACTAGCAAAATTATAAGGAAAATCATAAAAAATAGGCTTTTCAATTTTTTAAAAAAATACGGGGGTTCTATCTGAAAGTCAATTTGGGTTTAAAGATAATCTTTCAACTGAAGATGCCTTGGTGAAACTCACAAGAACTATAAATGATTCATTAGATGGTGGAGAAAAAGTGTTAGGTGTTTTTGTTGACCTAGCCAAGGCATTCGACACAGTGGATCATAAAAAATTGATAGGTATCCTTGAGAATTCTGGTATATGAGGCACAGCTTTAGAACTGTTCAAAAGCTATCTGTATGACCGCACCCAAAGCGTAAAAATTGGTGTAAGTACAAGTACAGAGGCTAAAGTTGAATATGGGGTTCCACAGGGGATCGTTGTGGGCCAGATATTGTTCATACTTTATATGAGTAATGTGTTCAACATCGACTCTTCAGGGGAACTGGTATGTTTTGCTGATGATTCTGCAATAATCTACAGGGAAAAAAGCTGGAGGGCGCTTAAAAAAATTGTGGAAATTTATGTTTCAAAAATATTTCAATGGTTCAATAACCATGTTCTTACCATTAATTATGAGAAAACTTATTTCATGCCCTATGGTAGTTACCGCGACTCTCTTCCAGACTATAATGAAATCTCTATAGAAATAAATGCAAATACTACTATCTCTATAACATCCAAGCCTAAAATAAAATACTTGGGCGTCATTCTAGATTCTCATCTGAAGTGGAATGATTATACCAACTATATCAGCAATAAACTAACATGTTTAATACGCAAGTTTAAAGAATTAAAAAAATATTTTGAAACTCCATATCTAAAAACACTTTATCTATCACTTGTGCAGCCACATTTGACATATGGCGTAATAGTTTGGGGTGATGTACTTGACGTTCATCTTAAAGTATTAGAGAATGTTCAAAAATGGATACTAAAAGTTATATATAACAAGAACCGATTATACCCAACTGATTTATTGTTTGAAGAATCCAAAATTTTTGACGTAAGACAACTATATGTTGAAAGTATAGCCCTAAGGCAATACAAGAAAAAAGACACCCTTAGACCCATCCAACATGACCATTACACCAGACATAAATCCCAAACAGGGGAGGGTTTTTAGGGGACTGACTTTTTGCTAATTTGTTTTCTAGACAAGAGGCATGCTTATGAAGAATATGATTTTTTAAATTTGTACTACCACCACCTGTTTTATACATTTTACTACAAAGATTACAGGCACATATCCCATTACTTTTTCTAATGAAAAATTTCCATACCTCACTTTTGTTTTTAGAGGACATTGTGTATTTTCACACTCCTCACTAACCTGGCAACCATTAATTTATTACTGTAATCAACTACGTTTTCACAGCACAGTACTACCAAGTAATGATATGCATCAACGAAATGGTAGATTGGATAACTTGACTGAAAGAACAAAATTAAATAGAACAGTTTTAACAATTTTGGACAAACCAACAACCAACTGACAACTGTAAGCTGACAATTGATATTTACTAGCTCAATTAGGCACTCAAACGATCTGTCACTGTCATGTCATTTTTGGGTTGTCGTAGGACAAGCAAACTGATTTAGCCAATGAGGCTTCAATATTGGTTTGATAAGTCCAACAATAAATTGGTCAAATAGCTGTCGTAGGACAAGCAGCTGTTTTTTGGACTGCCTAATTGGAAATTACATTTAAGACAAAAGTTTACTATTTTATCATTGGTCAAGTTGGGCAATTAGGTGTAATTTTTAAACAAACCCTAGGTTGTCAACCTATGCTGTCGTAAGACATGACATATTGTTGGACTGCCCTATGGAACTGACGTTTAAAAATTGAGGTTATGTGGCTGCTTACTGCTTCTTTAGGTTGTGGTGTTGTGCTGTGGCTTTAGCATCGGCCAACATGTATCTTACCATTTGCCTAAATGACCTATTTTTGCCCTCTTTCATTAATTTAAAAATTATTAAATCAATTTCTTATTTTATAAAGTTTACTATAAAATTCTGTTTTAATATAAAAAATAACCGATTTTTCGATTATTGGTTCAAACTGTAGGTTATTAGGTTAAACTGGGAAAAAAAAACCGGTTAATAACCGGTTATCGGGATAACCGATTAGTTTCGCCCATGCCTATTCAGAACGTAACAAGTTGTGGTGTAGTGTGGTTAGAACTTCTGTATTTTGATCTATCTTCCACCACAGGTTCCAGTGTTAGGAATTAAAAATTTAGTTTTTATTTAATTTATTTTAATTTAATTTAACTTTAGTAGTTATCGTTTTTCTCTACTTCTTCTAGAAGTTATTTCTTATTTTTTATTTATAACGCAGTTCCCAGAGAGGCAGTACGGTATAAATATCAATTTAGTAAACATTTATTTTATGGTTTAATTGCTGGTCATATTTTTTTTTTTTTTTAATTATTAGGCAAACAGAGGAGTATATAATTTTAAAAAATGCGGCTTACTGGGTTACTTAACCTGATGTGATATTTCTTTTTTCTCTTAATTTATAACGAATTGAAAAACTCCCAAATGTCTTTAAAAAATGCCGGCTTACTTATCTTACTCTAAGATAGCTTATTTTAATGGTTGTCAAAGAATAGCAACTGTATCTTGGTTAGTCACTGCTAATACCCTTATGTTACAAGATGTCCGGAATTCACAGACAGAGAAACAATTCAACGGTGAAACTAAGATAATGTTGTTACAAGAGTTATTATTTGAAATATTTACAAATCACTTCAATTTTTGAAAATATTCTCGAAACTTTATATTACTCAATGTTTTTCAAATGTGTATATACACCTAAAAATTTGGAGGTGTCTGGCCACTTCTATAATTTTTTCTGTTGTGCTTAAAAGGTTTTACATTAATTATTTGTTAGGGTTTTTGCATCTAAAGTCAACCCTTTTTAAGATATTTTTTTGTGAAAAAATGTTTGCATAATAAAGATTTGTTTTGAGACTAATAAAGAAATTCACTTGGTATTAAGTCTGGAAAGTCATGGGTCCATCATATTATAATATCTGTGAAATTACTTACTACGAAAATTGTCTATTTTCTGGTCTGTTTATTGTATATTTTGTTGTTTATAAATTTTAACGTCTGGTTACTTCACGAAGAATCTGGATAACCTAATCTGTTTTGAATACACTTAGATAAAACGAAGCTTAAATAAGTATATTTGATCTATTTTTAAGTATTCAAAGAAAAAAATACACAAATTTAGTTATCTGGACGTTTCTTGAAGTAGTCTCGTACTTTATGCACTAACCTATTTTTTCTTTGTTTTGTTGTCTTTTACTGTTGGGTTTTTATATAAATGTATTATTTTTTTACCTATAAGTTTCAATATTACGCAATTAAGTTTATTTACCATAGTTTACAACTGCACATAGATATGTTTTAATTATTACCTATTTAATTATTATGTCATTTATAATGTTTCCCTCTTAACTTTTTTGTTGTTTTCTTTCTCGTCAAAAGGGGAAGTTCTATTACATAAAAGTACAATCTATAGGCAGTGGTATTTAAAAAGGGTAACTTTTTGACCTCCCCAGTTTCTTGGAATACCATAGTTTTTATATGTGTGCAAAAACTATATAAATATATATGTATTGTGAAAAAAAGAACAAGAAAGTTAAGAAGGTAATTACGTTGGTCAGAGTGAATGATATTTTGGCATCTCTCTAAGGTAATTATAGGGTAATAGCACCAGTTATTGACAGTCTAAAAAGCAGTAAGAACAATTTCGCTAAAAGATACAACAAACATTTTACAACGGTTTATATTTTTATGTTGTTACTGTAAAGTTATTTTGATTCACAGTAGAACCAATTAACTGTATTGAACCAAAAAATTTGAATTTATTATTAATCTTCGCAGTGTCATCTTTTACAGTCCATTTATAAATACAGGAGTGATCTCTTTGTAGAAATTTCATAAGTCCAAGTTTGAGTATTTTTCCTAAGTAGAACGCATTATCAAAATAAACGGCATAAAACTGATTGTCCGTAAGTATTGGTACATCAACAGTACTCTTCTTTGAAGATATTAAGCCCTTTAAATGTAATCAACGGAAGCTCATCTGTGTCACTGATCTCTAAAATATTGTCATTTAGGTTATCTGCATTATTTACATTATCTTCACAGACGGGCGCTTTGGTTTTTGTTAACATTGTAGCTAAGGGTAGGTCGTTAGAATCGTCAATATTTGATGTATTAGTCGATAGATCTGATTCTAGCATATCTAGCTCAGCTTCTCTTATAGTACTAATGCTGGTATCAGCATAAGACACAGAAACACTGCTTTCAGAATCAGAAGAAACACTTGTTGTTTTTTTATGGTTGGGGATTTATTTTGTTGTTTTTTAATATTTTTGTTTTGTTCCTTCAGTAATTTCTTGTTTAGTCTAGCTTCTTTTTTTTCCTTTTCAATCTCTTTTTGTGTTTTCATCATGTCCTTTTTCTCATAAAATCTTTTCCATTCATTTGATGTTACAACGGAAGGAACTTTTTCCATCAATCTACGCTTTACAGGTTTCTGAGAAGGCTCTTAACATACACTGCGCAAAACAATTAACGCAACGCCTAAAATTTCGTCTAACTTTGAATGGAAATTTCTCGAGAATGGTTGATCCGATTTTGATGAAGTTTTTATCGAAATTTAGGTCAATTCCTCGTGAATATTCTTTTGATATTAAAATTCGATGTTACTTTGTTCTAGGCAATAATACAGGGTGAAAAAGAAAGACATGTTTTATTTACCAAAGTTTAAAACACCCTGTAGAATAAAAGAAACCAGAAGAATGTTGTAGCCCAGTATGTTTCCAACAAATCGTTTTTTTATTCGCTTCAATAGCACAATTTTTCCCTGAGTTACAGGACTTATTGAAAAGTACTGCATTTACTGTGTTTTAAATGAATTTACCAGTTCATGTTTGAATTGATTCTGTTGAAGACGTTGCCGGTAACAAGAGAACACAACTTATACCAGATTGACATTTAGGCGTCAGTTTCAGTTCGGTTTTAAACTTATTGTGTACAATGCCAAGACGTTTTGACCCGCGGCGAGTGTGTAATTGCAAGAACTCTAGAGATGAAGGCTGGAGCTATAGCAGGATAGCGAAACGATTCAATTTCATAAATCAACTGTACATAGAGTCATACAGAGACAGAGACCTTATTCCAGACGGATTGGACAAGTCGACAGCGTGTTACCAGTGAGCGTTATCTGCGGTTGTGTTTTACAACGTTTGACGGCAATTTCAACACGCGAATGGTCCTCAGGTAAGCACTCAAACAGTGCGGAATCGTTTGAGGGAAGGAAATTTGAGACCACGTGTTCCTGCACGAGGTCTGCGTTAACAGCAACACATCGGAGAGCCGTAGAATGGGCTAACGAACGTATGAACTGGGCGGAAGCTGATTGGTCGAGAGTGCTGTGGACAGATGAATCGAGATTCTGTCTTTTTAATTGCGATAGACGGGTCCGTGTGTATCGTAGACCAAATGAACGCTATGTACAGGGGAATTTTATTAATACCGTAATGTTTGGTGGGGGATCAGTAATGGTTTGGGGAGGGGTATCTTTGAGGGGTCCTGGTCGTACGGAGTTAGTTATTGTGGATGGGAATTTGAATGCGGATCGATATATCAACGAAATACTGGACAATCACGTGAGGCCATTTGCACATAATGTTGGAGCGGAGGTTTTATTAATGCATGACAACGCTCGTCCCCATACAGCACGTGTAGTGCAAAATTACATTAATAATGTTGGGATCGATGTCATGCAATGGCCTGCACGTAGTCCGGACCTGAACCCAGTCGAACATGTTTGGGACTTATTGGGCAGGAGATTAAGGGCTAATGAAAGACAGCCAAATAACATGGAAGAGCTGGGTGAGCTACTCATCGATACTTGGAATGGGCTGGATGAGGTACTCATACGAAATTTGATATTAAGCATGAATAGAAGGTGCGAGCAGACATAAGAAACAGAGGGGGAAATACGAAATATTAGTTCAATAGTTATAAAGTTTATTTTTGTTCGTTTTAGTTCTTAGTGTTTTGTTTTTTTGACTGTCGTGTTCATATCTTAATCTTACCTATTAAAACATGCTTTTCTAACTCCCAGTATTATTGACAAAACTAAACCGATCCTGGTCCTTGATATCACGAAGAAATTTTCGTATAACTTACTAAATTGTAGAATAGCGCCATGTTCAAATATCCGGTAACCGATGCGTTCGTAATTTAAAAAACAGTATAATTTATTTTTCGTTGCACCCTGTATTATTGACTGAACAAAACTAATATTGAATTTTAGTGATCCAAAAAAAAAATCTTCACAACCAAGCTACAAATTACAAACGTCTTCAACAGAATCAATTCAAACATGAACTGGTAAATTCATTTAAAACACAGTAAATGCAGTACTTTTCAATAAGTCCTGTAACTCAGGCAAAAATTGTGCTATTGAAGCGAATAAAAAAACGATTTGTTGGAAACATACTGGGCTACAACATTCTTTTGGTTAGATCTCTTGAACCCATCTGATTTATTCTACAGGGTGTTTTAAACTTTGGTAAATAATCAAAAGAATATTCATGAGGAATTAACCTAAATTTCGATAAAAACTTCATCAAAATCGGATCAACCATTCTCGAGAAATTTCCATTCAAAGTTAGACGAAATTTTAGGCGTTGCGTTAATTGTTTTGCGCAGTGTAATTTTCTTTATTAAATGTTGACCAGTTAGGTTTTTCGGTTTCACACTCTTTATTTTCAGAACCGTCCCCGGGACCAACATTTACAGTTTCTTTGACTCCTACAATATTATGGCTGGTAATCATTTGCATTTGCTGCATTTTATTCCAGGTATTGAACAATTCGGTTGCGGTTAAACTATCATTTCAGTTATCTTGAGCTGCTGAGCACTCTTTAAATTTATTTAAAAGGTCTTTGTCAATAAATGTTTCTAGGTAACTTATATGGTCTTTGATCTTTTGTAAGTCTTCTGATCTGCTGAAATTTGCAGTTATTGTTTTATCGTTAACAACCAGATCACCTGTTACATGGATATGCATAGGCTCACTTCTACATTTTTGATAGTTTACTGCATCTGCATCAAAAGGTGATAAACCACATAATCTAAATCCGTTTTTAACAGCATCTATTGAAATAGAATCATGAACTTCTTTGAAGAGGACAGCAAAATTTATTTTTGTTACTTGTGCATGGGTATTTTCTACACGAAACTTTCTTAAGCCAGTTAAAAAAAAACGTTTGTCATATATTCATAGAACGTTTCCCCTGTCATCCATCCATTATCACTTTTACCCAAACCCCAGTCTTCAGGAGATAATCGAGCAATTTCAGCAGGTAAAAACCTTTCCCCTTTTGCAGAGAGAACTTTGCCTGTTTTAGGGCACATCGCAAAAGTACTCTCATCGGCATTAAAAATCCGTGAAGGATCTTTCAAAATATTCGTCAAACCTTGCTTTTCAAAATATTCACGAATTTCTGAAAACCACTCCGTGATTCTGGTTTCTGAAGCATTGGCTCTCACATTGGAAAGATTTTCAGGAATACGCGATACTAAATCTGGATACCGCTTCATAAAACAAGCAAACCATTTTTTTCCAGGTCTGTTTTCTTTAAATGAATCTTTCACTAAAGGGAATCCGGCTTTTGCGATACTTTTTATCCACTTAACAAGTTCGGCATTTTCTTTAGCTTTCAGAACTGTTTTTGGTCCCATATGTCTTGCTTCGGGCGAATTTTATACATCAAGGTAATACAAGATACCCCAAAAGTTTTACTGGCGGCTGAATATGACATATTGCCGATTCTTATTGCAGATATGGCAGATTCCATTGCGTCTTCACTATATTTAAATTTGGGTTTACCCATAATTAGAAGTCTGAAAGGAATAATATAACAGATAGAATAGCTATTTTTCTTTTATATTAAGGAGAACTTACCGTAATTTTCGCCACTACAAATTCTACCAATCGCACTGTGAAGGTTCCTGAAAATAATATAGGCAGGACTTTAGACCTAATGCCTCTATTTCAAACACCAATGTTTGACACATGTCAATTAATAGTTTTATATAGATTTTCATCCACAGTAATTGACATAATACGATTTATACGGAACAAATTGTGTATTTTTATTTAAAGTAAAACCATTACTATTACATAAAATTCTTTAAAGTAAAACCATTACTATTACAGCAAAATTAATTCCTAACAATGTACGCAAAAAATTAGCTTACCTTAAGCTTGGCCACAACAAAACACTCACTACTATCAACTATTCTGCAATAGTTCGAAATAACGGATCACTGCTGGCAAATGAAGGGTCGGTAAAAAAGGAAACTTTTTTCTCGGAGAACTAATACATATTTAAGGCAATAGATGTCGAGCTTATCTCAATTAAAATGAATATTTCGTTAATAAAACCGCTTTTTTCGAAGAGTGTCAATTATTGGGTTCATGTCAATAACTAGTGCTGTTAGCCTACTAATAGATGACTCTCTAGGAATATTTTTTTTAAAATTGGATTTTGCCGAATTTTTAAAGTTTATTAAAAAATAAATGGTAAAGTCGCTACAGCGTTAATGGAACTATTGAGAGTATGATTCCTATTTTGACAGTGTTTGTTTTTATTGTATTCTGCACCTTTGCAAACACTACATCTCTGTGTATCACTATTTTTTTTGTACTTCATTCCAAAGATGGTAATCATTTTGTGCGTATCCCACAAAAATGTATTTTGTTACTTCTTATGTCAAGTTTTCGAACATAATCTAACATTTTGACATATACTGTTGAACGAAAGATTTTGAAAGAAATTTGGTTTCACTGTCGTCCAGCTTTCCTTTTGTGTACTGTTTCTGTGGGACTTATACTGGGTGATTCACGACCCACTGTACATACTTATGTGGTGTATAGGTATTTTGTAAAAATTTGTTCACCCTGTATCTCCTAAACTGCTTAATAGATTTTTTTTAAATTTTGTACACAAACACTCTTGGTATATCATAACTTTTTGACGTTTGAAAAGTAGCAAAGTTCCAGGGCCGTATCCAGCCAATTCACACAGGGGAGGGGGTTAGTTTTGAGACACCCTGTACATCGGAATTCGGTATTTTTGAATTTTTTTCTTAAACTACATTCATTTGTGAACAAAAATATGCCACCATCTTGAATGGCACACTAAAGGTTATGTACGAAATTTAAATCTTTAGATAGTATATACCCCTTTTTTTAGCGGTATCTGTATTAAAGCTTTTAACTAAGTATAAAATTATTTCAATGATTGACTTAAAAAAAAATTAAACTATCTCTACTAATAAAACACAGCCTTGTCGAATTAATTTTTATTTTCAGTAGCCCAAAAAAAACTAAAATCTACCCTAACACAATAACGTCTTAAAAGCTAAAAAATGTTTTCAAAATGTGTCTCTACATTTTTGTGCACGCTTTTGTAGGTTTGCAATTGAGCGGTGAATCATTTGAGGGTTTTGTCTAACCTCGTCGCAATAAAAATGTATCCTATTTATTAATTGATCCCTAGTTTCGATTGGAACACTGTAAACTTTTTGTTTTAGATGCCCCCAAAAAAAGTCAGCTGGATTAAAGTCTGGCGACCTAGCTGGCCAAGGATGTGGTCCTCCGCGTCCAATCCACCGATCAGCAAATTGTTGATTGAGATAATTTCGAACATCAATTCCAAAATGTGCAGGTGCCCCATCGTGTTGAAACCATATGCCTCTTAAATTTACATTTTCTAATAAGCCCGGTAAAATAATAAGTTTTGTAGAAAGTCCAAATACACAACAGCCGTTAGTCGTTGAGAGAAAATATGTGGTCCAATTAAATGATTATTTATTAAGCCGCACCAAACATTCACTGAAAACTTTCGTTGAGAATTGGCCAATCGCAACGAATGAGAGTTTTCATCTGCCCATACATGAGAGTTTCTAGAATTAAAGACTCCGTCCCTTGTAAATTGGGCTTCATCAGTGAATAGTGCTCTAAAAATAGTTCTTCGTTGATTTATTACCCACCTAGCAAATGCTAATCTAGGCAAGTCGCCTTCTTCTAATCTTTGTACCTCTTGTACGTGGAAAGGGTATAAGTTTTCATTTTTTATAGTTCTCCATACTCTTGTCTGCGGTATCGCTAATTGGGCGGAAATTCGCCTAGTGCTTGTGGTTGGATCTCCCTCACAAGGTTGAAAATATTCTCTTCTTGGACCACGTTATTAGCACTCACTCTTTCAACATGAAGATCGGTTGAGGGAAACTTACCCTTTTCACGCAATGTATTAAAGGTTGCGGCAAACTTTTGGTGATTTGAAATTCTCCGATCCGGAAATCGTCTTCTGTATTCTTCTGTAGCAGCCCTTCCGTTACCATTACAAAATCCGTACACAAATATGATGTCTGCGTACTCAGCATTTGTAAATAACGGCATTTTTACAATTATTGAAACGTACAAACTTTTTGCAAAGAGAAAATTCAAATAAAAAATCTTTAATTAACAATGTCAAACACAAATGATTGAATTGTATGTACGTAATGTCATTTTTAAAATATCTGTCTAAATTCCAAGGCTTACTTTATTATTTTTAGGTATTAAAATTTATTGAATTTGTATTTTTTTGTAGGTTTTAAGGTTACGAAAAAAATAAAGGTAAATAAAAAAATTAAAAAAAAAAAACAAGCTCTTACACGTAATTTGTATAGTACAATAACAAAAATAAAAAAAAGATAAATTTTTACGGTAGCCGATAAATGATCACGAGCTCGAGCATTAGATAAGAGATGAGGCGAAAAAGACTCAAACAGAAATTAACTGGTTTATGAGTAGAGATAGTTTAATTTTTTTAAAAGTCAAGCATTTAGACAAAAACCTCAAATGTAAATGATTCAACGCTTAATTGCAATTCACAAAAGCGTGCACAAAAATGTAGAGATACCGTTAGACAGGCGTTATTGTGTTAGGGTAGATTTTGGTAATTTTTGGGCCACTAAAAATAAAAAATAATTCGACAAGGCTGTGTTTTATTAATAGAGATAGTTTAATTTTTTTTTAAAGTCAATCATTGAAATAATTTTATACTCAGTTAAAAGTTTTAATACAGATACCGCTAAAAAAGGGGTATGTACTATCTAAAGATTTAAATTTCGTACATAACCTTTAGTGTGCCATTCAAGATGGTGGCATATTTTTGTTCACAAATGAATGTAGTTTAAGAAAAAAATTCAAAAATACCGAATTCCGATGTACAGGGTGTCTCAAAACTAGCCCCCCTTCCCTGTGTGAATTGGCTGGATACGGCCCTGGAACTTTGATACTTTTCAAACGTCAAAAAGTTGATGATATACCGAGAGTGTTTGTGTACAAAATTTAAAAAAAAAGGATTAAGCCGTTTAGGAGATACAGGGTGAACAAATTTTTACCAAAATATAAAAATCACCCTGTATCTTAGTAATAAAGCCGAATTAATCAATTTAAATATCCATTTCGATATACCCTAGGGATACCCTATACACCACATAAGTATGTACAGTGGGTCGTGAATCACCCAGTATATAAAACTCTTTGTTTACATTTGCATCAAAAATCATGGCTCAGACTTTTTCTAACGTGCTATTTAGTCTCTGCTTTACTGTTTAGTTGCGGACTGTGTGGTATGGTAAGACTTTACAGCACAATTCCTTTAAATTTACACCGATTTTGGAAATTTATCTGCTTCTAGTTGCCACTATTCTCACTGCGAATTGTATAAATTCTTTTAAGTATTTTGTGGCTTTTCAACAGAAAAACCCTGCAGTAATGTGTATAATCCTCCAGTACGGTCAACATGTATTTTTTTTCGTCTCAGCTTGAGGGTTCAATTAGACCACAAATGTCTGTATGCAATATTTCCAGTGGTTTTTTCGCTTTGTGTATTACTGTATTGAAAGTAAGTCTTGTCTGCTTGACTTTCAAACAAACTTTGCATATTTTTAGCTCATTACATTCAGTTTTTGTTAATGTCGTACCTGTTTATTAGTTTTTTCATGTTATTCAGTTCTAAATGATTTAATTTTTTATGCCATTCTTTTCCCCTTTCTCTGTTAAATGAAACTTTTTTGGTTGATTTATTATATTCAAGGCATATAACCCATTTTTCCTTTTTGCATTCTGAAACTTTTATGTCGTTTTTTATTATACCTACTTTTTCTTTAGTAAAAATTAATTTTTTCTGATTGATTGCATTTGGAAGTAGGTTTTTTGTTAATTCAGGAATAAACAGAACGTCATTTGGCTTACATGTCTTTTCCTTCAGACACAATTTTTTCATTCATTTTGGCCACTTGAATGTTCCTTTTCGAAGACTCTAAATAGTTCTTTATTAGCCACGTAGGTAGAGCTTCCGGAGTCCACAACAAAATCTTGTGTGCACAGGTCACTATTTTCACTGAGGAATGCTATTTTACGGCTTTCTCCATCTTTTTTTCTTATGTTTAGAGAAACAGTCTCGATCTACATGTTTTTTTTTTCAGGAACATTAACTGGACAGCTTCTAGCAAAATGTCCTTTTATCCCACATTTGTAACATTTCCTTTCATCTTTTCCTTCCTTACAAAAACTAGTATTATGTGTTTTGCTTTTACATTTATTTATGACCAAACTTTTCACTTACTTCAAACGCTACCTCGCTCTCATTTTTTTTAATTTCATTTCTTGCTTCCTCAGCCAACAACCATGCTGAAAGCTTTACTCACTTGGAGCAGTTGATTCTCGGGCAGTTGGGAAGTACCCATATTGTCAACAATTGAGTGACTCTTTTTTCTGCGTTTATTGCTTCTGTCCACCTCTCTTTTTCTGATCCTGTGACCGCTTCTTGGTATGTCAGTAGTAATTCATCTCCCATATCTAGTTCATGTTCTTTGAGTCTTTCTGGTACTTTTACTTTTCTTCCTTATCTGGTTTCATAGTGGACTTGTTCTGCTCTTGGCCCTTCTTCTAAGTCTGAATTTCTATAGTTCTCGTCTCTTATTTGATTATTTTCTTCTATTTCTTCAAGAATGTCTTCTTCCCGTCTGTTTTTTTGTATTTCTTCCTCTTTTTTATGCTTATTTCCACAGTGTTTGTTTTTATTGTATTCTGCACCTTTGCAAATACTACATTTCTGTGTATCACTATTTTTTTTATACTTCATCCCAAACACGGTAATGATTTTATGCGTATCCCACAAAAATGTATTTTGTTATTTCTTATGTCAAGTTTTTGAATATAACCTAACATTTTTGCATATGCTGTTGAACCAAAGATTAGTAGTTTTAAGAGATTTCACTATATGTGTCGTTTGGGGGTCTTGTCTACTGTTTCTGTGGGACTCCTATTGAGTAGATAGGCAGAAATATAGACAGGCCCTCCCCAAAACTATTTGTTTAAATTTGCATCAAAAATCATGGCTCGGAATTTTTCTAATAACGTTCTATTTAGTCTCTGCTTTACTGTTTAGTTGGGGACTGTGTAGTATAGTAAGATTTTAAAGCACAATTAAATGTACACCAATTTTGGAAATTTATCTGCTTCTAGTTGCCACCATTGTCGCTGCGAATTTTAGAGAGTTTTATGTTATTATACACTTCTGCTTCCTGTATACATTTTTTTTAAGTATTCTGTGGCTTCAAATTTGCTTTTTAACAGATAAACCCTGAAGTAATGTGTATAATCGTCCAGTACGGTCAACATATATTTTCTATCGTCTCAGCTTGAAGGTTCAATTAGACCACAATTGTCTGTATGCAATATGGTCTTTTTGCTTCGTGTCTTACTATACTGAAAGGAACTCTTATCTGCTTGACTTTCAAACAAACTTCGAATACTTTTAGCTCATTACATTCAGTTTTTGTTAATGCCATACCTGTTGTCAACTCAAGTATTTTTTTCATTTTATTCAGTCCTAAATAATTTAATTTTCTATGCTATTCTTGTGTTTTTTTCTCTTTGCTCTGTTAAATGACATTCTTTGGGTTGCTTTATTATATTCAAGGCATATAACCCATTTTCCTCCTTTTTTCTTTCTAAAACTTTTGTGTCGTTTTTCATTATAACTAATTTTTATTTAGTAAAAATAACTTTTCCTGATTGATTGCATTTAAAAGTAGGTTTTTTTCTTAATTCAGGAATAAAGAGAACGTCATTTGGCTTACTTGTACTTCCTTTTCTAAGACTCTAAATAGTTCTTTATTAGCCATGTGGGTGGAGCTTCCGGAGTCCACAACAAAGTCTTGTGTGCACGGGTCACTATTTTCACTGAAAAATGCTATTTTACTGCTTTTACCATCTTTTTTCTTATGTCTAGAGAAACAGTCTTGATCTACGTGTTTTTTTTTCTTACAAATACTGAATTCCTTCTTATTAAATGATGGACCTTCTCTGCTTGCTTTTTCAGGAACATTAGCTGGACAGCTTCAAGCAAAATGTCCTTTAACCCGACATTTGTAACATTTCCTTTCATCTTTTCCTTCCTTACAAAAACTAGTATTATGTGTTTTGCTTTTACATTTATTTATGAGCAAACTTTTCACTTACTTCAAACGCTACCTCGCTCTCATTTTCTTTACTTTCATTCCTTGCTTCCTCAGCCAACAACCATGCTGAAAGCTTTACTCACTTGGAGCAGTTGATTTCCAGGCAGTCGGGAAGTACCCATATTGTCATCAATTGAGTGACTCTTTTTCTGCGTTTATTACTTCTGTCCACCACTCTTTTTCTGATCCTGTGATGGCTTCTTGGTATGTCAGTAGTAATTCATCTACCATATCTAGTTCATGTTCTTTGAGTCTTTCTGGTACTTTTACTTTTCTTTCTCTTCTGGTTCCATAGTGAACTTGTTCTGCTCTTGGTCCTCCTCCTAAGTCTGAATTTTTATGGTTTTCGTCTCTTTTTTGATTATTTTTTTCTATTTCTTCAACAATGTCTTCTCGTCTGTTTTTTTTATTTCTCCCTTTTTTTGTGCTTATTTCCACAGTGTTTGTTTTTATTGTAATCTGCAACTGCAAACACTACATCTCTGTGTATCATTATTTTTTTGTACTTCATCCCAAAGACGGTTATCATTTTGTGCGTATCCCACAAAAATGTATTTTTCCCTTTCCCTGTATTGTAAGCAACCTATTTTGACACTGCTTTGATAGACGTAAGTGAAAGTTACTCAACAAGGTATTGGTTGCCCTTAACGGCAGGATGTAAGTCAACTTACATCCCTAGAGAAATAATAATCTAAAATTATTATAAGTAGCTTTAATTTTTGATTTCATCAACGTTTTACAAAAATCCGGTGATATTAATTGAAATGAATTTTAATGGTACAATTATTACAATTATTTACATTATTAACAAATTTTGGAAACACGTTTTCTCGTTTCTTCTCGATGTGTATTACATTTTATGACTCCACAGATCCTTCATTTCTAACCAATGTTTCTGTCACTGTTAAAGCACTGCAAGAGACTTCTGGCTGGGTCTTATTGTATAAAATTTTATTCGCTACTTCCTTTTTATTATTGAGGCTCTCAGCTACGTAACTTTCCGCAATAGTAGCGGATTTCCATCCACCATGTCGCTTGATAGCTAATACATCAACTCCAGTATTTGCTAATAAAGTTACCGACGTTGGTCTGAAAGAGTGTCCAGTATACATTTTGAAGTTCTCAAACTTTAAAAATTTCGCAATTGTACTTGGAATTGACGAAAGCGTATTTTTACCAACAGGCTGGTTTAAGCACTTTCCATTTTGATATCGCATAAAGAAGCGCGGATTAATAGTCGTCATGTGGGATCTTGTATCAATGTATTTTTGAATTATTTTGAAATGACAAACCTGAGTGTCGTCACTTTTGGCACTGTAAATACATTCCATTTTTGGAGTCAGGAATGGTCTCAATTATGACTTCTTGACTTATTTTAACATTGTCCATTTTCATTTCGCAGAGTTCATTAGAACGGCACGCTCCAGCAACTCCCATTACCATTATCTTTTCTGTTAAACACATTCGATTTTTTGGGTCTATAACCATCATTCTTTTCAAAAATGCTCGAAGTTTTGGATACTTAGAAATATCTATATTTTCCTCCATAAAAAGAGTGGACTTCAACATCGAATACTCACACCATAAGCTTGATGGGGACTTCAATATAGCACTTTTTTCGTGGAAATACGTCAAGGTTTCTGAGACTGCAGTAGCCGTCTTGCTTTGGCACTAATTCTTAAAGGATTTATATGCTGCTTCATACCTTTTTCGCTGATTCTTCTATGTCTGAAACATCCATTTTGTCCACACAGAATCAAACAATTCGACTTCTTCAAACGTTTCGCCATGAATTGTCAACTTGACGTTGTTGATAAAATAAAAACTGCTTATGTTGCTATGGCAACGGATCACGGCTGCCTTCATAATTTAATGAGAATGCTATCGAATGTAATGATAATGAAAATTTAAAAATATATCCAGCATTTTCTTGTAAACATACAACACAGGGAGGGGGAAAAATGTTATATACTATATGGGATATAAGTACATTAACCAGTCTCGAACTTCGCTATCGCTCGGGCGCAAACTCGTCCTCGACTGGTAAATGTTACTTACATCCCTTAACATGTAACATTTTTACATATGTTGTTGAACCAAAGATTTGTAGTTGTAAGAGATCTGGTTTCACTGTCGTCCAGCATTCCATTGGTGTCTTGTTTCTGTGGGACTTCTATTAAGTAGATAGGCAGAAACATAGACAGCTTCTCCTCAAAACTCTTTGTTTAAATTTGCGTAAAAAAGCATGGCTCGGATGTTTTCCAACAAAGATCTATTTGGTCTCTGCTTTACTGTTTAATTGGGGGCTGTGTAGTATGATAAGACTTTACAGCACAATTCCTTGAAATGTGCACCAATTTTGGAAATTTATCTGCTTCTAGTTGCCACTATTGTCGCTGCTAATTTTAGAGACTTCTATGTTATTATACGCTTCTGCTTCCTGTATAAATTCTTTTAAGTATTCTGTGGCCTCAGATTTACTTTTCAATAGATAAATCCTGCAGTAATGTGTATAATCGTCCAGTACGGTCAACATATATTTTCTTTTGTCTCAGCTTGAAGGTTCAATTAGACCACAAATGTCTGTATGCAATATTTCCAGTGGTCTTTTCGCTTTGTGTCTTACTGTATTGAAAGGAAGTTTTGTCTGTTTGACTTTCAAACAAACTTCGAATACTTTTAGCTCACTACATTCAGTTTTTATTAATGTCATACCTGTTGTCAACTCAATTAGTTTTTTCATGTTATTCAGTCCTAAATGATCTAATTTTCTATGCCATTCTTGTGTTATTTTTTTCTTTTTTCTCTATTAAATTCCACTCTTTTGGTTGATTTATTATATTCAAGGCATATAACCAATTTTTCTCCTTTTTGCTTTCTAAATCTTTTGTGTCGTTTTTCATTATAACTACTTTTTCTTTAGTAAAAATAACTTTGCCTGATTGATTGCATTTAAAAGTAGTTTTTTTTCTTAATTCAGGAATAAACAGAACGTCATTTGGCTTACAACAAAGCTTAGTGTGCATGGTCACTATTTTCACTGAGAAATGCTATTTTACTACTTTCACCATCTTTTTTCTTATGCTTAAAGAAACAGTCTTGGTCTACGTGGTTCCTTTTCTTACAAATACTGCATTCCTTTTTATTACATGAAGGACCTCCTCTGCTTGTATTTTCAGGGACATTAGCTAGACAGCTTTTAGCAAAATGTCCTGTAACCCCACATTTGTAACATTTCATTTGGCCTTTTCTTACAAAAAGGAGTATTATGTGTTTTGTTTTTACGTTTATAACAAAACTTTTCACTTACTGTAAGCTTTTCTAAAGTTGGAGAAGTTGATTCCCAGGCAGTTACGAAGAACCCATATTGACTTGGTAAAGTACAAGGAATTTTTAATATGACTATATTGTCATCAATTGCTTGATTCAAGGCTTTAAGTTTATGCAGTGAATTTTGGATTTTACTTATGCGCATATTCATATCTGTCCCTTTTTCATATGAATAGCTATAAAACTGCTGAGACAATATACAAATCTGATCTGATGTGCACTTTCACCAAAAATGGTTTTTAATGTGTCAAACATCTCTTTTGAGCTTTCACAATCGATAATGTGCATCATAAATTTTCTCTACTGTTGTCATTATGATCTTTTGGGCCCTTGCATCCCTCTTCAACCACAAGGCTTTTTCATCGTCTTTCGTCAGGCTAGCAAACAGCTTGGTTCCATTTACTATTTCATACAAGTCAGTGGCTTTAAACATTACTGTTACTTGAAATTTCTATATTTGATAGCATGGTTAGTCCACCAACTTTTCGATATGACAAACTTCTTCAGGCGACTCCATTTTTTTTAACTTTTCCTTTCGCCGAACACTCGAACTTTTTACAATTGATTTTACTTTTTAAGTACGATCTTTACCATCAGTTTTTACTTTTAACTTCAATAAAACTCCGGTAAACACAGGTCAAGTACAAATAGCTGGCATAAGCCTATCCAAGCTCATTGGATGTTCCTATCAGTACAGATTCCTGAAGATGGTTCGTGCAATAGAAGGCGAAACGTCGGAAGGTGATTCCATTTTAAAAATTTAAAATAGTATCTCCTTAGTAAAAAATGGTCAACAATAAACTTTACAGATAGATGGCAAAAAATGATCACTCACTCTTTCATACCTACAAGATATTTACAAAAACAAATCGTTGATTGTTTATTTTGATAATTATATTTTTGTCATTATCGTTTGAGTCATATACTTAAATTATTCAATTTTTATTGTTATATAATATGTATATATGTTTTTTACATGAAAAATATAAGTCTGATTTGTAATATGCATTGTTTTATTTATACCGGTTTTTAACTCGCCCGATAAATCCCCATCTGATAAAAACTATAAAAATTCTGATTTTTTACTTCCCTCATAAAGGGGGAGTATTGTAATCGCCGAGGAACAACCAGTTTTTTTTTAATGAATTTTCTAGTTCTTGTAAAAACTTTTTTCTTTCCTGACAGAGAAAGGATTTTCATAATCTGAATTAATATTCTATTATTTATTATGATAAACTAACATACAAAATATCTTTAACAAAATGAACAATATCTACATTTTTATCACCCTTTTATTCACAGACTAATTAACAAATACACAAATATTTACATACATACATCAGTGGCGGCTATTCAGGTGAACCAGGAAAAATAAACAAGCAAACATCTAACTATATTTATTACATATCTCTTAAAATTTAAGTTTTTGCATTTATTTATTCACCTAATTGGCAAAAAATAAACTGTACATTTCGAATAAATATTTTACTTGACCGTTGGCGGCATATCTTTTTAAAACTTTAAATCGAACTTTATTATAACTATAACAGTGGCGCAAACCGCTTCGACTTTGCTGGAGGTGCTATGTTTAGTTTACGATTTTCCTACTACGTTGCCATGACAACGCGTTCGCGATGACGTCGACCGCATGGAAGATTAATGTTAACCAGCGCCATACAACGCTCTCGGTGAATTGCTAACGCAGTACAGGGTGTCCGGATTTGGTTGCAAAAGCAGGGTATCTCGCTTATTTTTAAAAATAGAACCTTGCGATTTCCACGAACCTGAGCTAATTTTTTGTGAAACTCATGAAGCCGTAAACAAAATTTTCATAGCCTTCTTCGTTTATGAGATACAGGGCGAAATAGAAAATTTTGCGTTTTGGGAGTTATCCTTTAACTTAACGCAAAGGGAAAAATTGCTGCTTATGCAGGTTTTTACGCTGGATCTAGTGGCTTAGTCATATTTTTCATTTGAATTGTTATTTTTTAGATATGACCCAAAGTTGTGTTTTTTTAAATGGGGCACCCTGTATATTTGTCCAGAAATTGATTTGTCCTTTTAAAAGCTTCTCAAAAATATATAATAGTATGGGTCTATTTTAATAAACAACAAAAATCCTAATTTTTATAATTATCATCCCAAATTTTGCAGTAGGCCATGCAAAACGATGCCGTTTTCTTTTGTTTTCTTGAAAGCAAATGACATTTCTCAATTTTGTACGCGTATATAAAATATAGCGCTAGTTTTTTGTATTTATTTATTGTGTAAAAATATATTTGTATTATTATGGAAGAAAACCAAACTTTCGAACATTATGAAATGTACGATATGTTAGCTTGTTTTATATTAAGTAATGAAAATGTTGAAGCCGCTTCTGAGATGTATTTTAACAGGTAAATAGTTAATTTTTAGGTATGTTGAAATACTATTGCTTAATTTTTATTTAGATATCCAGAAAGGATGCAACCTAATATATCCACTTTTTATCGGATAAAAAAGAATTTACTTAATCACGGATCATTTATCAAACCTCGTATGAAAACATATAATAAAGAAAATCGGGAGGTTGAGGAAATTACGGTTTTGGCTAATGCAGAAGCTTACCCTACAAACTCTTGTAGGGCCTGTGAAAAGAGCATAGGGATTCCAAAAACTAGAGTTCAAGAAATTCTAAAAAAGCACAAATACCACCCATACAAATTTAGGCTCGTGCAGCACTTACAGCCAGGGGATGCAGAGCGTCAGGTAGTCTTCTGCAATTGGTTTCGAGAAAGATGCGATATGGTTAGAGATTTTGAGAGGAAGGTTATATGGTCAGACGAAGCACATTTCAGTAATTCTGGTATACTTAATAGGCACAATAGTAGATTCTGGTCCCAGGAAAATCAACACCAAATATTTCATTCATTTATTCAAATAAGACAGCAGGGCAGGTTTGGTCTAAATGTGTCCTGCTTCATAATAGGAACACATATACAATTTTATATATTTGAGGGAAATCTAACAGCCAATATAGAAATTTTAGAGGCAGCTATACCTGAATTACTTGACGATGTTCCTCTAGCGCAAATTAACGAAATTTATTTTCAACAGGACGGTGCTCCTGCACACAATTCTGGAATGACGAGATTATTTCTGGACAATAATTTTACCAATCAATGGATCGGAACAAATGGACCTATAAGATGGCCCCCTAGGTCCCCAGATTTGTCGATTTTAGATTTCTTTCTATGGGGATATCTGGAAAATAGAATTTACAAAGACCACTATGATAATGTCCAAGATTTAGGAAATGCAATAAGAGAAAATTTTCGCTATTTACAAAATCATCCTATTAATTTGCTTAATTCCCTAAAACGAATACGAAAATTGTGCGAAGCATGCATAGAACAAAATGGAAATCAGTTTCAACAGTTCTTTTGATTTCCTTGGTTACTGTAGTTATTATACGACAGTTGATTTTTGCTGAAAGGCTTGTTACATAATAATTTATTACTGTTTTGTTCTTGTGTTACATAAATCCAGGTAGGTGGTACTTTTTTGGTGCGAAATTATCAATACATATTTTGATAAATAGATTTAATTACATATTTATTTTGATTTATTGTTAAAATGTAGATATTGTTAACAACTTTAAATAAAAGGCAGCATTGTTTTGCATGGCCTACGGCAAAATTTGGGATGATAATTATAAAAATTAGGATTTTTGTTGTTGTTTATTAAAATAGACCCATACTGTTATATATTTTTAAGAAGCTTTTAAAAGGATAAATCAATTTCTGGACAAATATACAGGGTGTCCCATTTAAAAATACACAACTTTGGGTCATATCTAAAAAATAACAACTCACATGAAAAATATGACTACGCTACTGGATCCAGCGTAAAAAACTGCATAAGCAGCAATTTTTCTCTTTGCGTTAAGTTAAAGGATAACCGAGATACGAGGGGGGTCTCAAAATGTACAATTTTCTATTTGGCCCTGTATCTCATAAATGAAGAAGGCTATGAAAATTTTGTTTACGGCTTCATGAGTTTCACAAAAAATTAGCTCAGGTTCGTGAAAACCGTAAGGTTCTATTTTCAAAAATAAGCGAGATACCCTGCTTTTGCAACCAAATCCGGACACCCTGTACACTACACCCACGTGTCGTTCAGTTTGGGGTGGTTGTTTACTTTTATTTTCGCGATTCTTTTGCAGTTTACTTGACTGTTTTGTGTTATATTTATTTATGATGTTGTTACAACTTTATTTGGTGTCGGATTTATTAATTTACATTATTGATGAATCCGATCACGGATGTGGTTTGCATTTTGTTGAAAAATCCATTTAATCGATGGAAGGAACAAGATCAGTGTTTTAATCGTCATCAAACAACAAACAAACAAAAGTATGCTTTATTGCCGCAGAAAAATTTTATGGACAAAGCAAAATATACCTAAAATAAGACAAATGGTTATGTAATAGTCGAATATTACAAAAATTGTTTTGCTCGCCTTGTTTACTAGTTTTCAATAAATATTCAGTGTGGAATAAAGAAGGATTTGCAGGTATGTTAAATATTTGAAGGTCTTTACATACACATGAAGACTAGGCGGAGCATTTAAAATGCGAATTAATGCTAAAAACATTTGTAAAAAATCAAAGCACTATAGCTGACACTTTAAAAGAAAATGCTAAACTATATAAAATACATTTTAACGAAAACGTCCGATTTATGTTCTTGGTAATTGACGCAGTTTTGTACCTTACAAAACAAGAGTTAGTCTTTCGCGGCCATGATGAGAGCAGCGAGTCAATAAATAGGGGGAATTTTAAAAAGCATTTAGGTTTATTAATATCGATCATCACAAAAAAATTAAAAATGTTTTTACTGGTGACTCGAAAACTATTCAAAACGAAATAATCAATTATTAAGTAAATTTAATTGAATGCATTTCTGATTATTTAAACGATCATGTAAAAAATGAAATAATGAACACACAGTTTTTTTCTGTGCAAGTGGATGACACCACTGATATTACACAAACCTCCCAGTGCTACATAATTTTACGATATGTTAATTCAGAAGGTTCAGTAGTCGAGGGAGGATTTTATAATGTCAGCTCTGATAGAACGTCGAAGAATTTATATTCTCTATTGGATGGATCAACTTTTGGACCAATCTGACTATAAACATAAATTAATAGGGCAATGTTACGAGGGCGCAAGTGTGATGTCTGGCCATCTAAATGGCCTTCAAAAAAAAAAGAAAAAGCGCCGCAGGCTGTATTTGTCCTGATGCAGCAAAGTTTAAAAATATTTCTAAATGTCGATTTTTTTTGCAAGCTTTAGTGGTATTCCCTCATTCTTTCATCACTCAGCCAAACGAACGTATGCTCTTACATCTGCATCTACGAGGCGTATACCAACAATTACAGAAACTCGTTGGTCTTCAAATTCGAAGTTAGTAAATGTGATTGTTCAAAAAAAATCGTTTGATATTCATTTTTGCATATCCAATATAAAACGCTGTCGTGAAGCGCCCTGTAAAAAAAGAAATTAACTTTTTAATACCATGTTTGATAAAGCAAATTCTATTACAGAAATAAATCATTACAAACGTGAGCGTGCTAAGCTTTCACGTGAAGAAATTAGGGCTAAGTATAGACCCCTTTTTTATGAAATATTGGACCATATTTTAATGGAAATAACACTAAGCTTTCAAGAGTCTGAAAAACTCACATTTTTATGTTTGGCAGATTTTGCAAAATTTTCCGAATATAGTTTAAATTTTCCGACTGGCCCGTTTGAAAATTTGTTACAGTTATATGGGGAAATATTTTCAAAAAGTCAACTACTTAAAAATAAGCTTGGTCTTATATCTGCCAATGACAGTAATTGGAATATATCGCTGCAAGAGCGAATGAAAAAAATTAATGAAAATAAAGATATTTTAACCAAAGCATATAAAGTGTTTTCTTTTATTTTGACAATACCGTCGACAAGTGCCTCAGTGGAAAGAAGTTTTTCTTGCCTTAAACGTGTAAAAACTTATTTAAGAAATACGATATCTCAAAAAAGACTTACTTACTTCTCTAGGCAATAATTAAATTCAAAAGGAATGTCTGGAGGAGATTAGGGCAACTCATCCATTTTATAGGAGGAGGAGAATTGATTTAGTATTTAAAATTTAGGTAAGTCGTAAAAAAATATTCTACCCCTTCCACATATAAAAAAATTCTGGAAAAAAAATTGCGGTATTTTCTTGCTTTATTGCACTTCACTTACTTTTTCACACGCGAGCCGCCACTGACATACATATGTACAACTTAAACTACATCAAAGAGGTTAATATAACATTAAAAAGCTAATAAGATTTTCTCAAAATTGAAGAATAATAATTATATAAAATATACAATGTTACATAAATTTAGATTGATTCTATTCTTGCTATCGGAATCTGCAAAAATCAAGAATTTTGTTATTGTATCATGTATTGAATTTGGCAGAAAGTTTCAATGCCGAAGTGAGAATTTTGGATCTGGGACATTTCAGTGTAGATTTTAATAAAGTAGATGATAGTTATGGTAAAACAGATGTTAACTCAACTATTTTTTTCTTTTGGTTTCACCTAGCTCATACACAGCCCAACTCTTGAAAAGTGAATTGCTTAGTTAATATTTTTATTAATTTTGAAATAAATGGGGTTCAAAATGGAGTGTTCTGATCGTAAGGCTCAGATTGTGAAAGTGGGATTTGTCTCAATGGGAGTGCAGATCTATAAACGTATATATAATCAAGATAAACATGAAACCTTTTCTAATTACCTTTCACCAGAAAGTGTGTATGTGTTTTCAAGAGATTACTTACCAACCTGTGCTTTCCACTAAAATTAAATAATAACTGGGGCCACATAAATTTAATATAAATGGTTAGGTTACTGAAGAGGTTAGGGCAGTAAAGCAAACAGTTATGTTATGCTATGAATGCTTTTGTTGGAGTAAAAACTTCTTCATGAAACCACTTGTTCCGACTTTCTTCGTCCTTTGGAAACCCAACAAATGAAGGTCCTTTTGGATAGTATCCATTGCAGTGAGGTACACAATACATAAAGGGCATCGTTCTAAATTAAAAGATTTCTTTGCAAATCCACTTTTTATTAGAATTCAAGTATTAATCTCACTACCACAAACTTCTATTTTGACGAAAGTTTTTTCTAGCACCAGTCTCAAAACTAATAACACTAACACAAATATGTAGAGAAATAGTTAAAAACTATAATGGTTTAATTTATTTGAAAAAAACGAATGCAAAAAACACACTGTAAACAAATTTACAGATAAAGTCGAATGCGGTCTTATCGTGCGAGTCCAAAGTTCACATTATGAATCAAATCAGAAAACACAGTGAATACCAAAATGTTGAGTGATTCTTTTATCGAGCTATTAAATCTCGATCGGCTATTTACAAATATACAGGGAGAAAGAAAATAGTTTTTTTTTATTATATTACGCAATATTATTGAAATAGCAACTTAATATTATTTTATATATTAAATGCCGAGGGACTAAATAAGAAAATTCGCTAAATATGTATTTGGTTAAAATTTTTTGGTTGTCAAAAACAAAAATACACAAAATGGCAAGCGCCTTAAGTGGAACAATCAGGATGTTCTGTTTATTAATTAATTAACACTTAATGAAAATGAGATTTTTTATCTATCACCAAAAATTATGAGCCTCGCTTGACCTAAAAATCTAACCATTTATACAGTGTCATTTATTTAAATGCGGGCAACTCCTGTGCAAAGAAAACTTGTTTTTTTTTGTATTGTGACAACAAAAAAATTTTATTTTGCAAAAATATTTTACACTTTTGTTAAAAACACAAGATAATTAGTTATTACTTCCCTCGTGAGATTTTTTCAGATCTTTACGTTTAAGGGTCTCTAGATGCCGGAAAACATGTTTTCTCAATTCCGTCTGTCTGTAGGTATAGCTAAAATTAGGGGCCATGCATGCGAATATATATATATATATATATATATATATATATATATATATATATATATATATATATATATATATATATATATATATATATATATATATATATATATATATATATATATATATATATATATATATATATATATATATATATATATATATATATATATATATATATATATATATATATATATATATATATATATATGTTTTCATTCCGGGTGTACATCCGTTCACTACTGTCGTTCTGAAAAGAACAGTTTTGCTGACGCTTCGCCAAGTTCGTTTTCGTTTTGGCCAGTCTCTATTCGGACGCGAGAAAGAAAGCTTCGAAAATGGCAAAACTGTTCTTATTATTTTGCTTATTTTAAACACGCTTTAAAATTGGAACAAGTATTCTATATTTATTTATTTATTGGGGGCAAGTTTTGTTTACCTGAAATGGGTTATTTGGAAAAAAAATATTTGATTGCCTTCTAGAAGCCCTTCTTAACAACGGAAATGAAAAATTTTCCTGCGGAAATGCGTCATTTCCATTGTACACCCTTTTTTTTTTTTTTAATTTAGAAGCTTGCGGGATCTTGGAGCGAATAGGGGTGCTGGGTGGGGTAAAAATACTTTAAAGGGAAAAGAAATCTTTTCTAGAAGCGTTTCTTAACAACGGAAATGAAAAAATTTATTGCAGAAACGCGTTATTTTCATTTTCATACACAGTTTAGTATACCTGAAATCAGTTACATGAAAACTTTGCTTGGCATCTCATCCCAAATGCTTTCCCAAGCACCAAAATGCCAAAATGTTACTGCGGAAATTTGTCGTTTTAATTTTCCGACAAAATTTTGTATAGTTTAGTTTACCTGAAATCAGTTACATAAAAAAGAAGCTTTGATTTATATTCTAAACTTTTTCCTCAAGATAAAAATGTAAAAATTTGTCTGCGGAAATTTGTCATTTACATTTTTCACGGAAATTTTGAGCGCTTTTCCAGGGCGCGGCACGATTGCGGACGAAACATTAGTATTCAGTTTTTCACAAAATGAAGTGAGGGCACGATTGCGGAATGTAAAAATAACGGCTGAACGCATCGTATTGTCAGCGACATTTTATACCCGTATACGTGACAGCCCGAAATTTTTTTTAGATAATCTCAATAATTTGTCTGAGTCACGAAGTTTCATATAAGTATCTGTCTGCATATCTTTGAGAACTTCAAGGAATATAAACAAAGAAGGATGATCCTTTCTTGAGTCAGGCAATCGAACAAATATATACGAGCATTCCGCAATAATGCCATCGATTATTTTGCCTCCATCCGCAATCATGCCTTCGTTTTCGTTACTTAAAAAATGTAGAAGAATTTAGAATGTAAATCAAAGTTTTTTTTTGTGTAACTGATTTTAGATATTCTAAACTATACAAAATTTCCGCAGAAAATGAAAATGACAAATTTTCGCAGACACATTTTAACATTTTCGTGCTTGGGAAAGAGTTTGGGATGAGATGCAATGCAAAGTTTTCATGTAACTGATTTCAGGTATACTAAACTGTGCAGAACGGAAATGACGTATTTCCGCAGCAAAATTCTTATTTTCCGTTATTTAGAAAAGCTCCTAGAATATGTAAAACTAGATACTTTCCTTATAACCAATTTCAGGTAAACGAAACTTGAGCCATTTAGGGGATTGCCTACAAAATGACAAATGTACTAAAAAAGTAAGCAAAAAAATGGTGACAAATCTAATAAAAACATTTTTAAATTAAAATTCACTGGCTACTATCCAGGAGCCAGTGGCAAAAGCTCTTAGAATCGGTATAAGGAAGGCACAGAAACTTGTGCATGAAAAAAAAAACATAATTTACTTCTGAAGAAGATTAAGAAATGTACACGAAAAAATCCAAAGGCAAAAGACTAAGTTACAATGCAAAAATGGATATTCATAATGAAATTTATGATTTATACACGTCAAAGACTAATATAATCATTCAGAAACTTTTTAATATTATAGACTAAAAAATATCATCATCACTTAAAAAGTCCTCATCTTCTGAGTCGTCCTCAAATGGCGCAATGATCATTGGTGCTATTTCGACATCTAGAACTCGTTCTCGATTCCACCAATCCTATATTAATTTCTCCGTATGTTCCACAGATTTCTTCCAGTACTCCGGCGTAATATAATTTGATGAATCTTGCCAAACAATTTGCACTTCATCTGATGTAAGACCATCGTTCACGTGTTTTTTGTAAAATGATTTTGCCCCAGCCCATATTAATTCTATTGCGTTAAACTGGCAATGGTATGGCGGCAGTCGTAAAACCTCATGTTCATTTCCCCGTAATATTTCATCTACGGCATATATTGTTGGTTTTTTAATTGATTTTGCCATTAAAAGAAGTTCTAGTTTCAGCATATTGAGTAAAGGATTTTGTTTTTGTTTTATTAGCCAATCATGAATATCACTTTTCTTCCAGTATGAAGTAGGTTGTTTATTTAAGATTTTTGGATGATAAGATGCATTGTCCAGAATGATTAAAGATGGAGCATCTAAATTTGGAATCAGTTGTTCTTTTAACCACTTTTCAAACAGTTCACAGTTCATAATCGTGGTAGTCCATACTTTTGGATGTTGAAGAAAACAGTATACTTGCACCTGGGAGAAATCCTGTTGAAAAACCTGCATGCAAAATGATGAACCGTTTTCCCGTCCCACATCCGTTTTTTCTCTTGACACTTTTTACAGACTCGTCCTGCCAAGATTTTGAACCACTTCCATTAGAAAATATCCAAGTCTCGTCTAAAATACCATTTTTTCTAAATTTTAAATTTTAATTAACATTTTCCGCGTATTTCTTTAAAAACTGGATACGCTGATCTTCGATTACAGTCCTTTTTATATCGAAAACCCAACATTTTTATTAATTTTGGCAACGATTTTAGTCCAATTTCCAATATGCCTCGATTTTTTAAAGCTTCTTTTAAAACTTGAAGGGTTATATTAGTTTTTGATGTGTATAAATCGTAAATTGCGTTACCAACATCCATTTTTACATTGTCGCTTCAGTCTTCTGTCTTTGGCTTTTTTCGTTTTAATTTCTTAATCTTCTTCGGTAGTAAATATGCTTTTTTTCGTGCACAATTTATCTGCACAGTCCTTATACCGATTCCCAGAGCTTTTGCTACTGTCTCCTGGATATTGGCCGGTGAACTTTCATTTTCTAATATTTTATTAGATTTAATACCATTTTTTTCGCTTGTGGATGCAAAAAATCCGAAAATTGTTTTCTATTACTCATTTTGTCACTGACTTGTCAATCTGACTTTGAAGTGACAACGCTCAAAGATTTTTGCAACTGCTGGTATTTATATGTGTATCCTCTTTTTTCATATAAAAATATCATGGG
Source organism: Kuschelorhynchus macadamiae (assembly GCA_030620095.1). Classification (NCBI taxonomy): domain Eukaryota; kingdom Metazoa; phylum Arthropoda; class Insecta; order Coleoptera; family Curculionidae; genus Kuschelorhynchus; species Kuschelorhynchus macadamiae. Next base: position 467,378 of record JAUTXW010003297.1, read on the forward strand.
TCTGTCTAATTCATCTTCCGGATTTTATGTAGAGTAGGTATATGATTACACGTAATAAAAGAAAAACAAACTTAAAAAGTTTGTCGTTGATAAATCGTATGACCCGCACGATAACACTGCTTTTGACTATAGCAGTTAACTACAAAAATTAACTATTAGTGATGACTCATCGCAAGCTGTCAACGGCCGTTTGCAGGCCTTTTAGTAGAGACGGTGTTGGACACTCTCGCTCTGTCAACCTTAATATGACAGAATTTACTGTCAACGAGATGTATTTTCTGTAATTTATTAATTTTACTTTTATTTTTTCTATTTGCGATTTTACATAGTATATACCCTTTGATTATACTTAGAATATACCACAGATATGTCTCGCAGCACAGTAGGCTGGCATAGTAATTATTCTTCTTCTACCGATGGGAAAAGTTACAGTAGAAGCCCTAGTAGTAAAAGTGGCTTAAGTGGCAGGACAACCAGAACTTCCAGTTATGCTTCGACTGGAACAACTAAAACCTGTCTCACAGAGGGCTCCGACGAAACATCGATAGAGTTGATCGAAGTTTTAAACTGTTTAAAAATTTTTGCGATCATCATTACTTTACTTGGCGGAGCTATCCTGGCGTTAAGCATACATTTGTTCAGAAAGGAGTAAGTATTTTATCAGTAATTTAGCATTATACAGGGTAAACAATTGTTATTGAGGGTCTTGTAAACAATTAAACCCACGGAATTTGATAATTTTTTAATATAAAATAGAAAGTTTACCTTCATTTAACTGTTTTAAGAAAATAAAAGAAATGGATGAACCACTTTTTCTATTAAAAAAACCAAAAAGAAATTCGATATTTTCACTGTGTTCCAATGCGTCATATTCGTTAATATGACAATTTGAAGAAAGGCTATCTTGCATTGTTACCAAATTTACATTATTCTATGGAGCTTAAATTTATCATATTTGTCTTCCGACAGTAACGCATTTGGACCCCTGTGCCGATCCCAAATATTAGACTTTCGCCAGTGATGCACTTTGCTGTCGTTCGCCTTTTATATTAGAGCTTTAATGATGATGCCTACGACGCCTAACCTGATGCTAACCCGGTACCAATCTACCTAGTGAGGTCAACACTAATCAACAGGCGGGTGCATCACTGGCGGAGGCCTAACATTCGACATCGGCCCCCTGGGCCGATGCCGAATGTTAGACTTTCGCCAGTGATGCCCTGCACTGTTGTTCGTCTTTTAGGGCTTTAACGATGGTGCTAACCCGGTACCAATCCACCTAGTGTCTTCGCTCTCCTGCTGGTACCGATCCACAACCCACAAATGCATTTTGTTTTTCTTATATAATTTATATAGATCATATATAAAACAAACTTGGCAACGTAACATCCCCAGCACACTGGATTTCCGTCCAACAGACAACACTCTCGCTCTCTCTTTATTTAGCAGCTGTAATTATGTTTAAAAACATTTAATAATGTTTAATATAACAATTACTTCTAACTTTTAGTTGCAAATAATCATTTTTGTGTTATAAAGCATTATAATGGCCGCGTTCACCCGCCTGATCGCTCGTTGGCTATCGATCATCAAAGTAGCGCTCAAATAATATCAATGGTTTGAACGGTTTTTAGAGATTTCGAGCGCAGAAAATATTTCTTGACCTTAACCTTGATGAGAATGAGAATATGGGACAACGGGAACAAGGAAGGGGTGAAATTAAAAGATATATGATAGTAAATGTGTTTGTATAATATATTTTGTATTTTGGGTTAAAAAAAAAAAGATTAAAAAATCTGTTATCGCCTTGGTGTATTTTTATATTATACAATTATTGCGGATAATGTTTACATTACATGCCGCCATCTCGTTTGTTATGTCAGCTGATCGTTGCTCAGTTAAGTAGCAAAAATAAAATACGATACAAAACATGGCGTCTGCTCAACGACCCGCTATCAAAGTAGCAATAATAAATAGCTCGTTCATGGTGTCGCTCTCAGAGCGATCACTAAGCGATCAGGCGGGTGAACGCGGCCAATATAATTAGTCTTTTAGGTAGTTCATAAATTAAGTTTGTGAAAAATATGTTTTTAGCGATACGCCAAAAACAAGTTCAGCGCAACCTTCCGAAATCTTAGTTTTTTTGAATATAATTTGAAAAAGTCCCTCATCCATAAATTTCTATGTATAGGAATTATTTTAAAAAGGTAATCTTTCAAATGTATATTTTAAATTTGTTAAATTCCATGGGTAAAATTCTTTACAAGAGCCAGTTATTGACTTTTTAGCAATCCAGTAAAAATACTAACTTTAAATGTGGAGTAGTATAACCATGGAATGTTTCGATAAGTAATATAAAGTGTTATTTGTATTTTCCGAGAAAATGTCTATACTTTGGAATACCTGAAATCAGCAACATGGAGATGTTGCTTTGTTTGCCATTCCAAACCCTTTTCATACGTAAAAATGCAAAACATTTTTTGCGGAAGTGCCTCATTATATTGTTTTTTCTAGGAAATCAAGATTCTGAATATAAAAATGAAAATACTAGTGGCGGCTCGTGGTGAATTATATTGGGAGGTCAATAACACATTTAAAAATATTTAAAATAAAAATAAATATCTTTAAATTGAGTTTTACATTATTTTGAAGGTCAGGTCTACTATTTGTTCTCTAGAATTGGAAAAATGCTGAATGACACGTTCGTTAAAATTGCACGCACATTTCTTTTATAAACGATTTCTGGATACTTAACATTGCTAAAGCGGATAGTCTATTTTGGCCCAACTCCTCAACAAAATTTATAAGCCCTCGAAAAACCCCTGGATTTTCAGATAAAGCCGTTTCATCATGGCCACGTAGTACCAGCTCGAATGCCCCACAAAATTTTACACAATCTATAATTTTATTTAAAATATAACGATTTTTGGATACATTTTCATTCAAATCTCTAAGGGATTTTCTATAAGCTGTGTCTAGCTGAGTGCGAATATCAACATTTCCTACCGTAGCTAAAGTTTACTGAATATAATATAAGTTCCCGCACTTCGACGAAAATTCCGATCTACCTATACCATTCCCCTCGCCGCAGTTGGTTCCCGGCAGTCCACCGTTTTCAGATGTGCGAGGCGCTGGTGTGTACACAGTGGATTTTGTTTACGATTAACATATTGTCGGTTGTTTGTACGTGGTAGACCAATAAAATACCCGTCGAATATTGTTCTGTGGGTAGTTGTTTTTCAAACCGTGGCACGGCGGTCAATATGCGATAATTAGCAGGACAAAAGTCTGATTTTTATTTTTTTATTATTGCGTCAATTTTTGCGTAGGCGGCTTAGAAATAATCTAAATAATACCATAGCAACTGGGCAAGTCCTGACATATATTGAAACGTAAGCTTTGACATGTTAAAGTTGTCACAATTTTCATTTAATCAAGGCAGATTATTTATTTATTTTGTGTAGGAAATCAATTGAAAAATTATTTAAAGGTCTAATTAATATTTATTGTCACTCATCTGAAAAATGAATAACGAAGCATTGAATGGTAAGTTTTTGTTGAATATTTTGTTTATTTGTCTCAGTTACATATAAAAAACCTGTCTTTCAAAAACTCTACATTTTATAAAACAAAAAATAATAATTAAACATTTCAAGGTGCAGCAAATAAAAGTTTTATAAGATTTCACTTACATTTACAAAAAATATATTAAAATAAACCTTTATAAATATATTTTATCATATGTTGAAACCAGCTAGTACCAGCTGTTATAGTTATGAATTTTTTTAGGAGCTAATGCTACTCGTGTTAAAAGGCTGAACGTGTACGATTTTTTGAAAAGGCATAATTTTATATCAAATGCAACTAGTCCCCACGTTTTAACGGCTGTTTTTAATTATGTAAATGCTAAAACTATAGAAGTAAGCTCGTCTACTAACACGGAAAAGTTAATCTTCGATCAAATTAAGATATTTTGTCTCAATTTGGTAACTAGATGGAAAAAATGTCATCAGTGTGAAAAGCGATTTTTAAAAAAATACTCTACATGGCTCCAAAAATATTTAATAAATTCCGATAATGATGAACAAGTTAACTTAAAATTTGGTCGGCCTGAAAAATGTTTTACCGAAAGCAGTGTGAAAACGAGAAAAAGAAGAGTGTCGTCTTTGGCAAAATCGAAATCCCCTGAAGAACTTGCTTTGGCTACCCAACTGAGTTACAGAGCACAAGGTAAAAGAAAAATCGCCAAACAAATAGAAGAAATTACACATTCCGATTCTTCAACAAAAAAAACTTCTCCCGATAGTGCAACTACTGTAAAACCATATACGCCAATGGAAGCCTTAGCCCTGATAGTTGATCTGAAATTAACAAAACATCAGTACATTTCAATGCAAAAAGGGGCTGCTGAAAGAAATGCAAATTTGTACCCACCTTACTATTTAGTTTTAAAAGCAAAAAATGAATGTTATCCTAATAATATAAATATATTGGAAAATTTTGCCGAGGTAAAACTGCAGAGTTTGCTTGATCACACCTGTCATCGTTTAGTCCAAGTACAAGATGAGGTATTTTGTCAAACTTTTCAAAGCACTCAAACCATTGTCAATTAAATTGTAAATGGGGTTTGGATGGTAGTGGTGGTCAAGCAAACTATAAACAAAACTTTTCAGAGCCATATGGCAGCATATCTGATAGTGACGTCCTTTTAACAACATTAGTGCCTCTGAATCTCGTGTACAAAAACGAAAATAATAAAGAAGTTATCATCTGGCAAAATCCTAGAACATCTTCAACAAGGTTTTGTAGGCCTATTAAAATTCAATTTATTAAAGAAACCGCAGAAGTAATTTCTTCAGAAGTAAACAATATAAAATGTCAAATCTCAGATCTCAATCCAACTAAGGTAATAACTTCTTTAGGCCACAAAATCATTATAAATCATGTTTTATGCCTAACTATGCTGGATGGAAAAGCTTGTAACGCTGTAGTCAAAAATTCTTCGTCTCAAACATGCTATATCTGCGGTACAAAGCCAAAAGAAATGAATAATTTAAGTCAAATAAAAAATAGGCCGTTAAAAGACAACGCGCGTGAATTGGGTTTATCTACTTTACATGCCCATATAAGATTCTTTGAATGTGTGTTACATATTTGCTATAGACTAGGAATTCAAAAGTGGCAAATTCGAAAAAACGATAAGGTAGCATTTGAGACAAGAAAAAAAGAGATAATAGATAAATTAAAATTAGAGCTAGGGATTTTAGTAGATGTAGTTAAACAGGGATATGGAAGTACAAACGATGGCAATACTGTTCGGAGATTTTTTCAAAATTTGGAGAAGGCAAGCGAAATTACTGGAATAGATAAAGACCTTCTTAACCGCTTTAATGTAATTTTACAAATTTTATCCAGTGGCTTTTCTATTAAAACAGAAGAATTTAGAGTATATTTACATGAAACTGCCGAGCGATTTGTACTTTTATATCCCTGGTACTACATGCCTGCTTCCGTACACAAAATATTGTTACATGGAGCAGACGTTATTAGCTCATTCGATCTACCAATAGGGCAATTATCGGAAGATGTTCAGGAGGCAAGACACAAAGAATACAGACATTTCAGAGAACACAATACTAGAAAGATGTCCAGACTTGAAACAAACACAGATCTCTTACACATGTTCCTAATAACATCAGATCCAGTAATATCTAATATCAGAAAATTACCTAGTAAAAAAGATAGTGTTTTGTCTCCTGAAGCATTGCTTTTTCTTAAATGTCCAGATTAATGTTTAGTTATAGATTATAGATTAGTTTCAACACTAGCGAAAATTCAAATATCAATACTGACACAAATATTATTGATGTTGAACTAGTCAACTATTTTATAGCAGTTTCAAAACGGTTTTCGTACGCGTTGGAAATAATCTTATAGTTCGTTAAACCTGCAAAAAATTATGATATTACAAAAGTTCTTTATTTTGTTTTTTCTTTGTTAGTCAAGCATTATATTTGAATTAATATTTTATGTTTTTAGTTTATTCCTTTATTCTTATTGAAAACAAAACAATCGGTAATCTTCGTGCATTCAATTATCAAGTGAGTATTATACTGTAGAATACTTAAAATCAGGAAAAAAATGCTTATTTCCTAAATTATACAGTATGCGAAAACACATTGACTTTTTGTACGCACTATATACCTAAATTAATTTAAGTGATATTACTGTTTTACTACTTTCCGATGTTTGCTATTAAAACTGTTTTTCATAATTTGTAGACTTAGGCCCAAATTATCCATCGTTTGTTAACTTTACCAAAACGATAATTGTCATAGAAACGATTGTCTCAACAATAGTTTCCAATACAATTATCCTCTTGGTAAATTTAACAAACAATTGATAATTTAGGCCTTAATCATAGTAATTTTCAAATAAGTAATGTCAAATTTTATTAAGTTAAATGTACCTTAAATTTATTTATAAGTTTATTTAAAGGTAAATGTAGAGCCTCTTATTAATTTTTTTTACTAGTGCCTATTTTTAAACACCCTGTAGATATGGTAAAAATGAATTTCAACTTTCAACATTATATAAAACATATTTTTGATTAAAATAACATACAAAATTTACTGCTTTTTTATTTGTTTTGCAATATTTACTTCTGTCCTGCTAATTTTCGCATATTGACCACCGTGCGTGGAGGTGGATTATCGTTTTTTCGCTGTCCAAAGAATGAACATATTTTGGAATATAAAATTATAACATTATAGTTTTTGTGCAATTTTAAAAATATTAAAAAATATATGAATATCCTTTGTATAGTACCCATTTTTTTGGTATTTAAATTGAAATATAATATCTCTGCAGATGTCAAGCTTGGAAGTCGCATTTAGGGTTTACTGGGGACCACAAATATGCAGACATTAATTCTGAGTTGTCCTATCAAAAAAAATTAGGATTTGCAGCCCTTATTTTACGGTCGAGAGCCTTATGTCACCTTTAAAGCAACGCCTCCAGTACAATGCGATTCCCACATTATACGTATCCAAAAAGTAGCTAAAATTTGGGGGGTAATATCTCCAGTGTGTCTGATTTTTCCGGAAAAAATCCGAAAAACTAGTTTGTAAGGAATTTGTTTCATAAATAGTGTATGAGCACTATTGCTTTTAAAAATCCGAGCCGAAGACGAAGATTTTTACTTCCCTCGTAAAAGGGAAGTATTGTAATGGTGAAAAATCACCCTCCGAGATTTTTTCAGATATTTACGTTTCAGGGGGTCTCTAGATACCGACAAACATGTTTTCTCCATTCCGTCGGTCTCTGGCCGTTCCCTGTATAACTAGAAAACTAGGTACTTATCCAATTGACTTCAAATTTTGGTCAAAAATTAATGGTCATTATGAGATAATCTGGTAGCATTTTGGTGAAAATCCAAAATGGCTGTAAAAATGGCGGCCTAGTAAATTGTTAAAAAAAATATTACTAAAAAACTACACTTCAAATCTTGCACAAAGTGTTACGTAGTAATCGACGGGTAGAATTTTGGTACGATTCCGAGATGGCGTAACAAAATGGCGATCTAATAAAATATTTAAGTAAGAATTAATTTTGGTTTAGAAGTTAACTGTTAAAATTGTGAAACGAATATAAGATGGCGAAACAAAATGGCGGTTAAATTATTACTTCTATATCTCTAAGAGATAGAAAACTATAATATCGGCAAAAAGAAATTTTTTTTTTCGCTAAATTGATTTAAAACGACCCAAAAAGTGTAAAAACATAATTTCGGCGAAATCTATTTTCTGTCTGTCTGCTAGTTTGTGATAAATTTCAAAGGAATAATTGTGCTATCGAGTTTAAATTTGGTATTTAGGTAGTAATCCATATGGTATTGAGTAAAATCGGTTAACGAGAAGGGGGTGAAGTGAGGGATTAATTGATAAAAAAGCAACAATTTTTTGTTAAAATTCCGTAATATGCTTTTTTATGGGTTTTGGGGTACTCAGATTTGAATCATAACACTTTGGTAAATAATAAGGGATAAGGAAAATAATAAATATAAAAGGGTTTTGTGTTGTTCTTGCAGCAAGAACAAGACAAGAACAAGAAATTTGCAAGAGTCTTGTGAAACACTACATATGCAACTTAAGTCCAATTTGAATCAGCAAAATTTAAACCACATCAACTTGAAATGGTGAATATAAAGGGTGTCCCATGAAATTTTGACTAGGGAATATCTCAGTTGATGTACAAAATAGAATAAAGTGTCATTCATAAGATACATGGTCTTAGCATAGCTTTGATCATACACTTCAGCTCACAATTCACAAAGCCATAGCAAATCAAACTTCTTTTCTTTTTTAATCAGACACCCAGTGCATTTGTTGTATTTTGGAAAATTTATTCGGAAAGCAGTTGGGTAATATCATATTTTTTCCTATATTTACTTATACATGGTTTCAATGGTTGAAGTTGTCCATGCATACTTCAGAATGTGTACTCTTTAGCACCCTGTATAAGCTAAACCAAAAAATATGGAGTTTTCGAATTGGCTTTTAAATAAGCTTAACAAAATAAAACGAATATACTCTGTGTCTTATTAAAAATAGAAAGATTGGTTTGCTACGGTTTTGTGAGCTACCCCGTATGATCAAAGTCGTGTTTAAATTATGCACCTCATGGATCGCATAGAAAGTCCTTAAGACACTATAAAAATGCACATATAATTTTAATTTTTTATTCCAGAAACGTGAAAGTCATAAAAACAGTTGTGCTCTGACGTGATGCATAAGTAAATTTTGCAAACATTACAAAAAAATTTGGTTTTTTATTACAATTTTTCTGCTTACAGCGCATAGAATTTTTAATTTTTACCAACTCAGGCAAATGCATTTTCTGAGTTTTTTGGGTCGGGCTGGATCTTGGTGAATCATAACCGGCTAGGTTGTTCCTTGTTTTTAATCTTGTGAAGCTGGTAGTTTCAGCATTGGCATTTGGGTCATCTTTTAACAAGCAGTCAGCAACTTCAAGTTTAAATTCAAGAAATTTTAAAATATCCTTTTGCCTGTCACCTAGTTTTTGTCGGTCTTGACGATACAAAATCCAAGAGTTAGCTATTGCTAAATCAAAAAGATGAAAGATGGTTTTCACAGTCCATTTTTTAGTTCTTGCGGACATCCTGTAGTAGCTTATCATCCTGTCTATAAGATCGATGCCCCCCATGGAATCATTGTAACATTTAATTATGTGGGGTCGCGGAACTTGAATGTATTTAGATTCTTTTTTACACCATCTTTTGCAGTTATCTACAAGTTGCTCTCCTAGTTAAGTGGAACTTATAAAAATTGGCTTTTGATCAAACCATTGCACGACGTTGATTTGGTCATCATTCCTAACCGTTTGTTCAGTGAAACCCCTAGGAAACTTTTTTACAATTTTTTCCGCAGTTAAACGCACCGCAGCAGGTATCCTTGATTTCATAATTGTTCCCGTGAACAAAATCTTTTTTTCTGTCAAAAGATACTCTAAGAGAGGAATTGTTGTAAAATAGCGGTCCATAAACACATGAGAACCTGGCCTTAAAGAATTTGTCAAACGAATTACAGCACTAGGTCCCACTCCTAAGTCAACATCACAAGCTTGAAGTAAAGTTCCTTTGCCCTGGTAAATTTCAAAGTCTAACACCAATCCTTCTGGTGTAGCACAAACAAAATTTTTGAGGCCTTCAAGATTAGGTTTGCCTCTGACAAATTGCTTAATCTTACATACACCGGTGAAAGGAATCATTTGCTCATCTATAGCTACTATGGGATGGCGTTCCAAGGATAAACAAGTTTTTTTTATTTTATCTATTAGTGGCCTTACTTTCCACAACTTATCTTCTTTTTTCTTTTCCTCTGGAACATCATTGTCTACGACAACTTTTAAATGACTTCTGATCTTAAAAAACCTTGTCCTAGTCATATTTTTAGTTATTTTTTCTACTCTGGTGAGGGCAGCCCAGTACATTTTAATTTGCGGAAACTTTAGGCATGACATCAGAACTGAAATTCCAAGACACTTTTTAACTTCTTCAACTGTTAAATTCATAGGTTGATTGTGCTCGGCGAAATATTTGAGACTGGTACAAGCGCAAATTTCCTCTGCATCAGAATCTTCGAAATACATTTTAAAATAGTCGAAAACATTCCAGTCCTTTCGTTCAAAACTGGTGTCCCTCATCTCAGGCGTATCGATATTTAATGGTTGAAATCTATCCACTTTTTTCCATGAAGTTCGTCCCCAACGACGTCTTAGAACACTGAGAGGCACATTCATTTGTGCATCAGATTCAGATGAATTATCTGAAAGATGCTCTTCGTCGTCTTCCATTTCAACATCGTCTTCAAAAACATTATTTTCTTCGAATGGTAATTCCTGTGCATTGTCACCGCCGGCACCGCTGTCAAAGTTCTCAGTGGCCTCACATTCGGAATCATCCAAGTCGTCATCAAATCCTTCAATATCAGATTCTTCCAAACAAGCCAAAATTTTTTCATCATCTTCTCCAAAACGAAGATACTTTTTAGAGCCGAAAATTGCTAAAAATTAAAAAAAAATGAGAATAAAAAAATTTTAAGGTTATAAAAAAAATGCAGGCAGGAAGACTTGGTGTCCATTTAAATATACACGTTTTTTTTTAACGTAGAGAATGCAAACAGTTTTTAAATACAATAAACAGTACTTAGACAGCAAGATCAACCCCCTCTACTACTAATCCTATGTTTTTATTTATTTGTTTTTACGTAAAATCATAAATACTTACTATCTAGCGTTTGTTTGCCAAAGGCACTCATGTTTACTTAGTCACAGCTGATCACCGAGTATGAAATGTAACGTATTTTACTACAACTGTTGCATAGATGGCGGTACTAATATGTCCATTTGAATGAACAATTGGATTCTAAAGTATACAATAAACAATTAGCTTAATAATAGGCGAAAAATCTATGGTCCATTTAAATGAATGCTGGATCTCAGGAGGATAAACAAATAAGATTAAGAACTCATTTCTTACACTGTTATAACTTTTATAGTTTACCGATAAAAAAACTTAGAACAAAAAGGCACATGCTTTTGTATTACCGGCTTAATTTAGCTAAAACTTCTACTCTCCATTAAAAATCAATATTCCAGGAAGGGAAATATTTACGTATTCGGACACCAGAAAGTACCTTTCGTAAACGTTAGAAAAATCCCGGCTATTGCATTATGACATGGCAATGCTTGTTATTAACGTATAATATTATACCATTTATAAATAAAACAATGTAAAAAATGGTGATGCTTTTCGATTGTGATATTTTTCTTTTCTCCATCTCGTAGGAATAGTTACGTCCATAGAACGGATTTTTAAACATCACATTAATTTCCTTAAATTTTTATTTAAATTAATGACTGTCGGATACTAGTAATAAATATTAAACTTTATTACTACTATTATTTTACTATTGAACACCGCCTGACATCGCCTTCCCCACAATATACAACTGAGGAGAAAACGATTAAATTTTTTATTTTATTACTCTAATCTCCCCTGGAAGTTTTTTGTTCAGGGCGGCGCGGCACGGGCTTTGTCCCAGTCGACAGGCTTGTCTAGCCCGTTCGACAAAGTTCCGACTCGGAGTGAAGGAACTTATATATTATATTTAGTAAACTTTGCCGTAACATAGTTTACCGAACATTTCATGTGATCTGCAGAAAACGCATGTTTTTTTATTTTTCCTTTTAAGTATTTTAAGTCTTTAACACCGGTTTTGCACCATAATGGGTTCTTAGAAAACAACAAACAAACATAACAGTAAAATGAGTTAGAGAATTCACAACCACATATCCAATTAGCTAAATCGTACATACTTTTGCGAAAGTTTCGATGAACCTCCTTATTTTTGTCTTTACTAGTTTATCGTATACTAAGTTCTGGCAAAGGGCGACCACTTACCTTGAATTCGGTTATTTTCTCAAAATTAAGTTCGTTAGCACTCTTGTTGTTTAATTTTTTGCACTACCGCCATTTTACCATTAGCATTAAAACATTAAACATAGACCATCTTGAAATTGGTTATTTTTGCAAAATTATGTTCGTAAGCACTTCTTAGTTGTTTATTTTTTTACACTACTCACTACCAACATTTTATTTCCTGTATATTTCCAACTCATACATGGATCATAAAAAAATATATATATATTACAAAAAACAGTATATAAATCAATTTTTATCGATTAAAAACGTCCGAAACAATATCGAGTTAAAATATAGACCAATTTAACTTCCGCATGCCGACGTGATGCCGCGACCGATCGATCGAATTATGAGAAGAGACCGGCTGATGACCCAAATCGCGATTTCATATTCCATTTGCCATCACGTTCGGCTGCCGCTCGCTATGGAAGAGCCGCCACTGGAAAATACATCTATATTATTATAAAGAAATCGCGCGGGAACGCGCTATCAAAATTCCCAGCTTATATTAAAAGTAGGATTTTTTTTAACAAAACATGTACTGTTAGGTTGGTCTATCTCGTTAGGTGTTAGGTTAGTCCAGGTTCGTCGATAAAACCATCGTTAAAGTCATAAACCACCATTTAAGTTATAAAATCAGATTAATTTTTTAAATTCCTTATTCAGAAGGCTTTCCGAAGCAAAAAAAAATGTGTTACGAATGTATCACATTTCAGTGAAAAAAAAAGTAAAAATAAATAAATAAAAAGATAAAATAAAGTTTGGGAGTTTCCGTAAAGAAATTTTTTAATTTGCGGCAATCAGGCGCTTTATGGAAGCTCAAAAAATGTTTGGTGAATATATGACATTTCAGATAGGGCTTACAAAATGTCCTCGGAAAATGGAAATGACGTATTTCGGCAGGAACATTTTTTCATTTTTATGTTTAGAAAAATGTGTAGAATGCAAAGCAAAACAAAGTTTCCATGTAAACGGTTTTAGCTATTCTAAAGTCTGAAAAATGTAGATGAGATTTCTTCTGAAAAAGGAAATGGCGTATTTCCACAAGGTTGTTTTTACATTTTTATGTCTAAAGTATGGAAAGTATACAGGTAATTGGAATGAGATGCAAAGCAAAATTTTCATATAACTCATTTCATGGGTTCTAAAGTGTGGACAATGGAAATGATGTATTTTCGCAGGAAATATTTTATTTCCCGTTGTTAAAGAGGGTTTTTAGAAGGCAATGAATTTTTTTTTTGAATAACCCATTTTAGGTGAACGAAAGTTGCCCCTCTTACACTTTACGTTGGGCTTCCTTTTATCCAGAATATATTATATATATATATATATATATATATATATATATATATATATATATATATATATATATATATATATATATATATATATATATATATATATATATATATATATATATATATATACATATATATATATATATATATATATATATATATATATATATATATATATATATATATATATATATATATATATATATATATATATATATATATATATATATATATATATATATATATATATATATATATATATATATATATATATATATATATATATATATATATATATATATATATATATATATATATATATATATATATATATATATATATATATATATATATATATATATATATATATATATATATATATATATATATATATATATATATATATATATATATATATATATATATATATATATATATATATATATATATATATATATATATATATATATATATATATATATATATATATATATATATATATATATATATATATATATATATATATATATATATATATATATATATATATATATATATATATATATATATATATATATATATATATATATATATATATATATATATATATATATATATATATATATATATATATATATATATATATATATATATATATATATATATATATATATATATATATATATATATATATATATATATATATATATATATATATATATATATATATATATATATATATATATATATATATATATATATATATATATATATGTATATATATATGTATATATATGTATATATATATGTTATATCCGTTTCCCATGACCTTCCACGTGCCTCCAGAATGTCGCCACATATTATCACACAGTTGCGTCATTCACAGAAACCAACATCAGCAGTTTCCAAGAATTGCGACAGTACGCTCGAACACCGTCAGCAGTCTCCATGGAAGCCAGCGGATGCTTGCCGGTTTCCCACGTACCTCAGCAAGATTTTTAATATAAATAGACTATGTAGATTTTATTAATAACAGTATAATATTATTCTTTTAAGTTGTAACAATATTTAATGTCCATTTGATTTCCAAAGTTGTGAACATATTGTTTTATTTTATTTTAATAAAAAAGTGTTTTTTTAAAAAGTGAATTTTTCAAATAGTGAGATAACAATTTGGCGCAGTCGGTAGGATTCGTTTAAACGCTATTAGAACAAGAAAAAGGTCTAACTGGTAGCGGCGGATTCCAATCCCTTAACGGAACAAAAAGAACCTGAGAAGTCCTCACTCGTAAAGCTTGGAGCCACATCGAGAACAAGACAACCCAGATGCAGATTACGATTACGTAAGAATCGTCTCGTATTTGATTTTATTTTTCTATACTGTTCGATTTTTCAAATAGGATTTAAACATATTATTATTTCCCTTACCATTTGTTTTCTTAAATTACAAAAAGGAAAACTATTTATTATTTTTGTTAAGATATTCTTAATAACCTAACGTTTTCATTTTACTCGTTTTTGATAAAACCTTTTATTTTTAACGCATCTAGATTTAAAATTCAAAATGTCTCTCGATAATACCCAAACAACCATTGAAATTGAACCTTATAAACTTTCTGAAATTTTTTCCATTGTACCCGAATTTGAAGGTGATCAAATTTCTTTAAGCAATTTTATAACCGCATGCGATTGTGCATACGACATGGCAACAACGCAACAAAAAGTGTTTTTAGTTATTCATTAAAAAACAAGCTCCGTGGTAAAGCAGCTCAATTAATTAGTTCAAGGAATCCAAGTTCATACCTTGAAATTAAACAATTGTTAAATTTACACTTCGGTGATTCAAGGGATCTTACTTCCCTTATACACGATCTGCAGCGATTAAGACAACTTCCTAATGAGTCGCCCCTTACATTCTTTAATCGACTTCAGGTCCTGAACGCTAAAATGCATGCCAGCATACAAAAGTCCCCACTCCTACATTCAAAAGAACAAAAAGATGCTCAGACCATGTTAATTGAAACTATGACTCTTAATACACTTCTTACCGGTCTAGAGCCACGCCTAGGACAACTTATCCGTGCTAGTAATCCAACGTCACTTTTAGAAGCACAATCAAGAATTCGGAGAGAACTTCAGCTTTCGTATTTCGAAAATCAAAAAGTTAATAAACCAACTATTCCGAAACCCAGTCCTCAGTTACCTAGACCACACCAGCCACAACAATTAAAGTGTTCCAATTGTAACAGAATTGGTCATACAATATCTCAGTGCAGGCAACTTTCTTCTAATTTTCCCCAAAATAATAATTTCCAACGACCCATAACAAATTCTAATTTTCAAAGACCCGCAATAAACTCGAATTCTCAAAGATCACAATATCAACCAAATTTTTCGCAACAAAATAGACCAAATAATCCTAGCCAAAATACAAACCAAGCACAATTTAGGCCATCAATAATTCAAAGAAATCCCAATTTTCAACCAGCTAAGACGCATCATGTTAATACAAGACAAGAATGCTCCTCAGAGAATTATTTGCCCGAATACGATCAGTACACCGCCGAAAACGGCAATCCCGGTTTTTACGATTTTTTCCAACCAGAGGAAGAATCTTATCAAGATATAAACTATTCAAATGACACTAGTAATTACCAGGATTTTCTTACACCCCTTACGAATACCGACCCTCCAGACAATTCACCCCAGAACCCAATGACCGAGATCCAATCGAGAATAGAAGCACTAAATCTAGAGAGTATGGATCCAAATCTCAATTTCCCGGAACAAGCGTTTCTTTAAGTCCTCTTCTTACTGTAAATTCCAAGAATCTATATTATATCGATGACGCATCAAAACAATTCAAACTTCTCATTGATACCGGTGCAGGCATTTCTATATTTAAGGAAAACACCGTACAAAAATTTCCTACACGATTTCCCGAAAATGTCACTATTCAGGGAATTACCGATGAAAAACTTTCAATATCTCAATCTACACTCATACCTTTTACTATTGGTGATCCACACAAAGTGTATATTTGCAATTTAGATATAGATTTCGACGGTATATTAGGATTGGATTTCTTGGAACATTATGAATGTATTGTAGATCTGAAATCAAAACAACTTATTACAAATTTTAAAACTATGCCCCTTCACAAAGTAACCACAACTACAGCCATATCAGATGTACAAGAATGCATTAAAAACCGTAATAAAATTTCTATAGAGGCTAGAACTGAAAAAATTTTCAAACTCAAGTGCGAACTATTTAATACGGATGCTATACTTCACGCATATGTCAAAGAAAATGTTAGATTGCCAAATGCCCTGGTTAAGGTTAATGAACGCGGTGAATTTACATCTATAATTAACTCAAATGCTATAGAAAAAACAATCGACTTTTCAAATTTAAATATCGAACCTTTTGACCCTGGAATTGATACTGAAACAATTTTTAACTTAAATACCTACCCTATACAAAACGCAGTTTTAGATAGGCGCTCAATTATTAAAGACCAGTTACGCACCGAACATTTAAACAACGAAGAAAACGATTTAATAACTAACCTATGTCTCGAATTTTCCGATATCTTTTATTTAGAAGGCGAAAATTTATCTTTTACCAACGAGATCAAACATTCTATAGATACTAATAATTCAAGGCCCGTATTTACCAAATCATATAGATATCCTCACATTCATAAAGAAGAGGTAAAAAGCCAGGTAAATAAAATGTTAGAGCAAGGAATTATTCGCCAGTCCATCTCTCCATGGTCCTCCCCGGTTTGGGTTGTTCCCAAAAAATTGGATGCCTCCGGAAAACCCAAATGGCGTGTAGTTATAGACTACCGCAAGCTGAACGAGCTTTCTATAGCTGATAAATATCCTCTTCCGAACATTTCCGACCTTCTCGATCAATTAGGGAAATGTCAATATTTCACAACCCTCGACTTGGCTTCTGGTTTCCACCAGATCGAGATCAATCCAAAAGACATCGAGAAAACTGCCTTCTCTGTTGAAAATGGCCATTACGAATTCGTCCGTATGCCATTCGGTTTAAAGAATGCCCCGTCCACATTCCAAAGAGTCATGGATAACATCCTTCTCGGTATTCAAAATGAACGTTGCTTAGTGTATATGGATGACATCATCGTGTACTCTCCAACAATACATGAACATATTTCAAGACTAACAGAAGTCTTCAAGCGTCTCCGCAAAGCCAACTTAAAGATCCAACCTGATAAATGCGAATTCCTTCGAAAGGAAGTTGCTTATCTAGGACACCTTATTACCCAAAGTGGAGTAAAACCTAATCCAAGCAAAGTTGAATGCATTCAGAAATTTCCTATGCCAACAAATCCTAAAGAAATAAAGTCATTCTTAGGTCTTGCTGGATATTACAGACGCTTCATCCCAAATTTTGCCAAAATATCAAAACCCCTGACCAAGTTATTACAAAAGGACGTCCCATTCACATTCGACGCGGAATGCAAAATCTCATTTTCTGACCTGAAAAAGGCACTTACATCGGACCCAATCTTAATTTACCCCAATTTCGAAGAAACTTTCTTGCTAACCACAGACGCTAGCGCATTCGCTATTGGAGCCGTCTTATCTCAAGGTCCCATCGGAAAAGATCTTCCGATAGCATATGCATCTCGAATTCTGTGTAGTGCTGAAACAAAGTATTCTACCACAGAAATTGTATGGGCTGTCAAACACTTCAGACCATATCTTTTTGGTCGAAAATTTGTTTTGGTAACAGATCATCGCCCTTTGACTTGGCTATTTTCAATTAAGGACCCCGGCAGTCGCCTAGCTCGCTGGCGCCTTAAACTCGAGGAATATGATTACAAGATTGAATATAAACCCGGCCGAATAAACAAAAACGCAGACGCCTTATCACGTATTAAAATTAACCATTTTAAAAATTGCTCAGATTTTCAATCAACCATCGCTATTTACGCCTCAAATGAAGACGACTTTAATAACAGACCCTCGACCAGCAAACAAAATTCATTTTCAGAAATAATAACCGAAAACGATCTAGACGATAATGAAATAACCGACGAATACAATAGATTTGTTAATTTATACAAGACAAAATCAATCATCGATTATTCCAAAATCGAAATTTCCAATGATCAATTTTTGGACAAATCAAACAAAAATATTGTCACTTTCTTTTGGCAAACTAAAATGGAAGATTTTCATTTTAAAATTATAGAGGACCTATTTGAGGAAAACTATGATTTTGCCCCGCTTACGGTAAACACCCTGTCTAGTAAGAGTGTAAAGGACCGCAAATATTTCATAATACCCTTGTCGTATAATACTGATACCGTAGTCCAGCAGCTTTTCTATATTATCTATAAATGTCAAGATAAATTCGATCTTTCTAAAACCTATTGTATCGAAAATAATTTACAACTTCCCATCCTCGAAATATTTTCATTCATTTTCTCTGATAAAGATATTAACTTAAAAATATGCCATAACCTCGTAAGAACCCCAGACCCGGATGAAATACCCACAATTTTAGATCAACACCATACTGGCAAAAAGAATCTTCATCGCGGTATTAATGAAACTGTCAAACGCATTCGACAAAAATACAATTGGACCGGACTAACTAAAGATGTCGAAAAACTCATTCGAAGCTGTGAAATCTGCCAAAAAGTTAAAATCTGTAGGAAAAATCTTAGTACGCCCCTAGTCATAACAGAAACTCCAAAAACTGCATTCGAAAGAATCAATATTGACATCTTCGAGTATCCAACTCGTAACTATGCCCTTACGATCCGAGATGAGCTAACCAAGTTCACACAGGCGTACCCAACATCGGATAAAAAAGCCTCAACGATTGTCAATACACTCCTGCTATTCTTTCAACATTATGGAACTCCCCTACGGATCCATTGTGACCATGGCCGTGAGTTTGATAACGCATTAATGAAAGACCTGTGCACACTCTATGACGTCAAGTTAACCTTTTCAAGTGTTAGCCATCCACAATCAAATGGATCGCTCGAAAGATTCCACGCCACTTTAACCGAAATGATTAGGGTTCACACAGCAGAACATCCCGAGGAACACCCATTCAATATCCTCCCCTATTCAGTCATCTGTTATAATAACACAAAAAACAAAACTCATGGATTCACCCCTTATGAGCTGATATTCGGCCATACGTCTAGCCGACCCCCAGAAACCTTATATAATCAAGAACAACTTATCTCCAAATACATCCGAAATCTAAATAATAAAATGGAAACATATTACAAAATCGCACGAGCTAGAACAAACGCCCAAAAGGAAAAATCAAAAATCAGATTCGACAAATCAGTCTCCGATAAACAACCCGATTATAAAGTTGGTGACAAAGTATATGTCAAAGAATCGCAAATTAAAGACAAAAGTGAAAATAAATTCAATGGCCCCTTTCAAATTATCGAACTTTACCAAACTTCAGCTAAACTTAAAAACCTTTCTACAAACCAAATTTCCAAAATAAATTTTGATAGGCTAAAGACATACTATGACTAGTCTATTTTTTTTTCAGACCCCTTTGGCTTATTCCAGCCGTCTTCTCCCAATACTTCTTCACACCAATCAACAATACCGTTGGACTATTTTACCATGAGGAAAATTTTGTCAAAATTACTAACGATAAGTGGACGTTACTCGTATACAAAGATTTACAACCCCTTAAAGAAACTATACAAAACAACGACAAATTACTTACTACACTCAGTGACGTGTTGAATGACCCATCCCCTAGAACTGTATCTTTTAAAATAGAAATTAAAACACATTTGAGCTTATTAACCCAAATTTCAAACGCAGTTAATCAGAAATATAGAGAAATCATGGCAGATACAAAAAAGTTATCTTATAGGAACAAACGCGGATTAATAAACGGCATTGGTAGTATTTTTAAATCTATCACAGGCAATTTAGATTCAGCCGATGGCGAATATTACAATGCATGTATAAACAAAATCACGCGAGATGAACGCGAACTTGAAAGCTTACTTAAAAATCAAATATCGGTAACTTCATCTGTAATTAAAAACTTCAATTCCACCATTCAAAAGATTCAAATTGATGAAGAAACCTTCAACCAAGACATAGATGTTATACAGAGCGCTATCATGAACATATCTGATGACTTAGCGTTTTACGAAGGGCAAATTAAAACTCTAAATCTTTGCGAAGCTTTAATGGAAAGTTATGTTTTTCTAGAAGATTCTTTAAACGATATCATAAATGCCATCACATTCGCTCGTTTGAAAATTCTTCATAGTTCTATAATAACTCCAGGAGATTTGATCACTTCTCTCCAAGGGATATCGCGTTCTCTATCAAAAAATAATCTTCCTCTCCCTATATATTCATCAAATATTGCCAATTATATTGACTTAATTGAATTAGAATCATACCAGTCCGATAATAGGATTGTGTTCGTTCTTAAAATTCCTCTAACTGAACCAGAATCATACACTTTGTATCGAATTTTTCCTATTCCTATTATGGACAATCGAACAGGTCTTTTTCACATAATACCAACAACAAAAAAATACATTGCGCGAGATGACGACGCCTTACTATATGTACTACCACAAGACATCTCCAGCTGCAAGCCACTCGAGACGCACACTAAGATCTGTTCAGACCTTCTGCAATATCCAATCGACAGCGATGCTATCTGCGAAGCACAGCTACTCAGGCAGCAGAACATACTACCGAAAACCTGTCAAACATCGATATTGCTAGTCACCGATTACCACGTCCAAGAGATCTCCACGAACTACTGGCTTATCTCAGTTTCCGAGCCACTTCCTGTAACCGTAAAATGTGGAACCAGGAATATAGAAACCCAGATCCTGAAGACGAACTCCCTTCTTAAGTTACAACCAAACTGTAACGCTTTTATTGGAAGCACAAGAATTCATTCCAAGTACCTTGTGGAGGAATATAAAAATGTAACCTATAAAAGCCATCCTGTTCAGATTCCTTTCGAATGCTGCAAACAGTTCCCAGAACAGTCTCAAATCCCAAAGCTCAAACCCTTGCAGCTCAGCAACATCAATGCCGATGACCTGAACGTTGCTCAACACCGCCTAGACCAATCCTCAGAAGAGCTAGACAAGTTGATGAAAGAACCCTTCATAACCAAACATATCCATTGGTTTACGATACTCACAATATCAATGGTCGTTGGAATGGCAATCCTCTACATCCTCTGTAAGTGTAGACGTAAGAAGCCACTGAAACTGTCCATAACTGGTAGTCAGGATCCTCCATCACCTCCCAGGCCTAGTCCGAAGCGCTTTGCCCCATACCAGTTGAGAAGACTAATACCAAAAAGGCGAACTAGCATCCATCCAGAAAATACACAAGAAGAGGAAGAAGCATTTGAACTTCAGTCCTAAAAGTTGCTGCAAAGCACCAACTTTTTACTAAAAGGGGGAGCTGTTATATCCGTTTCCCATGACCTTCCACGTGCCTCCAGAATGTCGCCACATATTATCACACAGTTGCGTCATTCACAGAAACCAACATCAGCAGTTTCCAAGAATTGCGACAGTACGCTCGAACACCGTCAGCAGTCTCCATGGAAGCCAGCGGATGCTTGCCGGTTTCCCACGTACCTCAGCAAGATTTTTAATATAAATAGACTATGTAGATTTTATTAATAACAGTATAATATTATTCTTTTAAGTTGTAACAATAATTAATGTCCATTTGAATTCCAAAGTTGTGAACATATTGTTTTATTTTATTTTAATAAAAAGTGTTTTTTTAAAAAGTGAATTTTTCAAATAGTGAGATAACATATATATATATATATATATATATATATATATATATATATATATATATATATATATATATATATATACATATATATATATATATATATATATATATATATATATATATACATATATATATATATATATATATATATATATATATATATATATATATATATATATATATATATATATATATATATATATATGTATATATATATATATCAAAAATATATAATTTCTGCAGGTGCAAAACGGCCTACAAGAAGAATTGCTTTCGTTTATGTTACAGAGTATCCTCCTGCGATCATGATTTCTGGGTCTCTACCCTCATCAGGCAGGATTGTACCCAGGGAGATCTGAAATAACACATTGCTCGATATGACAAAATCGAAAACGAAACGTCAATCGTACTGGAACAGTACTACATACTAAGTGTAACACTTAGGGCCACCTATTGGGGCTCCGGTGGTTTCCGGTTGCAAAACCATAAGTATTTTGCAAAGAATGCACTAGCACCATCATGCGGAGAGTAGATACTAAAATCAATAAAAATGCGCTTTCACACACCCTTATCAAAAGTTCTTGGCCGGAAAAGATATATGTAGATGCCAAAAATATATAATTTCTGCAGGTGCAAAACGGCCTACAAGAAGAATTGCTTTCGATCATGTCACAGGGTACTTTCCTGCGATCATGATTTCTGGGCCTCTACCCTCATTAGGCAGGCGTTCACTACTGTCGTTCTGAAAAGAACAGTTTTGCTGACATTTCGCCAAAATCACATTGGGCATTTTCGAAGCTTTCTTTCTCCGAATAGAGACTGAGGTGTTGGTGACTGCGACGCTTCCTTTTATACACCCACTCGGGACCGAAGGTTATATCAGCGCAGGCGTTGGTCGTTATTTATGTTTTCCGGATGGTGCTGTTGTTGTTGCGCTAATTGCGCTTGAGTTTTTGCGATATTAGATTTGTCGATTATTGTCTTCCACACTGTTGGTAGTTTTAATGATTCGTCCCATTTATTCAAATCACCTTGTTTTTAAATTCAATTCAGTTTCAAACATAAATAACGACCAACGCCTGCGCAGATGTAACCTTCGGCCCCGAGTGGGTGTATAAAAGGAAGCGTCGCAGACACCAACACCTCAGTCTCTATTCGGACGCTAGAAAGAAAGCTTCGAAAATGCCAAATGTGATTTTGGCGTCAGCAACACTGTTCTTTTCAGAACGACAGTAGTGAACGGATGTACACCCGGAATGAAAACACATTGTGTTTTTCCATCCTTGAAGGACTAAAAATCAACACTATACACCTCTACGGGGAGGAGATCTTCAAGACGTATGAGAAACTGAGAGGTAAGAAAACTAATCTTTAATGTGAACTAACCTTTGAAATTAAGTGTCGTGACAGCGATTGACTTCCTACTTTTACACGGTTGTCTTATCATACTAAAACTAGAAATACTAACACCATACTTCAAAATGCTAGTAAGGCGTTATTAAAAGGACAAATCCATGAAACTAGAAAGCAACTAGCAATCGCATAGCAGCTTTAGCTTTTTGGCGAACCGAATCAAATAAGAATATTAAGACAGACATCAGTAGACGTCGAGAAATTAGTACGTAATATATCATCCTACAGTCTCTCAGAAAGTGAAAAATCCGTACTAAGTAAGGGTTTTAATTTTGTGATATCTCCTAAGGAAATCCCTAAATAAGAAATAATAGCTGGAGTGGAAACTGTCCTGGACTCCCTTGAAGAAACAAAAGCCGAGGAGATTCGACAAGAGGTGGCAAGAATTTTAAGATCAAGCAAAACACCAAAACAAAACCTAAATGCCACTGAACAAAGGGCCCTAATAAAACTTCGAAAAAATAAAGACATCACAATCCTTCCAGCAGATAAAGGAAACGCAACTGTGGTTATGAATACTCAAGATTACGTACAAAAAATGCAGGATATCCTACAAGACAATTGTTATAGGCCTGTTCCAAGGGACCCGACAACGTACCTAGAAAAAACAACTAAAAATAAAATAAAAACTTCACCAATAAACCCCGAAATTCAACAAAAAATCATACCACGGGAAAAGTCGAGCAGATGTCCTAAACTCTATGGTTTACCAAAAATACACAAACCAGGGGCGCCGATCAGACCTATTGTTAGTGCTGTTAATTCGCCGCTACAAAAACTGGAGAAATACCTTTCTGAAATTATGCAACCAACTGTAGAAAAAGCTGATTCATTTGTAAAAAACTCGGAACATTTCACTCGAATTGTACAAGCTATCGTCCTTGAAAAAAACGATATCATAGCAAGCCTAGATGTCAAATCGTTATACCCCAGTATTCCCATCGACGAAGCATTGGACAAGATTGCTATGAACGAGGATTTCCAGGCACATATAATACAACTCTCAGAGCATTGCCTTAAAAATACTTATTTTTCATTCAACGGGCAAATGTATAAACAAATGGATGGTGCTCCAATGGGGTCCTCGCTATTACCAGTAGTCGCGAATTTATTTATGATATATTTCGAGAAAGAAGCTCTTAAGAAAGCAGGTTTAAAGCCCAAATTATGGATTCGTTATGTGGATGACATATTTATTATATGGCAACATGGTCATGCAGAGCTCGAAAAATTTCTGACTCACGTAAATTCAATCCACCTCAGAATACAATTTACTCTAGAGTTAGAGGAAAACAACAAACTACCGTTTTTAGATGTCTTGGTTACAAAACAGATATTTCGAATACACCGTGTATAGAAAACCAACACATACAGACAGAAATTTAAATACAAAATCACATCATCACCCAGCACAAATTCAAACTGTGGCAAATACCCTAATATCCAGATCCGTGCGATTAACTGAAACACAGACGAGACAAAACGAACTAAAGGTAATATCTAGTGCTTTAAAGAAAAATGGCTACACAAATCGCACCATAGAGACAGCTATTAATGCACAGGTTTCCCGAACAACGAACAACAAGAATTATGAACCGGGAAAGCAACAAGTAGTCTTACCATATGTAAAAGGCACAACGGACAGAATCGGAAGAATTCTTAGGAAACACAACATACAAACAATACACAAGCCACAAACAACTATAGGCAAACTACTTGGAAACCCAAAAGATAAAATCAAACTGGAAAACCACGGAGTATACAGTATTCCGTGCCAGGACTGTGAAAAGTTGTACGTGGGGCCAGAAGCCATAGAAATTGAAAAACAAGGTGATTTGAATAAAAGGGACGAATCATTAAAACTACCAACAGAAGACAATAATCGACAAATCTAAAATCGCAAAAACTCAAGCGCAATTAGCGCAAGAACAACAGTACCATCCGGAAAACATAAATAACGACCAACGCCTGCGCAGATATAACCTTCGGCCCCGAGTGGGTGTATAAAAGGAAGCGTCGCAGTCACCAACACCTCAGTCTCTATTCGGACTCGAGAAAGAAAGCTTCGAAAACGCCAATTGTGATGTCAGCAAAACTGTTCTTTTCAGAACGACAGTAGTGAACGGATGTACACCCGGAATGAAAACACATTATGTATGTATATATATATATATATATATATATACATACATATATATATATATATATATATATATATATATATATATATATATATATATATATATATATATATATATATATATATATATATATATATATATATATATATATATATATATATATATACATACATATATATATATATATATATATATATATATATATATATATATATATATATATATATATATATATATATATATATATATATATATATATATATATATATATATATATATATATATATATATATATATGTATATATATATATATATATATATATATATATATATATATATATATATATATATATATATATATATAAATATATATATATATATATATATATATATATATATATATATATATATATATATATATATATATATATATATATATATATATATATATATATATATATATATATATATATATATATATATATATATATATATATATATATATATATATATATATATATATATATATATATATATATATATATATATATATATATATATATATATATATATATATATATATATATGTATATATACGAAGTAGGCTAGGATAAAAACAGTCACGGTTATTTACTCTATTCAGACCTTCATCCAACAAAATGTCAAAAAAGAAAATGTTCCGAGTTTAAAAAAATCTGTTTTTGGCGAAACGCTAAGTTAATGATAACTTAACCTAGTGTGATAAGTACCCATAAACAAAGTTTTGTCAAAAATTAAAATAATCATATTAGCCTCCGGTTGCTATAGTTTTTAAAAACCAATTGAATTTTGACAAGTAACTTTTATCACTTGTGGGCTTGGCAGATTGTTGCACTTTTTGTAAATTCTCGTGCTTTATTTCGTGTCTCTATTGGTGTAGACTAAAAGTTCTTTGTAATCTTTTTAAAATGGCAAGTTTTATAAGGACGGAACAAATAGATATGCTTCTCGTTTTTGGCGAGTGCTTGCAGAATAAAAGGCAGCCTCAAACACTCTACGCAGAGCGATACCCTGACAAAAACCAACCCTGCTGGGCCTATTTTCCGTGGCTAGTACAACATTTGAAAAGAGTTCCCCAAAATGAAAATGAAGGAAAGTTCATTATTAGTGAAGAAGCTGAAATAATATTTCTACTCGCCAAATTGAAAGTGAAGTTGGAGTTAACAGAGAAAGTGCAAGGAACATTTTGAAGAAACATAAGTACAAGCCCTGCAAATACCAAATCCACCAACACTTGGGTGTTAATGAGTTTGTTCGGCGAGTTGAATATTGCCGATGATTTTCACTATTATCACATCACATATATTGTGTTCCAAGCGTTAGAAAATTCAGGAAAAACGGGAAAAGGCAAAATAGACACTAATCCAATTTTCTATTTATTTTTAGTAAGCTCCAACACACCGTCCCGGGTGCCATGCTCATTTTTCCCTCAGACCAGAAAGAGATGGAAGAAAAGGGCATGTTTAAGTACTGCCAGTATCGTAATCAAGAGACTAACTTGTGTCTCGATTACTCACCGCCGGCGGATGGTAATGACGAAGGACCTTTGACCGTATACGATTGCCACGACTTTTTCGCGCCCACCCAGTTTTTTGCTTTGAAAAAAGATGGAACGCTACAAACTGCGTCGAAGTCGGATATAAAGGTAAGCTTAATAAATCATAATAATGCAATAAAAAAACATTGTAGTAAAGAAGATAATGCCTGACTAGGAGTTCAGATAACCGCATACCTAATAATTTTATACAGGATATTTACTGCAAATATGCCAACTTGACAAAAAAACAAATTTTTTTTATCCATTAAATGGTACACCCTGTTTCTAACTATCCTATCGTATTCCGTTATTAGTGCTCTTTTACTTCTATTAAGGTGATCTTATACCTATCTCTAATAGTTTTTGCGATATCTTAATTTTTATTACTTGTGTCGTTGAAAACGCATTAAATCATATTGATGTAATTTTTATCTAGTTAGCCATGTTTATTAAAGAAAAGAAATTATACGTCAAAGCAATATTGTCTGAAAAATGGTTCTTTCAATTTATCTGTCAGCGGCAAAAATTACTGTCGTAAACATTGTATAATATAGATTCAAATTTAAATAACGAATTATTCACAAGACGAGATCACAGATTAACAACCAATCAGATACCGCACTCCTGGAATTTTCATTCATACACGTGTTTAGGCGAACCCCATTAGCTGGGCGGAGAAATCAGAGATGTACTCGAAATATTTATGTGTATTCTGAGCAGGACCTTATTAAAATATTTTTTGAGTAATGTTTAACCAAGCTTAATATATTTTATATTGAAAAATTAATGTATACATAGTAGTTATGCACGTTTAGAGTGATTTGAGTTTTTATAAATTTATGAAAGAATAAGGGCAAGGTTAAAATTCAATATTATTGTTAGATCAGTTATATCGCTGAACTTGAAAACATTGCGTTTAGTATCATGTAGAAGGGGTTTTAGCGCATGTTACATTCATTTCAGTCCTGCTATTGGCGTGCGTGTTAGAAACTAAATATTATATACTAATATACTCTCTCGAATCACAAAAATGGAATATTGTGTTTCTGATTTTCACAGTTCTTGTGGTCAGCTAATTCAAATATTCTATATTTTTTGTAATATCCATATATAAGTAAGAGGATGATTCAAGTGTAAGCTACATAACCTCTGATTTTAATGCAGATCGTTTATTTAATCTAAAAGATCTCTCACGAGTTTCTTCTCTAAGATTAGATAAAAGAATAATAGTTTTAATGTTAACATGACAAACATGCTTTGTGCTATCAATGCGAGCCATACTGAACGCCAATAAATATAACCATATGATCCTCGGTTCAATAAAAAATTATAGTTAAAATATCTAAAAAACACGTTTTTGTCAATAATGCACTAATTTGATTGTTTTAAAATATATTTTGTTCAATGACTATGCAAAAAGGTGTGATTTGCTTTTTCGTTTCTTTGAGAAGCATGTACTTTTAATTAATTTCGGCAATATTACATTATTTTTTATTTTTTACCAGTGGCGGCTATTCAGGTGAAGAAAAAATAAACAGCAAACATTTAACTATATTTATAATATATCTCTTAAAACTTTAGTTTTTACATTCATTTATTCACCTAATTGGTAAAGAATAAACTGTACATCTCGAATAAATATTTTACTCGACCGTTGGCGGCATGTCTTTTTAAAACTTTCACTCGAACTTTATTATAACAACTATAACAGTGGCGCAAACCGCTTCGATTTTGCTGGAGGTGCTACGTATAGTTTACGATTTTCCTACTATGTTGCCATGACGACGAGTAAGCGATGAAGTCGACCGCATGAAAGAATAATGTTAAACAGCGCATACAACGCTCTCGCAGCCGCAGTACACTACACTAACGTATCATTCAAATTGCGGTGGTTGTTTACTTTTATTTTCGCGAATTTCGCTGCAACCGGTGAGTTGCTTTGCAGTTTGCTTGACTGTGTTGTGTTATATTTATTTATGGTATTGTTACAAATTCAAATTCGAAGTTAGTAAATGTGACTGTTCAAGACTGGAATAAATTACAAGGCGTCTTTGAATAAAATGCGACAAATTTGATGAAAAATCAATCCGCCTTGCGAAAGGATTTTTAGGTGAGATAAAAGATTTTGAATTCACCTTTCTGGCATTAGTGTTTAATGACATTTTCTCAATTACGGACACACTATTTGACGTTCTTCAAAAAAAATCACTTGACATTCGTTTTTGCATATCCAATATAAAACCCTGTCGTGAGGCGCTCTGTAAAAAAAATACATGAACATTTTTTTAATACCATGTTTGTTAAAGCAAATTCTATTACAGAAATAAATCATTACAAACGTGAGCTTGCTAAGCTTTCACCTGAAGAAATTAGGGCTAAGTATAGAACCCTTTTTTATGAAATATTGGACCATATTTTAATGGAAATGACACTAAGATTTCAAGACTGTGAAAAACTTACATTTTCATGTTTGGCAGGTTCTGCTAAATTTTTCGAATATAGTTTAAATTTTCCGACTGGCCCGTTTGAAAATTTGTTACAGTTATATGGGAAAATATTTTCAAAAAGTAAACGTCTTAAAAATGAGCTTGGTCTTATTTTTGCCAATGAGAGTAGTTGTAATATATCGCTGTTAGAGCAAGTGAAAAAAAAATTAATAAAAATAAATATGTTTTTACCGAAGCATATAAATCTTTTTCACTTATTTTGACAATACCACCAATACCATACCAATATAATACCAATATCACACTTCCAAATTTTTCAAGTCGACACAACAATTAGAGGTAGGTTAAAATCGATTGGTATCATAGGCTGATCAGGTAAGTTCGATGGTGCGAAATTATATTATTATCCGAATTAGATATAGTTACAAAATTTCAAATCCATACAGTTAGAAGTAGGTTAAAATCGATCGGTATCATTTGTTACCATCGATCAGCCCGATGGTACCAAATTATTATATTATCATCCTAATTATGTACGATTGGAAATTTTCAAATTTTCACAATATTTAGAAGTAGGTTAAAATCGATCGGTACCTTTTGGAACCATCGATCAGCCCGATGGTAGCAAATTATTATATCATTATCCAAATTATGTACGCTTGTAAAATTTCAAATCGATACAACAATAAAATCAGAAGTAGGTTAAAATCTGCTCTATATATATATATATATATATATATATATATATATATATATATATACTACTTATTACCTATATATACTTAGCATGTAGTACTGTTCCAGTATGATAGACGTTTCGTTTTCAATTTGGTCATATCCAGCAATCTGGTATTTCAGATCTCCCTGGATACAAGTCTGCCTGATGAGGGTAAAGGCCCAGAAATCATGATCGCAGGAGGGTACCCTGTGACATAATCAAAAGCAATTCTTCTTGTAGGCCATTTTGCACCTGCAGAAATTATATATTTCTGCTATTCCACATATATCTTTTCCGGCCAAGAACTTTTGATAAAGGTGTGTGAAAGCGCATTTTTATTGATTTTATATATATATATATATATATATATATATATATATATATATATATATATATATATATATATATATATATATATATATATATATATATATATATATATATATATATATATATATATATATATATATATATATATATATATATATATATATATATATATATATATATATATATATATATATATATATATATATATATATATATATATATATATATATATGTATATATATATACACACAGTTAGTTACATATAAGTGAACATAATAAAAGTTGTTTAAAACAAAATAGTGAATGAAAATTTTACAGTACGTATTTACATGACATGCAAATAATAATTATAAAATTGGTAAATTTCTAAAAAATAAACATTTTGGGTTACACGTTTTTAAGTATTATGTATGTTTTTGTTACTGTGAGTAATACTTTCTAGTAAATTTCCATGTAAAGTAATTATATAATAACTACTGCCAATTGACGGAATTGACTCCAAGGTCGTCATTTTTTTAAATTGTTTAAAGTTACTGCTTCTTATCTGTTTACTAAATTACAACTTTTAAGTATCAGTACCTTCCTGAACCTAGCAGAGACTACTCCATAACGTTTAAGTGTACTCCTATAATGTATTACTATCAAGTAAAACGAGTCGTTGCAGAGCTATTACCAGTTGTTATTCTTCTGTTGCAAGAAGTAAGTAATTATTTATTAAAGTAAACTATTACCTCTTGTACTTGAGGTTCCGGAGATAGGGGGCGCTCTTACGAGATTCGGTCTACACTCACTTAAGGACAGTGGTGACAATAGGGTAACCAATTTTTGGTTGGTTCGGCCATATTACTACTAAAATCCTTTTGTTTACTTTTTGCCTACGTGGGTTTCTTATGAGGTTTGTTTTTTGGGTGTACTTTTTTATTACTTTTTGTGATTATTGAAGTGAATATTGAATAAAAAAATAAGTTCTGAATCATTGGCCATATGCAAAAATGTGTTTGTAATTATAAAGTAGTTTGCATATACTACATAACAGACTAATCGGTCTATAATTTAAATAGCCATTTTTATCCCCCATTTTATAAAGAGGTATGACAGTGGCCAACTTTAATTGTTCTGGGAAAATCGCAAACTCAACAGAGATAAGTTAACATTTTGGATTAAATATTGGATACACCATCATGCTTTGAAGCATTAGAGTTCTTGAGATTAGTGATAAAATTTAAAATATCATTTTCACATACAGGTAATAAAAATAGGATACTGTTACAAGATGGCACACATATACCACAAAGGCAGTATCAATATTATTGCTTATTGGTAAATTAGTAAAGTTAAAATTAAAATTATCTGCCATCACATTCTTTGGAACCACTTCGACATTATTAAGAATCCTAATTTCATTTTTGGATTGATCTTTTTTTTGTAAGCTCTTAATCAGTTGCTACATAGTTTTTGATTTATTGTTTGAATTTTGAATATGATTGTCATTTTGTTGTATATAAAATAGTTTTAATTTTTCTTTATAAATATTATTAAGAAGTTTGGTGATATCCTTATATTTTTCATCTTGTTTTGACAACTCGGTATACAGTGTCACTTTATCTTTTAAGCGAAGTAGTTCCGGTATTAAACTAATATTTTCTGAGTACCTATTTTTGCTGGAAATATTAATTTTGACTAATGGAAAGCACAATTTATAATAATAAAATAACTGTCTAGAAAAGACCTACAATGCAGTATTTGGACAGTCCCGAGAGTGAACATAATCCCATCTTTCTTCCGTTATAAACTCTATTTATCTAGTTATTTATATTTTTATTTGAGAAATCTCGTTTGCATAGCTAGATTTTTATTTTATTTGTTTTAAATGCAATTTCCAAAAATTGAGAGAAATTATCCGATAAGCCCAAATTTACAACGGAAGCAACAAATGGCTTATCGATATTGATTAAAAGATTATCAATTTAAGTGCTGGAACTTAAGTCCCTCTAGTAGGTGATAGGAGAGTGGGTTCTAAATCAAAATCGACAGCGATGCACTTTGTTCCAAAAAATTACAGTTGAAGTCTCTCTCAATAATCAAAGTACAGGAAGGAAAATTTTGTTTAGTAAGTCTAGATATGTTAAGATTTAGAAAGGTATAAGTCGTTTGCTGATGAACTTGTACATTTACAGAAAACGTCAACAAACAATTTGATTTCTATTCCAGCGGTGACTCGATTTACAGGTAGCAAATTATCGGAATTCATTGTGAACAAAATAAATCCAGCCATGGCTATCTTGATCAGTAGAAACAAATTTCCAAAATCGAGGCAACGACCCTTCACATAAAGATGTAATAATTTTACTGAATACCTAGTTTGATCCAAAAAGTAGAAACAAATATTAATTGATACTATTTTGGACACACATCACATATTCCATTAATGTAAACAGTTGGGAAAATTGCCTCTACGTTGGTGAACCCCGATCTACATACAAATTGAAGAGTTATGCAACACAGAAAACTAAGTATTTATAAGCTATAAACGGTTAAGGCAGATTAATTTTTTAAATTAATTTCTTCCAGAAATTAATGTTTAAAATGTCACGTACAATTTATAAATTTAAATAAATATATTCTGTGTTTTAATTTAAATTTAGTATTATTTTGACTTGCCCTGCATAACTTAACTAAACAAATTAAGCTGAACTAAGCTCATTAAATCACAATTAAAAACTGTATGGGAACACAAATTTTCATTAATCGAAACTAAACAAAATAAAAAACAACAGTTTAGAAGAAATGTACAATATTTCAGATTCTTTGACAGCCTGTATGTATATTTGTTTTTGCTATTTTGATAATTCAGGTTACTATGCATTACATTTTAAAAAAGTTTTTTGCGAAGGAGCCGTTTGGTATTTGCTAGAAATCATTTTCCTTGAAACGTCCAACAATGGAAGCAGATACTATGATCAGATGAATCCAAGGTAAATAAATTTGGTTCTGATTGAAAATATTTTGTTTGGCGACCACCAAATAAAGAATTTGACCCGCGCTACACCATGAAAACAGCGAAATTTGGTAGTGGTTGTATCATGGTGTGGGGCTGCTTCTCTTGGAATGGTGTTAGCCCTCTTTATAGAATAACTGGTACTATGGATCAGCATGAATACATTAACATACTGGAAAACATGATGCAACCATATGCAGAAGAAAATTTATCAGTACTTTAAAAATTCCAATACGATAATGATCCAAATGCTACAAGGGCAACTGTCTGGTTTCAGGATAATCATGTAGATGTTTTACAATGACCATCTTGTAGTCCAGATCTTAACCCAATAGGAAATCTTTGGATGATAGTTAAAAGGAGATTAGGTTCAAGAACTTTCCAAAATTTAGAAGAAGTATTCGAGGGTATGAGAGAAGCTTGGACCAGTTTTCTAGAGATTTGTAGACTTTTAATACAGTCCATGCCTAGGAGGTGTTTAAAAGTAATTGAAGCCAATGGATATCCAACCAAATACTAGGTACTCGATTGAGATAAAAAAGTTGTTAGAAAATGTTGATTCAGAAATACGTTTCCAATTAGTTTGCCGCTTAAAAATGTAGTGTTCTTCGAATTTTTTTTTATAAAAAACTTCTTCTTGAGTTGTAGAAACGTCTTAAGTTTATTTTTTTTGATATTTTTAAAACTAAAAAGGTGGTGGCGTGTTACTTGTCTCTTGTGTTACCCGATCTTGGCAACTTCGGCTGTAAAATCAACACCTCTATTTTTTAAACTAATAAAGTTAGAGAGAAAATTAAAAAAACGTTTGGAAAAAATACTCGGTACTCCTTAAAACTTAAGTAAAAACGTTTGAATTTAAATTCTTTTTTATGTTACAGGTTGTTGAAATATACGTACATGATCTTTGGGATTGTTAGGTTTTTAACTAACCTTGTCACATTTTTTTCACACTCTGTATATTTTCTGGGTAGTGCACTTTATAAAGAAAATAAGACTTAAGTGCCCTCTAGCAAGAAAATTTTACATCAAACGGCTAATAAAAAGTTACAGCTTATTATGTAGAAAAATTAAATTTTTTGACAAGAACAATCATATGTCAAAAAATATTAAAAAGTTTGAAATCCTTTTTTACAATTTCACCAAGGATTACGCTAATCTAACAATTAAAAAATTGTTTTTGTAGATTTTCGGAACAAATAAAAAATCGAAAAATGTGAGTCTTGTTTAACACCTTGTGTATATAACTTTTTAGCTTAGGTAAGTTTTATGCCTAAGATACAGCTGAATTTTATCAAAAAATACAGGTGAACTGTTTCAAGTGGCCAGCAGTTTATATTAAAATTAGATCAATATTATTTAAAGCATTTTCAATGAGACAATTCTTAAAAATTAATATATCGCAAAAACTATTGATATAGGTATAAGATCACCTTAATAAAAGTGAAAAAGGACTAACAACAAAACACGATAGAATATACAGGAATAGTTGCATATTTGCAGCAAACACCCAGTATAAAATTATTATGTACGATGTTATCTAAACTCGTAATTAGACATTTATTTTCTTTAGTACAATTTTTCTTTAAATCGTTGTAGGGTAGAAGTTGAAACAGGTTATGGAGGACCCTGATTTTTTTTAAATTTAGATATTTTTTGAATAATTTGGCAACTTCGAAATAAAATGCGAAACCAAATATGGTGTTATATGGAGAATTCACTGAGAAATCCACATATTTAAAAACATATAGGGTGTCCCATTTAAAAAAAGTTGATTCCTACGTGCCTCACTTTTGTGAAATACCCTGTATAATTAAAATTTAAATTGTAGTCTTCCTCTTCTTATACAACTTTCATACAAAAATTTTTTCAAAATTATAAAAAACGAGGGAGATATGGTATTTTGTCATACTATTGCGCCACCCTGTATATGTATTTAAACGGTTAGGAATGTTTCATTATCGGTACCTCAACTTTTTATTATAATTAGAAAATAAATTTTTTTTGCAAAATATCGTCTAGCAAATTTGGCAACGTGGAATTTGTAAGTGTTGCAAACAATTGACAGTGGAAAAGACAGGGTCTTGGCTTGATTCTTCTCTCTCTCTCTTGCTGCTCACTTGTCGTGGTTCCACGTATTTCTTCCAGTTCGTGTCTGGTTTGAGATGCTATCCGACACTTATTTTACAACCCTTGAGAGAACGTAGCCAATCAGCCACTGACTATACAAGTAGTGTTGACCTACTTCGATAGTTTTAGAATAGATAGTGAGCTACCTATCTGTAAGAGACGTAAGCCAACCGAAATGGAATAGTGCACAGTTATATTCCACACACATTTATTTCGTTTATTAACATAAAATAATAAAAATAAACTAATATTATTTTAGTACGAGTACATACTAAACAAAATTTTTATGCTATAGTCAAAATCAGTGTTATCGTGCGGGTCATACGATTTATCAACGACAAACTGTTTAAGTTTGTTTTTCTTTTATTACGTGTAATCATATCCTCCGCATAAAATCCGGAAGATGAATTAGATAGACCTGAGATGTTTTCATATGAAAAAAGAGGATAAAGATATAAATACCAGCAGTTCCAAAAATCTTTGAGCGATGCCACTTCAAGGTCAGATTGACAAGTCGGTGACAAAATGGGTAATAGAAAACAATTTTCGGGTTTTTTGCATCCACAAGCGAAAAAAATGGTATTAAATCTAATAAAATATTACGAAAATGAAAATTCACCGGCTAATATCCAGGAAACAGTAGCAAAAGCTCTGGGAATCGGTATAAGGACTGTGCAGAAAATTGTGCATGAAAAAAAGCATAATTTACTACCAAAGAAGATTAAGAAATGTACACGAAAAAAGCCAAAGACAGAAGATTCAAGTGACAATGTAAAAATTTATACACATCAAAAACTAATATAACCCTTCCAGTTTTAAAAGAAGCTTTAAAAAATCAAGGCATATTGGAAATTGGACTAAAATCGTTGTCAAAATTAATAAAAATGTTGGGTTTTCGATATAAAAAGGACTGTAATCGAAGATTTTTATGTGTGTTGCCACATATAGCAAGTCAGCGTATCCAGTTTTTAAAGAAATACACGGAAAATGTTAATTTAAAATTTAGAAAAGTGGTATTTTTAGATGAGACTTGGAAGTGGTTCGAAATCTTGACAGGATGAGTCTGTAAAAAGTGTCAAAAAAAAGGGATGTAGGACGGGAAAACGGTTCATTTTGCATGCAGGTTCTTCAATAGGATTTCTCCCAGGTGCAAGTTTACTGTTTTCTTCAACATCAAAAAGTATAGACTACCATGATAATATGAACTGTGAACTGTTTGAAAAGTGGTTAAAAGAACAACTGATTCCAAATTTAGATGCTCCATCTTAAATCATTCTGGACAATGCATTTTATCATTCAAGAATCTTAAATAAACAACCTACTTCATCCTGGAAGAAAAGTGATATTTATGACTGGCTAATAAAACAAAAACATAATCCTTTACCCAATATGCTGAAACTAGAACTTCTTTTAATGGCAAAACCTATTAAAAAACCAGCAATATATGCTGTAGATGAAATACTACTGGAAAATGGACATAAGGTTTTACGACTGCCGCCATACCATTGCCAGTTTAACGCAATAGAATTAATTTGGGCTGGGGCAAAATCATATTACGAAAAACACGTGAACGATGGTCTTACTTATTCATTAAATTATATTACGCCGGAGTACTGGAAGAAATCTGTGGTACATACGGAGAAATTAATATGGGATTGGTGGAATCGAGAACGAGTTCTAGATGTCGAAATAGCACCAATGATCATTGCGCCATTTGAGGACGACTCAGAAGATGAGGACTTTTTAAGTGATGATGATATTTTTTAGTCTATACTATTAAAAAGTTTCTGAAGGATTATGTTAGTCTTTACGTGTATAAATCATAAATTGCATTATGAATATCCATTTTTGCATTGTAACTTAAGCCTTTTGCCTTTGTATTTACTTATACCGATTCTCAGAGCTTTTGCCACTGGTTCCCTGGATATTAGTCACTGAATTTTAATTTAAAAATTTTTTTATTAGATTTGACACCATTTTTTTGCTTACTTTTTTAGTACATTTGTAATTTTTTAGGCAATAAATAAATAATTATAGAATACTTTTAAAGCGTGTGTAAAATAAGCAAATTTTTTTCTTAATTATAAAACAAAATTTGATATATAAAAATCGGTAAAATCGCTTATATATATATATATATATATATATATATATATATATATATACACGTATATATATATATATATATATATATATATATATATATATATATATATATATATATTTCTCGTTTTTTTTTTCTTTAACCATATATAAATATTTTGTTAATTATTTTCTTGGGCATAGGTTAACTCATTGAGAAGTAATGTAATGTAATGTAAACTATAATTTAATCGTTGGTTAAAACAGTATTGAAAAAGATCACTCAAAAAAACATTACATTTAAAACAAACTATGATCATGAAACAAAAATACATTTAAAACAACATTAATATTATACAGAGTACGTACCTTGGAAACATGTCACGTGTAACGAATGTTTTGCGATTGCAATAATTTCGACACGTCTGGAATTCTGGTAGATAAAAGAAAATACCAGAAAATAATAAAAAAAAAAAATTGTCTCGTCTTTATCTACCAGAATTCCAGACGTGTCGAAATTATTGCAATCGCAAAACATTCGTTACACATGACATGTTTCCAAGGTACGTACTCTGTATAATATTAATGTTGTTTTAAATGTATTTTTGTTTCATGATCATAGTTTGTTTTAAATGTAATTTTTTTTTGAGTGATGTTTTTTCAATATTGTTTTAACCAATTTAATTACTAACTATACATGTTTTTATTGTAGAAAATAAATATCTTGAAAAAGCTCAATATAATGAGCGAAACGTCGATTAAATTATAGTTTTACTTCTCAATGAGTTAACCTATGCCCAAGAAAATAATTAACAAAATAAATAAATATATATATATATATATATATATATATATATATATATATATATATAAACATATATATAGAGCCTGTATTGTATGCATGGCTTTTAATTTTAGACTGAAATTTGAAGAAATAGGATAAGTAGTTTTTTAGCTATGCCACGAACAGACAGACTGACGTAGAGACATACCTACAGACAGACGGAATTGAGAAAACATGTTTTCCGGCATCTAGGGACCCTTAAACGTAAAGATCTGAAAAAATCTCACGAGGGAAGTAATAACTAATTATCTTGTGTTTTTAATAAAAGTGTATATAATTTTTGCAAAATAAAATGTTTTTGTTATCACAATACAAAAAAAAACAAGTTTTCTTTGCATAGGGGTGGCCCGCATTTAAATAAATGACACTGTATAAGTGGTTAGATTTTTAGGTCAAGCGGAGCTCATAATTTTTGGTTATTGATAAAAAAATCTCACTTTCATTAAGTGGCTGTATAAACAGAACATATCCTGATTGTTCCACTGATTCGAACCGCCTTCCGACTTTATTAAGGCGCTTGCCATTTTGTGTATTTTTCTTTTTGCCAACCTAAAAATTTTAACCCAATACATATTTAGCGAATTTTCTTATTAAGTCCCTCGGCATTTAGTATATAAAATAATATTAGCGGCTATCTTAATAATATTGCGTAATATAATAAAAAAAACTATTTTCTTTCTCCCTGTATATTTATAAATAGCCCATCGAGATTTAATAGCTCATAAAAGAATCACACAACATTTTGGTATTCACTGTGTTTTCTGATTTGATTCATAATGGTGACTTTTAGATCCGCACGATAAGGCCGCTTTCGACTATATTTACGGTTACAATACGATTTGATTTATGGAACTAAAACACTATAAAAGCAACAAAAAGAATAATCCACTATTTTAGTTCATGTTTGCAGTATAATTTGATACAGCCATTCGAATACAATTATCCAAATGTTCATCTGGAAGATTGCGGTCTTTTTAATTAACTTCATATTTGAGAAAGAGGATTCATACAAATATGTTGAACTAAATAACGTCTTTACTTTCAAGACAATGCTACCTAAAACTGGATATTTTTCTTGACATACTAAAGGCCAGATACATTTGGCATTTGAGTTAACCGATCTTAAAGTTAAATCATTTTGAAACGCAATTAGTTCTATTTCTGTTGCAGCGGTGTCTTCGCCAAAGTTTTGCATAACAAAAGTTGCGAACTGTTGGACATCAATTTCTATGAAGGGTGAAACAACAAATTGCGCCACTAAAGCAATTCCGTTGAAGTTCTTAAAACGATTTTTGAAGTTATCCTTCAAGTTATAAATTATTTCTACATGATATTTAGTTTCATAAAGTTCCAATGGATTTTGAGATATCTTTTCTAAAAGAATAGGAAAATGCTTGGTATTGCAATTAATCAGGTTTTGTTCCCAAAATTCAAGCTTATGTATAAGCGCATTTATATCAAAAATCATTTCCGCTAATTGTTTGTCTTTACCCTGAAGCTGCAAATTAAGTTCATTTAATTTTTCTGTAATATCCACAAGAAAATCAAAATCTCTAAGCCAGGTTAAATTTTCCAGTTCCTGAATCGGTTCATCGCGTTATTTGAAAAAATGAACTACACCAGGTAAGACATCATTAAAAAGTATTAACACTAGTCCCCTACCTAAGCAATTGAACTTCAGAGTGAAGAAGTAGTTCCCAGTATTGACAGTCAATTTCATCGGCCAAGGCTTTGAATAACCTTCTTTGTAATGCATGAGCTCTAATTTTGTTTGCAATTTTTTCAAAAACAATTCCACATAATGCTTGGTGATGGATAATGCAATGGTAAGAGAGGAATCGGGGAAAACTTTCATCTTTGCGACATAACGCCATGAGGCCCTTATCGCAACGCACCATAACTGGAGCGCCATCGGTTGTCAAGCCTACCATTTTTGATATTGGAATTTTCTCAGTGGAGATATGATTAATGAGATGAGAAAACAAGTCTTGTCCGGTAGTATTCCCTTTCAGAGGAATAAACTTCAGTAGATCTTCTTTAACCGTAAAATTACAGAAAACCATCCTAACGAACACAGCCATTTCTCTCGTCTTGAAAGTATTATGACCGATTTTTATACTGTCTATGATTCTCTTTTATTACTAGGTGATTTTAATATAAACTTTCTCGAATTAAATACAAAAGCACCGTTATGTGAAATTACTGAGGTCTATGGTTTGCAACAGCATATAACTGAACCTACTAGAATATCAAATACAAACATGTCCTTAACTGATTTACTTTTTTTAAATATAGATTCAATCGAGGTTTGCGGAATAAGGGATGTTGAGATATCGGACCATATGCTCATTTATTGCGACATAAATTTTGGAGAACCCAAATCTAATACTTATAACTTTACATACAGAAATTTACAAAGTGTTAACAATAAGCGATTTCAATCTAATATCGAACTAATACCTTGGCACATAATGTATCATATGGCGGACATAAATAGCAAAGTTGATTTTTTCAACCAATCATTATTCGACGTTATAAACCTGCATGCTCCCTTAAAAAATATCAGAGGTAAAAATAAGCCATACAGACCATGGATTACTCCTAATATTAGATTAATGCAGAGGCTTCGTAATAGGACCTTAAATAAGTTTAGAAACACCAAAAATTGGGAGGACTGGAACACATACAAGCAATATAGAAATCTTACTACTAGCGCAATCAGATCGGAAAAAAAGGCGTATTTAACATATAGGTTTGGAGTGTGCAGTAATAAAGAAGCATGACAAGAATTAAATAAAATTAATATTTCTAAAAAACAAAATATACAACTTCCCAATTCCTTGCAAAATGTAGATGTACTTAATACTTCTTTTACTAATATAAATAAAAATAACAATAAGCCTGATGAAGAATTTATTAAGTATTTTAAGGAACATAAAATTACACAAAATGAATTTAAATTTAGGCTGATAACGCAAGATACAATAAATTCCGTTCTAAAAACCATAAAGAGTAAAGCATTTGGAGCTGATAATTTAAATATTACACTTATTTTACTTTGTTGTCCTGCCATAATTAATCCACTAACTCACATTATAAATGTTTGTTTAGAAAAAAATCATTTTCCAGATCAATGGAAGGAAGCCAATGTTATTCCGTTGCCTAAAGTTAAAAATCCTACTGAATTTAAACAAATCCGTTCAATATCGATTCTTCCAGTTCTCTCTAAACTATTAGAAAAAGTTATGGAACAGCAAATAATTGAGTATTTAAATATTAGTAATTTGATCCCTGAATATCAGTCTGGCTTCCGTAAAGGTTATGGTTGTGCAACCGCATTATCTTAGGTAATGGATGATATATTTAAAGCCCTTGATAATAATCTAGCTATTGTTTTGGTTCTTTTGGATTTTACTCAAGCTTTTGACATGGTCAACCACGAAATATTATTGGCTTTGTTGCAGTGTCTGGGTTTTAGCGATTCTGCGGTGGCACTGGTGTCTTCTTTTTTGTCAGACAGAAAACAAAGAGTAGTACTTGATGGTAAAATGTCGAAAGCCCTTAATGTTGCTTCTGGGGTGCCTCAGGGTAGCATTCTGGGTCCGTTACTATATACCCTCTATACGTCGCAATTAATAAATAAATTTCGATATTGTAGCCATCATTGCTACGCAGATGATACCCAGGTATATTATTCATTTAAAAGTACTGATATAGCCGAGGCCAATAGGTGCATTAACGCGGATTTGGACACTTTATATAGTGAAACTCAAAAGCTCCTCTTAAAGATTAACCCAACCAAATCAGTAGCTATTCTTTTTTGTAGTGATAACAATCGAATGAATATTTTAGATAACTTAAATCTACACACAAATAATGATCCAATAGATTTTAAAAACTCTGCCAAAAATATGGGACTCATAATGGATCATAAACTTAGATTTAAGGAATATGTTACTCTTAAACTAAAAAGTGGATATTCCGCCTTAAAAACAATATTTTCGCAAAGGCACTTTTTGAGCTATAACATTAAGAAAATGCTTTGTGATGCACTAGTGTTATCATCATTAAACTTCTGTGACACCATCTATGGACCTTGTCTTGATAATGCCGATGCTAATCGATTACAAAAACTCCAAAATTCCTGTCTAAGGCTTATTTTTGGTATAAGAAGACGTGAACACATTTCCCATAAGTTAAAAGAAGCAAATTGGTTAAATATGCACAATAGACGAGTCTTACATGCTCTTGTCCTTTTTTGTAAAATTCTTAAGTTTAAGACTCCACCATATTTGCACAAAAAAATAACTTATCGTACTGATGTGCACAATTTTAATATAAGACGAAAAAATCTATTAACTATACCTTCACACAACAAAGAATTTTTTAAAAGGTCTTTTTCTTATTTAATTGCACATTTAATAAACAAATTCAAAATAAATGATTTTACTGTCTCAGAAAAAGTTTTCAAGAGAAAAACCAAACTACTTCTTCTAAACCATATTTAACTGATTGTCTATGCAACAAAATGCTAAATTTGAAACTTAATACTTTCCTTTTTCCCTATCCTTATCCATCTTCCATTTTCCTTTTATTGTGTGCTTTTTTTGCTTCTATGTTTTTTTTTCAAATTTTAAAAAAAAAATTAACTGCTAGCTGCTTATAAATTTCTTTTTCATTTCTTATATTTTTGGTCTCAATAGAATCCGGGGAATGAACATCCCCTGAAATCTGAAAACAAGGCCGGTTAGTTACCATAATTATTATCATAATAATAATTGTTATTTTAAGTTAATTCGTTAACTGTATTTATTGGTAACTAATAAACGTCTTATTATTATTATTATTTGGGACGTGTCAACTACGTCAGCTGATTCGACCAATTGCAGTGAAAAATAAACACAGTTATGCAAGTCACTTTTCAACTGAAAAAGATTGCATTACTCATTACTTCTACTCGTCTCATCACTGTATTAGAAAGTTGCAGAGACCGTATTGAAGACACTGTCTCGTCTTTATTTCTAAAGTTGGCAAATAATGAATCTGCAGCTTCTAAAAACGCCTGTTTTATCATTTCCCCGTCTTCATAAGGTTTCTTCTTCTGTGCAATTATCTGGTTCACACAGTATGACGCTTCAGTTGCGGCCTTATTTTTGTCGATTGTTCTTAAAAATACTGTTTGTTGTCTAATTAACTGGTTTTTTAATTGTTTCAGTTTTTCCTTTCTGTCGGCAGAATGTAATGGGAATGATTTTTCAAAATTTGAATGTACAGTTTTATAATGCCTCTCAATATTTCCCTTTCTAGCAACGGAGACTATTACCTAACAAACACACATTTTTGTCTTTAACTTCTGTGAAAAAATACTGTTCTTTCCATTCCGAACGGAAATGGTATGTTTTTCATTTTCTTACTACTACTTGCCATATTTTTAATTGCGAGCCAACGCTAACCAAACCGCTAAATTTTGTACCGTTCAAAGCCAGCCAGATCGCTCCCGAACCCAAACGTATTATCACGCCGATCAATTCTAGTCGATTCTAGCGGTGTGAAGTAACAAGAAACTGAGGAACAGATTTGTGAGAGCTCCGAAAAAGGTCGATCATACTTTTGCAGTCAGGGTGCCAGTGGTAGATTTTGCTGATATGTTGTGTGCATGGTCATGCACCATGCGAGGAAAATAGACGTTTTAACTACTTTTTGCAAAGAAAGAGTTAAATAAGTGTATCTATTAATACTTTTAACAAGTAGTATAACAAAAAAATAATAAAAACACGAAATGAATGGACATAATTAAATTTAAAAGTAGTAGATTAATGTATGTTTATTAATAATTTTAACAAGTAACACAATAAAAACAATAATAAAAATACGAAATGAAAGGACACAAATTTAAAAGTAGTAGAATAATGTGTATTTATAAATAATTAATTTTAACAATAATAACGGGTGAGGATTTAAAGTGTTAGA
The DNA here is from genome assembly GCA_030620095.1 of Kuschelorhynchus macadamiae. NCBI lineage: Eukaryota > Metazoa > Arthropoda > Insecta > Coleoptera > Curculionidae > Kuschelorhynchus > Kuschelorhynchus macadamiae. The sequence continues at coordinate 512,154 of JAUTXW010003297.1, forward strand.
AGACGGTCTCGGAAAATTGGTTTTGAATTTTTGTATAAAAATTTGATAAGTTAAGAGTGAGGCAAAGACACAGATTTTAACTTCGTTGATTAATAACTAGATACAGCATCATCCCGAATTAGGGCAAAATGTGTGTCTGCAAAGTAAGAATTTGCTGCGATATTTTTACTTACTGATCAAAAGTGCGTTTTGGATAATCCATTTATTCGTATTACTCCAAAATGCTACACACGAATAGTCACTGTGTCAAACAGGGTCTCTAAAAACTTCACAAACAAGAGAAAACAATAGGAAACACATGTAAATGTAAATATAAATACAAAAAAAAAACGGCGATCGACGGAGGAAAGGAACCGGTAAATACTGCACTTTTACACTCATTGATGGTGTTGCAAATAATGCAACATAATGGAATAAACCCGATTGGTAGGCGGTTCAAGCACGATCTCCGGGTAAAAATATTATTGAAAACGTTAGGATTAGGCTAAAATGCACATTTGAAACAATAAAAAATCAACCACAAAACATCCCAGATCTAATACCTGCAGAGAAAATGAAAAAGTATTCCACACAAATTTATTATCTCTAGTATGTCGGGCCGCTACCAGAAGTTGTTGATAGTTCGGGGTGAACATATTAGCTTTTATTTTTCCTAGCTTGTACATTTGTAACCATCGTTTTATAAATTATTTTGAATTTTTTTACTCTTTTCAATTTTCGCATGATAATATGTTTTTCTTTTTGATATTCCCTGTATACATCCTGTAAATGTTTGCCCCATGACCCCTTCTAGGAATAGCCTTTATAAATAAATAATTATAACTTTTTCTTCAAGAGTCAGTTTTTATTTTAACGAATATTTTTTACACAACCTGTATAAACACTCTAAAAATTTTAAGCAACAAAAATATGGCTTTTTTCTTTGCTTCGTTTAAAAAAATATACTTTATTGAATTTAACTCTGTCTACCTCAAAGTATGAACCAACCGAAAACTAAAAAAAAACCGTACCCTTTGTATTAAGTTAACGGCAACTGAACTTTATTAACGTCTATAGTAACTTAGAAAACACGACCATATTTCTCAAAATGGAGTATATTTGTCGTATATATAGTAATAGTTACAATATAGAGTTCATGGACCTGAAAAAGAGAACTTTACTCTTCAAAAGAATACATATTTTGTCACCCTAGCTAGACTAAAATTTCCTCAACAAGCTCCGCAGTTGTTTTTTTTTGTTTAACTTCCCTAAATTTTAGAAACTATAAAATAGGTTATTAGAAAATTAAATTATAATTTGGGCCACCCCCTTAATACGTAACAAAAGGATTCCTTCTATATTTTGTTTTTTAAATTAAATCATGGTGATCGTACAAAGTTTAGGTTTTTTAACTCACCACTATGGTATAAACTATGCCTTCAATTACTGTACAATGAAACAATTATTGTGCCATCAAACCTTTCCACCAGTTGATCTTGTTTCTCCTAGAAATAATGTTAATTGTACCTAAGTATTTGTAACGAGAAAGTGAAAGCGTTTTAGGTATAATAATAATAATACGCACCTGTGAATGGTTAATCATTTCCGCCAAAACTAGTTTATAAAAGCAAATCTAATTTAATTTAGTACTTAACAGTATTCTGTGGTCTAAGATCTAGTTGACAACAGATTTAAAATTAAAACACTAAAATATAAGTATTCTCTTTACTCTACACGGTCGAACAACACAAGAGTGTACATGCGTTGTCGATGCCAATCGTGTAAACTCGGAGCTCTTACAAATCTGTTCCCCAGACCCTTGTGGTGAAGTCACATCGGCTATATATCGTTTATCGCAGTGTTGCCGCCGCTCGCGTTGATTATGCGAATTTGCGCAATTTAGGGAATGTAAATCTTTTATATTTTAAAAATGTTTTGCAAGGTACGAGCTACCAGAATTTCCCTTGCGAGCTATAGGTAGCTCGCGATCGACGGGTTGGCAACCGCTGGGACTATACTGTTTCATTATTGTTTTTTCCTCTGTTTCAGACAAGACTTTGTGCCACAGTTCACGCCGAATTTATGATAAAAATGACCGCTTGCACCGGGAATGATGATCAGAAATGGGAATACAAGAACAACAAAATACTTTATCATCCCCTCACCGATCAGTGTTTGACAGGAAATGGTCTTTCTCGTCGTAATACGGCAGACGTCGAGGCGTGTGAGTCCAACAGCACCTTTCAAGTCTGGGACTGTAATGTAATAAATAAATACGATAGACTGTATAACAGGGCTTATCAGAAAAGACGACCTATATATTCCTCAGGTGAATCAGGCATTACAACCACAACGGAATCGACAGAAGAATCAATCCCCATAGCATATCCCCGATCTACTTTTGATAAATAGTAAAATTATTAAATAAATTAGTACCAAATTGTCTCCTGTGATTAAATGTTTACGAGAAAAGTGCCATAGCCAAGGGCTGATCCAGAGGAGTTGCTTGGGGGGAGGGGGTGATGTGAAACGACGCGCCGGGGGTTTGTACTTGGCATGTCAATATTTTTAATAGGTTTGATAGTCCTGTTTTTCAGCTTCTCGCCTACTTTGGTTGGCTTAAATTAATCAACATAAAGAATAAAGATGTAAAATTTCTGAAAAAGTTGTTCACTCCATATATATTACCCCCGCGGCATTAAACCTGTATATTTTTCGTCCTACTTAAATAATAATATATTTCTTTACTGTTAAAGCACCTAAAGCTATTTTGATACTGAATATATTCATTCAATAATGTAACAAAAATGTATCAGAAAACACACAAACTAATAACTACATTCCAATTTCTAACAAATGATAAAAGAGAAGTCAAAAATCTTAATAAATTCAGTAAATTTCATAAATACGCGACACGAACATCTCTACAGATATACATATATCAGTAAAAATCTTTATAATTCCCCGAGGATGTCGATATATATATATATATATATATATATATATATATATATATATATATATATATATATATATATATATATATATATATATGTATATATTTATATATATATATATATATATATATATATATATATATATATATATATACAGTGTGTCTTCTTAAGTTCTCTACATATAGGAAACTTTTTTATTAGTAGTTTTAAATTTGGAGATTCCTTCTATTATTCTAATCGTGTAAACTCGTTGAATGTTCATGTTGATTCTGCCAACATTGCCAAATAACCCATGTAAAGATACAGTTTCAAAAATATTGAAAGAAAACAGTTTTCGACCTTACAAACCAAAATTTACACATTCCTTGAGACCAGGAGACTTTAAGCGACGGTTCGAGTTTTGATGTCTGATACAAGGGGAGCTAGAAGATGATCCTTTTATGGCAAGACGCATTATTTTTACCGATGAAGCAACGTTTACTTCCAATGGGACTGTAAGTTCGCAAAACTGTCGTTGGTGGAGTGACTTTAATCCTAATTTTGTTATACAAACTCGTGATCAGTATTCATTCAAAACAAATGTGTGGTGCGGAATTTATAAAGATAGAGTAATTGGAACAGTTTTTTTTCGACATAATTTAAATAGTCAACGCTACTTGGATTTTCTAAATACTTACTTGTACGATTTTATTCATGAACTACCCATAAGTGAGAGGTTCCAAATATGGTACCAGCAGGATGGCGCACCATGCCACGGAGCAAGGGATGTAAGACAATACTTAAATTGTATCTTTAATGGACGAGTAATCGACAGGTATTCTGATATTTTCTGGCCAGCTAGATCTCCGGACTTGAACCCTCTTGATTCTTTTTTTTGGGGCTACTTAAAAGAGAAAGTGTATCTAAAGAGGCCATTTTAGAATGTTGATCATTTGGAGAGGGTAATTAGGGAAGAGATACAGGTTATAACGCCTGCCATGATTAGAAACGTTTTAAGAGAATTTTCTGTAAGAACGGTTACCTGTATGGAAAGAGATGGTGGATATATTGAGGTAAATGTGCAGTGACGGAACAGTTAGTTTTTATTGTTAATTAAGTTATTTACATGTAATGTTTATTAAAATTAAAATTATTGAAGTTATTTTCTACATTTCCAAAAGTCTTGAATTTAGTTAGAATATTCACCACTGTTGTGAAATGTATAATTTTATCGAGGTGTCTGTTGTTAAAAATGTCTGCAGCTTCCCGAAATGTTTTATAATTTTCTCCGACAATTAAAACTATTTCAATTTTATCTTCTTTACTTAATTTCAGCGGCATTTCTTTTTACTATAATATTCAAACTGATGTTTCAATAAAGTAATACATATTGTGGTTGACAGTAGCAGTGACAATGCCATTATCAACAATCGATAAATAAGGAAATTTTGCTGGTATGTAGGTAGGAACAAAAGTAAGAAACTGGACTTGCCAGTAAGAAGCCAAAGTTTTACATTCCTTAAGAAGTGATTTCAGGTAGGAAGCAACGAATCTAGTGCTAGATATGTTTTTTTATTCTAAATAAGATTTTGTATTACATTTTGCAATAAAATAAAAATTAAAGGTACTTTTCTTTTGAGTCAATTTCGATTTTTTGGAATTTTTGACAACCCTGTATGCAATCTTAAGTTTGAATATTTTTAGAACAGAACTTTTTATAAAGAGTAACTTATTTCCGTAAAACTACTAATAAAAAGGTTTCCTATATGTAGAGAACTTAAGAAGACACACTGTATATATATATATATATATATATATATATATATATATATATATATATATATACATATACATATATATATATATATATATATATATATATATATATATATATATATATATATATATATATATATATATATATATATATATATATATATATATATATATATATATATATATATATAACAAAACGTGCTAAATCTAGTGGGGCTGTAGTCAAAGAGAGGGGACCTTAGATTAAAACACTTTGTTGCTTTGCCAAGCTTTCGGCAACTGTTTATTGCCTTCCTCAAGACAGCCTAAAAATTGTTATTATTTTGTATTAACATTTATTTTAAAGAAAAAGTTGTTGTGGACTTACTACTTGGTTTTACTCTTGAAGAAACAACACTGAAAAATTCTCAACATTGCTAAAGACCTATATACATATTATTTACACCTTTTTATCACTAGTTTTGACTTGGATGTTGTTATATTAACACATTTTTAAAATTCTTAAAGATTTGGTTTATTCCAACGTGCAGACACTGTCGGCCATTTTACGTATTTTAAAGGCAAATTATTATTGTAAAATGGAGAACGTGTTTTTTTTAATTTTTGCTCTCCTTCCCTTACTTCACACTAGTTGGTTTACGCGTTTTTTGTTTTTCGAATAATTGTCGACTGAGCACGAATCGGTAACGACGGTTTCCCAAATGTATAGTTGGAAAAGAAAAATGTAGATGGCGCATTAGTAAACAGTACTCTGCAAAGCTGGTAACCCAATCAGCACAAATCTTACAAGTTCTGTAATTGTTGGTTAAACGATGAAAACATTTTATATTCTGTAGTACACTGTGCAGCTGATAGAGGGACATGTTCCACCATCGTGTTGTGAAAAATTTTTATATTTATTTGCTATGATTAGAAAAAAGGGGGAAAAACAAATTACATGAACAACACAACACCATGATTGAACTTTTCCTGAAACAAAAATGAAAAGGAAAATGGAAAATCATATATAAATGCAAATAATCAATGCACAGTGCCCCAAAGTATGAATATATTAGGACTAAGTTATTCAGAGATTTGGACAGCATTAGGGTCATTAATAGAAACAAAATTGTCCCCACTAATTCTTAACAGATATGAATATATTGTGCTTAGATTATTGATATCAGTTTTCTTATTCATTGTGTTTGTCCCTTGGTTGTGTATATGTAACATTTCAAGGAAATTTCCTTTATAATATCTTTTTTCTTTAGCAAGAATTTTTGCCTCGGTGAATCGAATGCTGTGTCCTGTGTCTATGAAGTGTTCTAATAATGCACAAGATTTTACAAACCTGCGGCAGTCGCTTTTATGTGAAGTAATTTTGCCTGACAAATTTCTAGATGTCTGACCTACATATATTTGATTACAGTTGTTGCAATTTATGGCATATACAACGTTATTATTTTCAAACGTGGAAAGTGGAGTCTTAGTTTTTGCATAAAGTTGTGAGACAGTTTTTATTTGTTTTTTGGCAAACCTTAGGTTTGGACTATCTTTGAAAACGTCTATTAATTTTTCAGTTAAATTTTGAATAAAAGGAAGTGGGTAATATTTTATTGTTTGTGTTGGCTGACTGGTGTTTTCCTCTGTCGTTATATTATGGATTGTATTTAGTTGTATTGGATTTTCATTTGTGTTGCATAAAAACTTATTTATGATATTCAGAGGATAAGAGTTTTCAATAGTATATTTCTGAGCCTATTAAGCTCTCCTGTTTGTAGTCTTTATGTGAGAGCTTAATAGCTCTATTTTTTAGAGCAGTTATTAAATTTATTTTCATTTTGGTAGGGTGGTAAGAATGATAACTTATGAATCTGTCAGAGCACATCGGTTTGCGATACCATTTTGTTTTTAAAACATTGGTTTCGCTTCTGTTTACCTTCATGTCAAGAAAGGGAATACTGTTGTCTGATTCATATTCCACCGTAAATTTCAGATGTTGGTTGTATGGATTGAACATTTCTAGTGCTATTTCTGCTCTATTTTTAGGGAGAGCCAAAATAAGATCGTCCACATACCTCTTGACAAAAGGGTTATTAAAAGGTAGATTTTCTAAAGCATAGCTGACTAAGTCATCCAAAACAAAATTTACTAAAATAGGAGAGATTGTAGAGCCCATAGGTGTACCAAAAATTTGTTTATAAAAACTGTTGTTAAAATTAACATAGTTTGAATCAAAAATAAACTGCAACAATGCTTTAAAGGATTCAAATGATAATTTACAATGTTGGGAAATTGTGTCCCATTTTGCTGTTAAACATTCTTGTATGACTTCATATGGGAGATTCGTAAAAAGAGAGACAACATCGAAACTGACTACTTCGTAGTTATCGGGAAGTTGGTAGTCATCAATAAATGAACTAAAGATGAAAGAATCTCGCACATAAAATTCATTGTTAGTGTTGTACGCATCTGTCAAAATTTTAGTTAAGAAAGATGCGAGAGGGGCATTGGGTGCATCGATGGCAGAGGTGTTAGGTCTCATGCTTAGGGCTGGTTTATGAATTTTTGGTAATGTATAAAACCTCGGGGCTATTGAGTTATAAGTTGTTAAATTTTTAGCCTCCTTTTCATCTATACACCCTTCGCTCCTTAATTGTTTAACTAGTTTATTGGCTTTGAACTGCAACGTAGTTGTAGGATTGCTATTAAGTTTCTTGTAACTTTTTGAGTCATTAAGTAACTCTTGACTTTTTTCAAGATATTGATCTTTAAACATTGCTACAGTTACATTGCCCTTATCACTACGCACAAAGTATACTTCTGGATGTTCCTTAAAAAATTTTTTACATTGTTGATAAAGTTGAGAAAAGTAAGGTTCAACTTTATGATTTTTATGAATGAAATTTGTAATTATGTTTGTACATTGTGCACGATAAACGTCCTGATATTGTTCGTCGAATGTGGAAACGATCATTTCGATGTCAGCCAACAATGACGGCACATTAATATCTTTCTTTACTGAGGGTCTTAAAGCAAATTATTTTTATGACATCTTGTGGTATATTCATATTAGTTAGATTTTTAAACCACTTGGTTTGAGTTTTAATATTTAGTAATTGTTGTGCTTTTAATGAATTTAATTTAGTAATTTGCCTATACTTGATATTATTAAATAATTTTTTATAAGATGTTTCTTGTCTACGATCATATTCGTTTATTATGTGAAAAGGTAGAATTTGACTTAATTTTGTCTTGATCGATTCCAGATCCCTCGAAACCCCTTTTATATATGCAAATGTGACTTTGATTTCTAAATTTAGAATGCTTTGTCCTAACCTGTGATTAAAGTGCTGTATCTTGTGTCCTGTGTTTCCCTGAGTATGGTGTAGAAGATTAGTTATGTTGGAAGAGCCATTGGTAATGTGGTTTGGTCTGATGTCCATTTCTCTGCATTTAATTAAAAATATTTTTCCATTTTCCAGTGAAGCTTTCTTGTTGTTAAGATTGGTCCATTTTTTAAGTAAAATTACCGTAGCAGGTCCAAATTCATGGCTTATGTGACGGTAAAACCCCATTCCTGCAATAGCGAGAGGGTGGGTAGTTGTGACTAACTAGTTAGAACAAAACGTGCTAAATCTAGTGGGGCTGTAGTCAAAGAGAGGGGACCTTAGATTAAAACACTTTGTTGCTTTGCCAAGCTTTCGGCAACTGTTTATTGCCTTCCTCAAGACAGCCTAAAAATTGTTATTATTTTGTATTAACATTTATTTTAAAGAAAAAGTTGTTGTGGACTTACTACTTGGTTTTACTCTTGAAGAAACAACACTGAAAAATTCTCAACATTGCTAAAGACCTATATACATATTATTTACACCTTTTTATCACTAGTTTTGACTTGGATGTTGTTATATTAACACATTTTTAAAATTCTTAAAGATTTGGTTTATTCCAACGTGCAGACACTGTCGGCCATTTTACGTATTTTAAAGGCAAATTATTATTGTAAAATGGAGAACGTGTTTTTTTTAATTTTTGCTCTCCTTCCCTTACTTCACACTAGTTGGTTTACGCGTTTTTTGTTTTTCGAATAATTGTCGACTGAGCACGAATCGGTAACGACGGTTTCCCAAATGTATAGTTGGAGACAGACAAAATTAAGTAAAATTCTACCTTTTCACATAATAAATGAATATGATCGTAGACAAGAAACATCTTATAAAAAATTATTTAATAATATCAAGTATAGGCAAATTACTAAATTAAATTCATTAAAAGCACAACAATTACTAAATATTAAAACTCAAACCAAGTGGTTTAAAAATCTAACTAATATGAATATACCACAAGATGTCATAAAAATAATTTCTCTTGGACCTAAATTTGCTTTAAGACCCTCAGTAAAGAAAGATATTAATGTGCCGTCATTGTTGGCTGACATCGAAATGATCGTTTCCACATTCGACGAACAATATCAGGACGTTTATCGTGCACAATGTACAAACATAATTACAAATTTCATTCATAAAAATCATAAAGTTGAACCTTACTTTTCTCAACTTTTTCAACAAGGTAAAAAATTTTTTAAGGAACATCCAGAAGTATACTTTGTGCGTAGTGATAAGGGCAATGTAACTGTAGCAATGTTTAAAGATCAATATCTTGAAAAAAGTCAAGAGTTACTTAATGACTCAAAAAGTTACAAGAAACTTAATAGCAATCCTACAACTACGTTGCAGTTCAAAGCCAATAAATTAGTTAAACAATTAAGGAGCGAAGGGTGTATAGATGAAAAGGAGGCTAAAAATTTAACAACTTATAACTCAATAGCCCCGAGGTTTTATACATTACCAAAAATTCATAAACCAGTCCTAATATGAGACCTAACACCTCTGCCATCGATGCACCCAATGCCCCTCTCGCATCTTTCTTAACTAAAATTTTGACAGATGCGTACAACACTAACAATGAATTTTATGTGCGAGATTCTTTCATCTTTAGTTCATTTATTAATGACTACCAACTTCCCGATAACTACGAAGTAGTCAGTTTCGATGTTGTCTCTCTTTTTACGAATCTCCCATATGAAGTCATACAAGAATGTTTAACAGCAAAATGGGACACAATTTCCGAACATTGTAAATTATCATTTGAATCCTTTAAAGCATTGTTGCAGTTTATTTTTGATTCAAACTATGTTAATTTTAACAACAGTTTTTATAAACAAATTTTTGGTACACCTATGGGCTCTACAATCTCTCCTATTTTAGTAAATTTTGTTTTGGATGACTTAGTCAGCTATGCTTTAGAAAATCTACCTTTTAATATCCCCTTTGTCAAGAGGTATGTGGACGATCTTATTTTGGCTCTCCCTAAAAATAGAGCAGAAATAGCACTAGAAATGTTCAATTCATACAACCAACATCTGAAATTTACGGTGGAATATGAATCAGACAACAGTATTCCCTTTCTTGACATGAAGGTAATCAGAAGCGAAACCAATGTTTTAAAAACAAAATGGTATCGCAAACCGATGTGCTCTGACAGATTCATAAGTTATCATTCTTACCACCCTACCAAAATGAAAATAAATTTAATAACTGCTCTAAAAAATAGAGCTATTAAGCTCTCACATAAAGACTACAAACAGGAGAGCTTAGATAGGCTCAGAAATATACTCCTTGAAAACTCTTATCCTCTGAATATCATAAATAAGTTTTTATGCAACACAAATGAAAATCCAATACAACTAAATACAATCCATAATATAACGACAGAGGAAAACACCAGTCAGCCAACACAAACAATAAAATATTACCCACTTCCTTTTATTCAAAATTTAACTGAAAAATTAATAGACGTTTTCAAAGATAGTCCAAACCTAAGGTTTGCCAAAAAACAAATAAAAACTGTCTCACAACTTTATGCAAAAACTAAGACTCCACTTTCCACGTTTGAAAATAATAACGTTGTATATGCCATAAATTGCAACAACTGTAATCAAATATATGTAGGTCAGACATCTAGAAATTTGTCAGGCAGAATTACTTCACATAAAACGACCGCAGGTTTGTAAAATCTTGTGCATTATCAGAACACTTCATAGACACAGGACACAGCATTCGATTCACCGAGGCAAAAATTCTTGCTAAAGAAAAAAGATATTATAAAAGAAATTTCCTTGAAATGATACATATACACAACCAAGGGACAAACACAATGAATAAGAAAACTGATATCAATAATCTAAGCACAATATATTCATATCTGTTAAGAATTAGTGGGGACAATTTTGTTTCTATTAATGACTCTAATGCTGTCCAAATCTCTGAATAACTTAGTCCTAATATATTCATACTGTGGGGCACTGTGCATTGATTATTTGCATTTATATATGATTTTCCATTTTCCTTTTCATTTTTGTTTCAGGAAAAGTTCAATCATGGTGTTGTGTTGTTCATGTAATTTGTTTTTTCCCCCTTTTTTCTAATCATAGCAAATAAATATAAAAAATTTTCACAACACGATGGTGGAACATGTCCCTCTATCAGCTGCACAGTGTACTACAGAATATAAAATGTTTTCATCGTTTAACCAACAATTACAGAACTTGTAAGATTTGTGCTGATTGGGTTACCAGCTTTGCAGAGTACTGTTTACTAATGCGCCATCTACATTTTTCTTTTCCAACTATACATTTGGGAAACCGTCGTTACCGATTCGTGCTCAGTCGACAATTATTCGAAAAACAAAAAACGCGTAAACCAACTAGTGTGAAGTAAGGGAAGGAGAGCAAAAATTAAAAAAAACACGTTCTCCATTTTACAATAATAATTTGCCTTTAAAATACGTAAAATGGCCGACAGTGTCTGCACGTTGGAATAAACCAAATCTTTAAGAATTTTAAAAATGTTTTAATATAACAACATACAAGCCCAATCTATTGATAAAAATGTTTAAATAATATGTATATAGGTCTTTAGCAATGTTGAGAATTTTTCAGTGTTGTTTCTTCAAGAGTAAAACCAAGTAGTAAGTCCACAACAACTTTTTCTTTAAAATAAATGTTAATACAAAATAATAACAATTTTTAGGCTGTCTTGAGGAAGGCAATAAACAGTTGCCGAAAGCTTGGCAAAGCAACAAAGTGTTTTAATCTAAGGTCCCCTCTCTTTGACTACAGCCCCACTAGATTTAGCACGTTTTGTTCTAACTAGTTAGTCACAACTACCCACCCTCTCGCTATATATATATATATATATATATATATATATATATATATATATATATATATATATACAGTGTGTCTTCTTAAGTTCTCTACATATAGGAAACTTTTTTATTAGTAGTTTTACGGAAAAAAGTTACTCTTTATAAAAAGTCCTGCTTTCTGCCAAAATAATATTAAAATATTCAAACTTAAGATTGCATACAGGGTTGTCAAAAATTCCAAAAAATCGAAATTGACTCAAAAGAAAAGTACCTTTAATTTTTATTTTATTGCAAAATGTAATACAAAATCTTATTTAGAATAAAAAAACATATCTAGCACTAGATTCGTTGCTTCCTACCTGAAATCACTTCTTAAGGAATGTAAAACTTTGGCTTCTTACTGGCAAGTCCAGTTTCTTACTTTTGTTCCTACCTACATACCAGCAAAATTTCCTTATTTATCGATTGTTGATAATGGCATTGTCACTGCCACTGTCAACCACAATATTATATTACTTTATTGAAACATCAGTTTGAATATTATAGTAAAAAAGAAATGCCGCTGAAATTAAGTAAAGAAGATAAAATTGAAATAGTTTTAATTGTCGGAGAAAATTATAAAACATTTCGGGAAGTTGCAGACATTTTTAACAACAGACACCTCGATAAAATTATACATTTCACAACAGTGGTGAATATTCTAACTAAATTCAAGACTTTTGGAAATGTAGAAAATAACTTCAATTTTTTATTTCTTTTTTTTTTTTAATTTTAATAAACATTACATTTTTAATTTTAATAAACATTACATGTAAATAACTTAATTATCAATAAAAACTGACTGTTCGGCCACTGCACATTTGCCTCAATATATCCACCATCTCTTTCCATACAGGTAACCGTTCTTACAGAAAATTCTCTTAAAACGTTTCTAATCATGGCAGGCGTTATAACCTGTATCTCTTGTACGTGATTTGATATCTTGTTTGAAAAAAGAACAAACCATGTTCACAAGACCAGCCAAACAATCAAAGGTGCTACGATCGCGTCATTTAAAATATCTCATATATTGGCGAAACACAAGAAACCATTCGAAGATGGATCGGTTGTGAAGGAAGCATTTATTGAGACTTTATTTGGAGATTTTAAAAATAAAATAGAAATCATGTCTCCTATTAGAGAACTTCAGTTATCTCGTCCGACTGTCACAAGGCGTATTGAAGTCATGAGTCAGGACATGGCAGATAAAGTAAAAAATGATATCGTGGAATGTACATACTTTTCTTTACAGTTCGACGAATCCACCGATATGACAGACACTGCCCAGCTGTATATTTTTATTCGGATGGTATTCAGTGACATGTTGACTAAGGAAGAATTTTTGACAATCATTCCTCTGAAGGGGAAGACCCGTGGCGAAGATATATACGACGTTTTCTTCAATTTTGCAAAAAACTACAAGCTACCAATATATAAATTAGTGTGCGTTACAACCGATGGAGCACCAGCAATGACTGGAAACAAAAACGGTTTTGTGGCATTGTGTCGAGCTAATGAAGATTTCCCTTCATTTTTTTCAATCCATTGCATTATAGATCAACAAGTTTTGTGTTCAAAAGTTTTAAACACTGAGGAAATTATGGGCATTGCAACAAAACTTGTGAATTCCATCCGTGCACGTAGCTTGCAACGGCGGCTCTTTAAGTTGCAGTTGGAAGATAGGGAGTCAGCTGAATACACTGATTTAGTTCTTCACACGGACGTCAGGTGGTTGAGTCGCGGAAAATTCCTAGAAAGGTTTCAAGAATTATTCCCCGAAATAACAGCTTTTCTAGACGAAAGAGGTGATGACACTCAGATGTTGAAAAACGAAAAATGGCTGACTGATTTGGCATTTTTGACTGACATCACAATGCACTTAAACGGCATTAACTTGGGGTTTCAAGGTAAAGGAAAAACTGTTATTGAGATGATTAGCGCAGTAAACTCATTCAAAAGTACATTGCAACTTATGATAGATTAACTGAAAAGAAAGGATCTAAAACATTTTCCGTCTTTGAAAGCAAGGATTGATACGTATGAGGCTGAATTATCAAATATTTTGGGACAATTCGAAATGCGTTTTTATGATTGTAGTAAATTGGCAAATGTAGCATCATTTATGAGTTATCCTTTTTCATGTAGAAACATTGGGGAATTAGCTACTGAAATAGCAAGTCAGTTTAATATAAACTCATGTTCTGTTGAAAATGAGTTAGTGCAGATTATATCAGATATACATCTCAAAGCTACAGTATCTGATACACATTTCTGGTGTTTTATATCTGAAGATAAATATCCGAATCTAAAGCAAATCGCCCTTCAACTGACAGTAATGTTTGGGTCAACTTACTTGTGCGGGTCTGCATTTTCTGAAATGAAGATAATTAAGTCAAAATATCGCAATCGACTAACTGACGATCATATGTCATCATGCTTGCGATTAGCACTCAGTGGTTACGTACCATCTCATGAAAAGTATGCTGAGGACATGCAGTGCGACGCTTCAACATCCAAAGTCACTCCTTAGTTAAGTTTAACACCATATGTAACTCTTTTGTTTTGTAACAACTAATAAACTCGCAATTTTGAATAACTATGAGTTTTTTCATTGATATTGTAGAGAAGAACCTAACTAAACCTAACCCAAACCCTGACTAAAATAATGTACAGGGTGTCCCATTTTCGTAGGTTTTACGGGATTTCCAGCTTATGAGTAGAGATAGAGAGATGCGGTTTTCGCGACACCGTGCTACTTTTCGATGAAACTAAAGAGGCCGCAAACAGATTTGCCCTAACCATTTTAGTTTCCGTGCTACAGGGTGATTTTGAAAATTTGTCATTTTCGGACACCCCCTGTAACTCAGCTATCGTAAAATATATTTAAAATGTTTCAACTGGTATTTATAGATTTTTTCACGTAGAATTCAGTGGCTTACTCAGATTTTTGCTGAGAGTCATAGTTTTTGTCATATTGTCATTAAATACTATTTTTTATATGGGACTGCCTATATATTTTTTTTTGATCTTATTCTTCGTGTCTAGAGCTTTTCAAAAACATACCATAAGTCATATTTATTTTCATAAATAACATGAAAAAATGCATTTTTCTTTAAACGGATTTATGGCATAGCAGATCAATCGAAATAAGAGAAGGTGGCTGTGGAGCCATGGAAAAAGTTAACAAATATTTATTAACGAAATAACAAAGTAACAGCAACAGAAAAAATTAGGAAGTAGGTAAAAGGTAATAATTATAATTTCATTAAAACTACAAATATTGTTCAAATTGTAGACCATTATGTGTCCTACAAGTGTGACAAACTTTAAAAATTCTTTTTAATGCATTTTCTATTGTAAATGACTGTCTTTGTAACTCTGCAAAAGCATTTTCGGTGGCAATTCTTAGTTGTTCTAAGTTTTCGTATCGCCTTACATAAACCTTGTTTTCTAAATAACCCCACAAAAAGAAATCTAAAACTGAGAGGTCAGGGGATCGTGGTGGCCATCGAACAGATCCATGTGTTCCTATCCATCTTCCAGGAAAATGGTCGTTAAGCCAGTTTTGACTTATTCTGGCATTGTGGGCTGGAGCTTCGTCTTGCTGGAAATAAATCCTATTTAGTTGAGCCAAGGGAACATCATCCAAAATTCCTAATGCGTCTTCTAGGATTCGCACGTAACCAATCGAATTCAGATTTCCTTCATATATTTGGTAAACTATTTTTCAGTTGAAAATAAAACAGGAGACATTGAATCCAAATCTGCCCTGACGCTCCCTAGGAAAAATAACATGGTTGTTTTCTTGACTCCAAAATCGCGTGTTGTGTCTATTTAAAATCCCTGAACTAGTAAAATGTGCCTCGTCTGACCAAATAATCTTTTTTTCAAAATCGATATCTTCTGCCTTCATATTTATAAACCAATTGCAGAACTCCAATCTGCGCTCTGCATCACCAGGATGCAGATGATGCACAAGTTTGTATTTATAGGGTTTGAATTTGTGCTTTTTCAAAATTTTCTGCACTTTGGTTTTCGGTACACCCGCCTCTTCGTCTATTTTCCTGCAAGATGTTTCAGGAGCTGTCTGAACGAGGGCTAAAACGTTGACCTCAGATTCTTCGTTGTCTTTATTATAAGTTCGCGATTCAGGCTTGTTAAAAGATCCATATTGGCAAAGATTATTTTTAATTTTTTGAAAAATTCTTTTTTCTGGTTGTCTTCTCTCGGGATATCTAAGATAAAATAAAGCGAACCAATAAAGTCAAAATGCAGGAAGATAAAAAAGAACTAACCTGTTCAGATAAAGCTCTGCCGCCTGATCTGCATCTTCATTAGACAATATAAAACACGCGTTCATATCATATTTCTCAAAATATTCAAATTTTTGATTCTGAGCCATATTAAAAACAATAATTATAATAGATGTCAAGAAAAATTTAAACGCAATAATGCCAAAAATGACAGCAGTAATGGTTGCCTGATCATATTTTTGTTGGCGTTGCCATGGCTACCACAGCCACCTTCTCTTATTTCGATTGATCTGCTATGCCATAAATCCGTTTAAAGAAAAATGCATTTTTTCATGTTATTTATGAAAATAAATATGACTTATGGTATGTTTTTGAAAAGCTCTCGACACGAAGAATAAGATGAAAAAATAATATATAGGGTCTCCTATTTTAAAAATAGTAGGTTATGCCAATATGTCAAAAACTATTACTCTCAGCAAAAATCTGAGTATGCCACTGAATTCTACGTGAAAAAATCTATAAATACCAGTTGAAACATTTTAAATATATTTTACGATAGCTGAGTTACAGGGGGTGTCCGAAAATGACAAATTTTCAAAATCACCCTGTAGCACGGAAACTAAAATGGTTAGGGCAAATCTGTTTGCGGCCTCTTTAGTTTCATCGAAAAGTAGCACGGTGTCGCGAAAACCGCATCTCTCTATCTCTACTCATAAGCTGGAAACCCCGTAAAACCTACGAAAATGGGACACCCTGTATATTGTGCGGAAAGCCAATATCTATATATGCTACGGTACACCTTACCTAGTAGGGTGTATGTATCGAGTATGTACGACAACCCTGCATCACACTTGCAGCCTCTCAGAGTCGATCGTAAGTAGTCTAAAAATATTGAGGTAGATCGCCAGCAGTTTAAGTTTGAGCAGCCCTGCTCTACACCATATTCATAATTTGAGTGTTTGTAGTCGCCATAACTGTTTTGTTTGTATTAAAACGAACCATACATATTTTTAAAACAGATTAAGTAAAGACAGAAATAATGAAGTGACGAATAGGGTGAATTATTACTTTTCGGCTACTTAAATGGAACTACACAATTCTGTACTATCTACCTAATAGTCAAAGTCGCAGTTACATGTTATTCACGAAATTAATTAATTATTAATAAATTACCCTAAAATTGTTCCCCATTTTGATAATAGCTACGTAGTTTCAGCTTAAACAGAACGTGGCGACAACAAGTTCTGGTTACTTCAATGAAAATACATGTGATAACAATGACGTATTCATGACTAAAAGTGCTACTTTGATCACAACGTACAGCATCTTTTATCTTTCCAGTTACACGAATTTTATTGTTAATGTTACTTACGGTGGATTTAATTATTGGATTTCTGTTAAGATATTTGTCATTAAAAATGTTGCCAACATCTTGCAGGTTTCGCATTCTATCCCCAGAACCCAGTTTAATTAGAATTTCAATTTTTCAGGTTCCAGTTAAACGATTAATTTTTATAAATAAACAAAATTGGCATCGTTAAACATATCAGGTGACCTTTTGTATGTAGGTATTTTAACAAAATGTATTACCGTAAATTATATATTGCACCCTTATTTTCGCAAGATCTGTTGGCTTTCATAAAAAGTGCTCTCAATCAAAACTATTGAGTATTTTAAGCAGATTTTAAAAAAGTAATATAAGATAGAGTGGATTGCTACTGTAACAGAATAGACTATAACAACGGTATAAAGTATATATTTTTATATATTCTAAATATAATTCAAGCAATATTTTACTAAAACTGTTGGTTCTCATGTTCACGCTTAAACAGGCTGGATTATTTCACAAGAATTATAAGTAAATTTGTCTAATGCTAGTTTCGAAAATCTTAAACCCTAAATAAAGTATCATATATCTCAAATGCTATATTTTAGAGTGTAGACAGATTTATGGATAAGCCTTCTTAAAAGGTTACAAGTTATGCCTTCCTTTTCGAGGGTTTATGATCCCATATGTTCCCTGTTTCATGGTAATCTTTCTTTGGTCTGTTTAATTTAACTTGTTGCAAATATTAACTGAAACATTTTATTTGGTTCGATGCATTGATAATAAAAGATTAATTTACTGTGTTGAAAATACAATAGAGTACTTTGTAATAGGAACATTACCGAAGAGCCATGTTTTTGGGGCATAATTTTCCCTTCAGAAAAGATAAATTGAAAAGGTTTTTCGTGCCTTTTTTTTCGCCATGACTTTTCGGACCCATAATGTGGATAAGTTAGTATAGGCTTATATATTAAATTATATACATAATCTTAGGACTAAGAATTGAAGGGAATATCATTTTAATCTATTTATTCACTTTTTATTATCATGGGCGACACCTCGTGTTTCTAAGACGAAGCTCCGAATTTAAAGTATAGAGTAGGGACTTTAGCTTCACCATTCACAGCTTTATTCGTTTCGTCCTGACTAATAAAATCAAAGAGGGGATTGGTCTAAGGGGTGGATCTAGTAATAGCTGAGCTAACTTTGTATTTTACGGGAAGTCTAAGAGTTGGTCTGTGTCAGAGTTTTGTTTCTTATAGTTGATTTTAAATTCTTCTTTTGTGGTGTATGGGGCTTTACGTATATAGTGGGATATTAAAGTTAAGGGATTTTCAAAAATATTTTATTTTTATTCTATGTTTTATCTGGGGAGTAACTGGTTTTCAAGAGTTAAATTTACGTTTTATTTAAAGATTTTTGATTTCTTTTCTTTTATATTAAAGTTGGGGATTTAAAGACAATTCCTTCATTTTCTAGATTTAAATACTTTTTTTTGTTATTAGGTTTAAGTATTATTTTTTTTGTACAGCATTTCATTTCCGTCACTTTTGTTAATAGATTTTTAAGTTGTTTTTAAAAACCAAATCTTTTATTTAAATAAACCACCTGCTAGTTAAAGTAAGATACCATTGTTGTTGCAGTTTGCTGTTGTTCGAGTTTATATGGCAGCAGAATTGGTGAGATAAAATGTTTAGTTCAATTTGTACTAACAATTATATTTCATAACATGTTAAATTATAATTTACGAAGAAGCCTACAGAGTACCTTTGATTTTACTTATCATATATTAGTTAATTTCAGTATTGTGACAGGGTTGCCCGCTAAGCCTCAAATAAATAAATAAAGTGAATAAATAATTTTAAATATAATAAATAAACGCTCGATAACTGTGCACTACAGTCATTTTCAAGAAGTTTGGAATAAATCAGAAAAATAAGAAATCTGTAATACCTTGTATCTCAGAAACGAAGCGAAATCGGACCCATGTTGATATTGACTTTTAGTTTTATTTTCGGGTGGGTAATCTCCCCACGAGCGATGGGACATGTTTTTTGATACACCCTATATAAATTTATTACACGAAAAAAAGTGTGAGGCGCTAATTGTAATGCATAGAGCTGATAGCTTTATCATACGATTTTTGTTTTTAGCTAATTTATTACTATTCTTAAGAGATACAAATTCTGTTGAAATGCGTGACCATGGCCAAATTTCATTGAGGGGTGTTTTCTTTAATAGCTTTTTTTGCAATGGGTAATATGGCCCAATGATATTCGTCGGATGTTTTTTTTAAGGTGATAGAATTACGGTTTGCCAAGATGTTTTTTTGTCGCTGATTTTTTGTTGTGACGAAACACTTTAGGAAATGACAAACACCAAACACTTCTTCCTTTATTTTGTCAATATATTACCAGAGATGTCTGAAAACATGTAACCGCATGTACCCTCTCAAAGGTCGCAGCACGAGCCTTCCCAGCGGGCACTAAAGTAGCTATAACTGTTTCCACTACCACTCTTTAAGAGTTTTTACGTATTTATTATTAATAATCCTACTATATATAAACAAACACGCTTTTAAGTATTATTTATGTATTTGTTACTGCGAATAATACTTTCTAGTAATTTTCCATGTAAAGTAATTATATAATAACTACTGCCAAGCAACTAATTAAGGAATTGTCTTCAAGGTCATCATTTCTTTTCCGTTACATAATAGTAATTATTCAAAGTTACTGTTTCTAATCTGTTTGCTAAATTACAACTTTTAAGTACCAGTACCTTCTTGCACTTTGCAGACACTACTCCATTACGTTCAAATGTACTCGTTGCAAAGTAGAAAAAGTTATCGTCTACTGTTACTTTAAACTGGCTATTACCAGTCGGTATTCTTGTGTTGCAACTTAGAAGTAAGAATTACACTACTTACTGCAAGTAAACTATTACCTCTTGTACTTGAGGTTCCGGAGATAGGGGGCGCTGGTACGAGATTCGGTCGGTGATTTTATAAGGACAGTGGCAACAATAGAGTAACCAATTTTTGATTGGTTCGGCCATATTGCTGCTAAAATCGTTTTGTTTACTTTTCGCCTACGTGGGTTTCTTATGAGGTTTGTTGTTTTAGTGTCTCATTTCATTAGTTTGTTATTATTAAAAAGAATATTAATTCAAACAAGAAGTTCTCAGCTATTCACTTCATCAGCCTGTTTCACCTGTTTTTTGCTTGTAATTATAAAGTGTTTGTGATGAATGTGTAAATGACTATGACCGTAAATGTCTTAAGTTTAAGTTTACTCCAAGAAAAGTTAAATATTGCACATTATTATATTTTGGCTTTATTTTGCTGTAAAAGATAATATTGTTTCATGTCTTAGTGTATGTTTTATTTCATTCAGCGCCTCAATTTGAGGTAGAAGCTCTCTAAGATTAGTGTAAAAGAACCTTTATTTTGTAGGCCTTCTTCAGTACATATTACATTACTAAATTCACTTGGCAGAGAACTCTCAGTAATCGCTTGCACATAAATTGTTATTTGGTAAAAACCTAAATAAAAAAGTAAGTTTGTACTAGATAGTTCAAATAGAATATTAAAGTAAAAGTTTAACATAACCGTACATTTACAACTGACGCTAACAGAGGTTGTCAATATAAGAGTTGTTTTATGTCATACCTGAACAAAATAACCTAAAGCGGCATTTTAAGGAAACAACGCATTTAATTTGTAACATTTTAATTTCGTCACTGTATTTTAACGCATAAAAATCCGTAAATCCGGTACTGTAAGTCTCCTATCGATGTAGTAAGGTGCTCGCGGTCTCTGCTTAGCGAAATCTTCCGCTTCATATTGAGGCAATTCACTAGTCTTCGTGTAGATGGCGCCTTAGTTTTGTTCAATTAGTAATTTTACTTTCTTCTCCTTTAAATATTTTTTCTTTCCTGTGATCCACCTCAGGGATTGGCTGATCTATTGTCCAGATTTGGTCACTTTGATTTAAGTAAAGTGGCACCACTGACGGATTGTCATCCCGCTACTGCTGCCTTGACCTGGTGGTGAGGTAGGTTAAGCTCCTTGTCTCTCGGGAAGGTGAAGGTTAAGTGTGAAAGTTTGTCGGCGAATTGATCCTGTTTTAATCCAGGCCATCTTTTGGAATTTACGTCGGCAACTTAGTTAAAAAGGCTCCTATGTGTATTTAATTACGTTGTACTTTAATATTTTTGGTTGAGGAACCTTTTATTACTCTCTTGTGAGGATTTAACTGCACTTGACCACCTACCATATTTTTTTGATGGGACAGACTTTATGAAATGACTAATAAGAAACCCTTTACCATCAAATGAGGTTTTTTTTCTTCTTCTTCCTCCTCTTCTACTTCTTGTTCCTGTCCTAACCAGGGTTTGAACCTCGATGTGTCATTGTAAGTGGAGCAGAAGTCTGTTACCTAGTACTTAAGTGTGTACGTACCCTGTTTTCCTGCTGGAAATGTCTTCGATGACACTTTACATCATAGACTGTTGATCTAAGTCATCGATTCTGATAGACACAAGTATTTTAATTTTAACATCCCTTGTGCTGAATTGACTTTTTTGTTTATTGCTGATCAACATTGAATGACTTTTTCTGTTTCTTTTGAGTGTAGAGTATACTTTTGATATAAAGTTCTAACTACTGCTGGTGTGCATAAACCATGATTATTGGTGTTGTCAATAAGATTGCTTTTACTTTATAACTCATGCTGATACTCAAATAACACATTATAAGTTTAGGACACAATAATCTATAGGTTTTTGTCAACATTTGACCGTATAGTAGGCTTTAAGATACAGAATATCCCAGTATAAGTTTATGACACAATATTTCTGCCAACATTTGATAGTATAATATACTTTAAGATACAGTGTTGTAAAGTGTGATCACATCTTGAAATTTTAACTTATAAGATCTAGTTAGTTTATATAAGGTATATAATAAGTGTTATAGACAGGTAACACTACTGGAATATGTGATGATATTTATGATTTATTGTATTTACTTGCTTTAGAAAGATATTTTTATATAAAACAATGGTGTCAATTTGTTAGGTAATATTGGTGATTGGATTTGAAACTTAGTTATATAAATTTTTCTTGTTATTTGCTTGCTCTGAGATACTCTTTTCTTTTATTCTATTATTGTTAATTGTATTTGAATTAATGAAGTTAAATAATTGCTTGATTATTTTGCATCTTTTGATAAATTTTTACTGTTAGAACAAATTGTTCGGTAAATTAAAACAACTTAAAGATTTTCTTTATAAACATTTATAGATTTTGGAGTCTATTACTTTTACCTGTCATTAGCTTAGCTCATCCGTATTACTTAATTTTCAGGTTTCATTGAACATTTAGTTTGTTGTTTTGTGATTCATTAGCTATTTTCATAAAACATTTTACAGTTGATCTAATATTTGGATAGTGATCTTTATTTGAATATACTTTTTTTCTCAGCATATGAGGTATAAAAACTGATTAACATAGGATCATTACACAATCAATTGTCATTTTTTTTAAAAACAACTTCAACTAAGGCCAATTTCTTTCATATGTTATATAAAATAACCTACAGGAGCACTGAACTTGTTAATAAATGTTGTTTGTTGAATATGCTTCGTTTTTTTTTACTATTAACTTTAATTAATTTTATCTTAGTGGTCTTGAGGAGTGGTACTCATAACATCTAGAGCGGTTAACAGTCAACTGGTATAGAACTGTTGGCGTCCCTTATAAATAGAAATCGAACCAATCTCCCTGAGCCGTCGGTGATTTGCACACTAACTTTACTGCCTCTCTTTCAATCAACCACTTAGTGTAGATTTATATTATCTTAAAACAAATACATACTCTCTGCTATCAAACAGAGAAAGAGTGTGGCAAATTTTAAAGAACCGCCGGAATATTCCTAAATCGTAACCGCTTGGTAATAATATACAGTATAGATTTAATAAGAATTTTATAGATAACTTTATTCGTAACACCTTAGTGTTCAAGACTCATATTCATCAGAGAACTTGCTTGCGTTTTAATTTTAGGTCCTTAGCATAACCAGAAAACTAAGTGAAACGCATGTATCCTATCTCAAATACCAATAACGTATTCTATACGCTCTACACCATATTCCCAATTTGTGTGTTTGTAGTCGCCATAACTGTTTTGTTTGTATTAAAACGAACCATACATATTTTTAAAATGGATTAAATAAAGGGAGAAATAAGGAAGTAACAAATAGGGTGAATTATTACTATTCGGCTACTTTAATGGAACTACACAATTCCGTACTATCTACTTAATAACCAAAGTCACAGTTACATGTTATTCACGAAATAGTTACCCTAAAATTGTTCCCCATTTTGGTAATGACTACGTAGTCTCAGCTTAAACAGAACGTGGCGACACCAAGTTCCGGTTACTTCAATGAAAATACTTGTGATAACAATGACATATTCATGACTAAAAGTGCTACTTGGGTTGGCTTACCAAAATAAACTAGGAAGTCTAAACAAAATAATAAATATCATTTATCTCAAACGTACGAAAGCGTAGAAGGGCCAGAATATTCTTATTTTTATTTCTGTAAGAAATTCCGACTCCTATCTCGGAATTCCTACTTCTAACTCGGAATTCCGACTTCTAACTCTGAATTCCGACTTCCAACTCGGAATTCCGACTTCTATCTCGGACTTCTATCTCGGAATTTCGACTTCTATCTCGGAATTCCGACTTCTAACTCGGAATTCCGACTTCTATCTCGGAATTCCGACTTCTAACTCGGAATTCCGACTTCTATCTCGGAATTTCTATCTCGGAATGCGTTGTAATTAATACACGACTGCTTATAAGTGCAATCACTTTTTTATATTCTTTTAACGTCAAATGAAGCGTTCATTCTAAATAAAATTAATATTTTAATTATAGGAATCAGGATGAAGCTGAGTAAAACTACAAGAAATTTACTAACTGTGCATAAAGTCCAAATTAAAAAATAACGACTGTGTCGGTTCCGATGGCTTGAATATGGTTGACATGAAAAATAAAATCTTGTACTTTGCTTTATCTTTTTCATAGATAGTAGAAATAATAAAACACCATTTAGTAAGAACATCTGAACCATATTATATTAAAAAGATGCAATAACATGGAGGGAGTGCACGCATTTTCATATATATATATACAGGGTGAGTCGGGAGGATCGCCCCAAACTCCAGGAGTGTGTTCTATGAAAGATACTGATTTAAAAAAACTCATATGTTCTTATTCGATTTTCATTTGTTTTCAACTTACAACAAAAATAAGATTTAGCATAATTCCATACATACAACATAATAATTATAGGGTGCTTAGAAATCAAAATAAGTTAATGTTCCATTTACTGGTACTATACCTGTCAGTGTCATTTTTTAATTCGTACCTGTCAGTGTCATTTTTGAATTCGAGCTGTTGAACATATTCCAAAATGCCGAATTTTTACTCACACTTAGAGTATGCGAATATGATATTTGTTTATGGTTTTTGCAATGGGAATGCTACAGCTGCTGCTGAAGAATACCGTCAACGATATTTCAACGTCATGATAAGAAAGTATTTAGAGAGTTTTCAACAAACTATGCGAAAGCGGAACACTTCCCAGTGCAAAAACAACTTCTGAAAGAGCTAATCAACAAACTTTAGAAGAAGTATATTCTGGACCTAGTAGAAGAAGATGCAACCATCAGTTCACGCAGAATGGCTGCTCAGTTCCACATTCCACAAAAAAGAGTGATAAATACGCTCCACGAGCAAGGTTTGTATCCTTACCACTTACAAAAAATCCAACACCTACAGCCAGAAGATTTTGCAAAACGTATGGAGTTTTGTCGGTGGATAGACAATAATCGTCATCTTATATCGCGCATACTTTTCACGGACGAAGCAACATTTACTCGTGACGGTATTAATAATAGTCGCAATTGCCATGTCTGGTCAGAGGAAAATCCGCATGCAACAGTCGAGAGCAACTTTCAACATAGGTTCTCGGTAAACGTATGGTGTGGAAAATCGCCTCACAGGGGACTACTATTGTGAATTTCTCGAAAATGAATTACAAGGACTACTGGAGGATGTTCCCCTAAACATCAGAAGGCAAATGTACTTCCAGCATGATGGAGCTCCAGCACATTTCGCACATCAAGTCAGGCAACACTTAGGTTTAGGCGTTGGATATTATTTGGCCTCCAAGATCTCCTGATATATCGATTTCTGTTTATGGGGCTGGTTAAAAAATGAAGTGTACAAAGTGAGAGTGGACACTTTATTCAGCGTATCAGAAATATTGCAGATGAAATTAAAGAAAGGCATGAGGCAATTAGAAGAGCAACAGGTGCCCTACGTAGACGAAGCCGAAAATGTTTAGAGCTCAATGGGGGCATTTTTGAACATTTAATATGATGAAATCTAATGATTGAAACGTTAATATGTTAGATCTTGTTTATATTCTAATTTATGCTGTAAGTTGAAAACAAATGAGAATCGAATAAGAACATATGAGTTTTTTTAAATCAGTATCTTTCATAGAACACATATATATATCACCCTGTATATATATATATATATATATATATATATATATATATATATATATATATATATATATATATATTTTTTTTTTTCAGATTTTAATATATGCATTGTAGTGTGGGGACATATGTCTCCTCGCTCTTCATCAAGACTTATCGTCATTTACTCCCAAGTATTGTACTTTTCTTTTCCCAATTTACCAACTATTTACTATTATACATAAAATTTATATATAATTATTATTGTTTTTCTTTTAGGAGAAAAGAAATATATTAAAAAAACATCTTTTTTGACTAAATAACTAGCACCTATGAAAGGTTTATGCATCCTCTATTAAAGTAATTTATATTTCGTTTAACGATTATTCATTAATCTTTATTTTTCAATTCGGTTATTATTAATTCAGATTTAATTTCATCATCAAAGTATAAGAGATTTTAGGTTGACTTTTTCAAGTAAGGACAGGAACATAACTAATCAGTTACATTCTATGTATGATACAAAACATAATAACTAAAATAAAGTCAGAAAAACAATTTTCCCTAATATCTGTTAATTAAAATAATTCTCGAGTAAATTTACTTGTTTTAAAACGCTGTTATTAGTTTCATTTGATTTTCATCCACTTTATAACGCCAGATTACAATCGATGACCATGCAATGATTTGATAGGTTTGTCCCATTATCTTGAATAAGTCAGGTTAAAAAAAATTTATCTGGGAGAGGGACCCTGGGAAATGGCTACCTTATAAAAGGAAGGCAGCAGGCGCGCAAATTACCCATTTTCGGCACGGGGAGGTAGCGAAGAAGAATAAACTATAGTTTGACAAAACTAAAAAACATGCTCTAATAGTAAACGGAACTAAAAAGAAAAAAAAATATAGTTTAAAAACTAAAAAAACGCTTTAATAGTAAATTGAACTAAAAAGAAAAAAAATAACTTTTGTAAAAAAGCGTATGCCTTTATGCCATATATTCATACTGACTTTACTTTCAGAAATTATACTGATAAAATATTTATAATAACTGATATCAGACCCACGCTATTTTCACAATGACATTAATTTTCTTGTTACTTTATGTTCACTTTATTCTCATCCAAAGGATTTTTTTTAGTTCAGTTTACTATTAAAGCGTGTTTTTCAGTTTTTTAAACTATAATTTATTAGAATTCCTCCACAAATGAAGACATTGATATTTTATGAAGTTCGAAAACAAAAATCTGTAACACGATTTCAGCAAAAAAAAATTGTTAGCAAATCACATCCTCATAAATTAAATTTCCGGTGTAGGTCTTATTTCTAACTTCGTGGAAGGACATCAATCTATCAAAACAGACTACAGGAACACAGTGAAAAGTTAATTATAATTTTGATTGTTTCTTCAAGCACCTTATTTTCTTTCTTTTAGCTTTATCTATTCGGTAAACCTCTTTACAAATAAAGCGCATTCTACTGACAAGGTACAATTCAATGATCGTAGTTGTAAATTTTTTTCGTGTTGATCACACCCAACAAAAGGAATAGGTATTTCTTTTAATTTGTCCAAAATATCAAAATGTGTACCTTGATATACGTGGTTTGCTGACAAAATATCTAATACAGTAGACTTTATTACTGATTATAGACTCTTTGACTAACATTCCCAGTCATTTACATTTTTCATAATTTATTAATTAATTATTATTCACTTATTATTAGACCTATTGGCAACAACTTCCAATTAATATTTTGACTACCTGGTTTTGCTCGGGACCTGGGACATAATATGAAAATACGACTTTTCTCATTCAATAAAATTTACTTCAGTTTTCTAATCCTGTCACTTTTATTCATATAGTTGTTATTTCTAGACACGTTGGTAACTAAATTAATTGAATTTTTCCTACTCTATTGAATTTTTCCTACTCTATTCAAATTAATTGAATAGAGAATATATTATTTCCAGATATCGGGGTATTAGCCCCCTATAAATATTTTGGCTTGCACTTCCATCCGAGGGAGTCTACTTGGGGTAAAATATACTTTTTTTCTTTTTTATTAAAATCTGTTTAAGTTATCTACTCTTTAGATATTCGCTGCACTTTTTATTTATACTTAATATTATTTATAGATATGTTGGTAAAAGCATCCTATAAATAGTTTGCCGTCCATGGTGTCTCTACAAGGATAGAATTTAATTATTTATTTTTTCTTCATTTATTAAAATTTTCTCTGTCTTCTACACCGTCAGGAGTTAGATCTTATCATACTAGATACTATTTCTTGACATTTTAGCAATTAATATTTTACACAAGTCATAAATGTCTTTATCACAAGGATAATTATTAAATATGCAGTCACTGGACAACGTATCCAAAGCAAAAGATAGATAGAAGTCGGAATTCCAAAATAGAAGTCGGAATTCCGAGATAGAAGTAGGAATTCCGAGATAGAAGTCGGAATTCCGAGTTACAAGTCGGAATTCCGAGATAGAAGTCGGAATTCCGAGATAGAAGTCGGAATTGCGAGTTACAAGTCGGAATTCCGAGATAGAAGTCGGAATTCCGAGATAAAAGTCGGAATTCCGAGATAGAAGTCGGAATTCCGAGATAGAAATCGGAATTCCGAGTTAGAAGTTAGAATTTGTTACAATAAAAATAATTAAAAAAAATGTGGCCCTTCTACGCTTTCGTACAAACGCTATCTGCTAGATTGTGTAGACAGATATACGTATAGATAAACCTTCTCAAGTGTTATCGTCTATGCCTCCCTTTCGAGAGTTCATTTTCCCATATGGACCTGTGGCGTAGGAAGCTTTCATTTAAGTTAAAGCTAATAATAATTAAAACATTTTATTTGGTTCGATTCAGTTATAATAAATTGTCAACTTATTATGTTAAAAATACAATAGAATATTTTATAATAGAAAGCGTTTCAAAAATTCCATGTTTTTTTTTGGAATGCATTGTTTCCCTTCAGAAAAGATTGGCTGACAGGGTTTTTCTTGGGCTTTCTTTTTTTTCGCCATTGTTTTTTTCAGCCAGAACGCTGATAAGTTAGTTTATGTTTTAGACATTTATATGGAAGGTACTTTTATCTTATTTAGACGAAAATGTAATTATTTTTTTAATTACATACATAAAAGAGAACTCTCTATGAAGTATTTATTAATTAAGGGTTCAGGGTGCGTCTATGACGACGCATTGCATTTCAGCCAACCAGAGGCAGTTCTTGTCAATTTAGGTGTCCACCTTTTTTCTGATTTCTAAAACAAGAGGTAGTCTGTGTCAGAGTTCTGTTTGTTGCAATGGATTTCGATCTTTTGTGGTGGTTTATGAGGCTTTACATATACAGTGGGTCATTCAAGTTGATGAATATCAAAGATATTTTATTTTCATTCTATGATTTATTTGGGGAGTAACTTATTTTTAAGAGCTGGATTTATGGTTTACTTATAGATTTTTCTTTTCTTTTCTTTTTTTGTTATTAGTTTTAAGTATTATTTTTGTACAGTAATTCACTTCCTTTCCTTTGGTACTAGATCTTTAAGCTGTTTTAAAAACCGAATCTTTTATTTAAATAAACCACCTGCTAGTTAAAATAAATATATTCAAGAAAAAGATACCATCGTTGTTACAGTGTCCGCTGAATTGGTGAGATAAGTTGGTTAATTAAATTTATACTAACAATTATAGTTGATAACATTGTAATTTATAATTTACGAAGAAGCCCTGATGCCTTTGATTTTACTTATCATATCTTAGTTAATTTCAGTAATTTGATAGGGTTGCCCACCAGGGGCGTGCGGTGAAATTTTAAAAAAGGGTAGCAATTTTTAGAAACTTACCTATTTGTAATGTAATTCGATTCTTCGATCATTTTTTGCAAATTCGTCATCATAAATTCATATTTTGGAGAAGTTTATTTTCAATGGACAACAGCGATGTATGCGAAAGTCTCTCCTGCCCTGTTGAATTTCTCACGAAATTTTTTATACGTTTAAGTGTTGAAAAATTGGGTTCTACTGATGAACTTGTGGCAGGTATTGTCAGTACTAGTTCACACAATTTCGACACTTCAGTGTAGGCATCTTCCAGCTCCTTCTCTTTTAAAAATTGCATTAGTTCCTTAGCGTTATTTTTTGCGCTAATGTCATCAATTTCGTAAATCACTTTTAGTTCAGATCGCAGTAACACTCGGTCGAAGAATTGGCCATAATGAAGAAGAAGAGATTTAAACGCATCTTCTGGAAAAGTTTTTTCTTTAAATGCATCAAAATTGCAGAGCTTGAGGAATTTAAAATCATTTACACTGTTAAATCTATAGTTTATTTGTTGCTGAATTTGATCGATTATTTCATAAAAGAGGCGTCTGTATGATGTTTGAACATCTCCACCTTGTCTGTTCGAAGACGCTTGGCTTGTGGCTCTACATTTAACGTCATCGTTTTCTCCCAAAATAGGTCATTTCTTTTTTGGCTTAACATGAATTTAAAATCATCCATTTTTATAGGCAGAAAGCAATATCGTTTGTTTTAGTTTGTAATATATTAAAAACATTGTCCGAGAATGGAAATATTTCTGAAAATATGTTCAACAAATAATTAAAATTAAAATCTCGTTTTAAACAGTCCAAAAACCCCCTTGAACTATTTATTGCTTCTGAGTCCCACGTTTCATTATTTTCTATTATATTCTCAAATAGTTCAATCAGTGATTCACGATTTTCAGATACTGCTAACACAAGTCTTCCATTATAGTTTCACCTAGTAGGAGCTACTTTGGGCAATCGTTTGTGGACAATGGAGTACAAAGCTCCAAGACTTGGAAAAAAAGCAGCCATGCCACTTAAAGTAACGAAAAATACTTTACACTCTTCAATGTAATTGATGGACTGGGATAAAACTAAATTTAATTTATGAGCAAAACAATGGACAAACACAGCTCTTGGGAAAGTTTCTCGAACTTTAGCTTGCAGACCCCCTAATTGTCCTGCCATCACTGGAGCTCCATCATAGCTTTGAGCAACTAATTTTTTCTCTCCATTAATTTCTTTAGTAATGTTATAAACTACGGTATATAATGCATCTGCTGTACCATTTTCGGACACATTCTTAAAACCTAAAAATCGCTCTTGAATTCTTCCGTCTGTTTTAACGTAGCGTATTACTATAGATAATTAGCTAAAATTAGCCTCGCCAATATCCTGCTTAATTCTTTTTAGAATAATGGTTGCAACAGCGGAAATTAAATCATTCTGGATTCGATTCGACGTTCCGCGAAAAACGCTAGATTGCTCTAAATGATTTTTTAAGCAATCATCATATTTAGCCATTAAACTAAGTAAATCTTGAAAATTTCCTCTATTTGAAGAAACCCTTGTTTCGTCATGACCTCTAAATCCCAATTCGTGCTGTCCGAGAAAACCAACAACATCGATAAGTCTTCTTAATATTTGCCTCTTTTTATCGACTAGTTCATTGTGTTGGCGGTGACTAATTTCCAACTGTTTATTAAGGGCGTGTTCAATTCTGGTTTTGCCGAAGACTTTTCTTTTATGACGGCCTGCAAATGCGCTTTGGACATAATGTGTCTTTTTACAGCTTTATGGAAATTGTTTAAATCGGAAAAACCAGTTTTATTCCAGAGACCTTTTTCATTTTCAAAAAGTAAACATGGCCAACAAAATAATTTGTATTGTTTTTCCGGATAAAAATGTCTAATACAGTTTTTCATTTTTGTGGTTAAATTTTTCATAGTCGGTTTTGCCCTTCCTTTGGAAATTATTTGAAGTTTATCAGCGAAGTTTAATGTTGAAAATCCCTTTATTATTAAGACACACATCACACATTCACACACACTCTTTTTACTAAATTGTCCAACATTTTCAACGTTATTACCGACAGCCGAAGTTGGCAGTATTTGCATATCCACGTCCATATTATTGTCTTCCATATCGCACTATGCACGACGCGACGTACGTATCACACAACACACGGATAGCCGTTCAAACAAAGAACCTACTCCAACGATAGCTTCCGCCGCCACTTAACACACGCGACTGAAATGCAAAAATTGCAAAAAGCCGGTGGAAAGTTCAATAACCTCTGGCTGCTCGATTCACAGGAAGTCAAGCATACAGGACCTGGCTGCAGAAAAGCTAGCGGCCCGCATAGGTTCTATTCGATTTCTATTGTGGCTCGGTCGGAGTCAAGGCCGCATTTATTATGGGCTTGATAATTAAGATAATATTTTAGCATATTTAATATAGACTAAATTAATGGTTTCCTATTTCAAAAATTACATTTTAGAAGATGTTTTGTAATTTTTTTTTGGGAAAGCACTGCTTCCCTTGCTTCCTTGTACTGCGCGCCCCTGTTGCCCACTAAGTCTCAAATAAATAAATAAATAATTTTAAATATTATAAATAACCACTCTATTACTCTATTACATGTAAAAGTAACATATTCTATATATGTAACCCTATTTACTGTGCAGCACCTACCCCTGGTAACATTCTGCACTCCACTTATCCACTGTGGCAGTTAACGGCTCTAACACAGTTCTGAAATCATCTAGACTACAGTCAAAATCGCAGCCGGGTAGGGTCAACTCACTGAAACCTGTACTATTTTTAAAGTACATGTTTACGTAAAATATGTCCTCGTTACTCTTTATTTCCCATATGACAGTAGATCCGAATTCCGGAACGGCACCCGGGAAAACTCCCAAGGCGTTGGTACGATCACCAATGGTCGTGTCGTGGGCACTCAACATTAAGAATTTTGGAGCAGCACTGTCTGCAACCGCAGTTAAACTATCTCTTGGCCCTCTAACGTGTTGGGTTGAAAATAATGTGTCATTTGCGACAGCGCTAAAATAATTCAAAAGATAGTCGAAAAACGGACCAGTTCTCAATCTAGCTAGGTCTGGAGTGTATGTAGGCAACTGAAACTTCAATGGGGCCCAAGCTGCGATATCGGGCCAATAATATTCCGTCCAATCAGGCAAGGTCAAGTTGAGCTCTCGGTAGATAGTGATTGTAGAAAATAAGCCAGAAAAAGTAGTGACATCGAGTTCTTCCAGAGGGTATCCCGCTACTTCTGAAATGTTTTTGAACAAATCGGCGAGATCTTGGTTCAGTGTCACGAATTGTTCGGAGTTTAGCAGTTCTTCTTCTAGTCGGTCATGCTTGGGGCATGGGACTTCTGCTGTCAATATTGGATCCGCTTCTTCTGGAGTCGTGTGGATTGGTATGGCCTAAAAATAGCGGGTTCTATAAACAACATTTAGTAAAAAGTTTATATTGTTTTCCAAATTTAACGTTCAAAAATTAAATTTTTTTGGCAATTTTTAATGGTATTGATAGAACTAGTTATTTTCCTTTTCGTAGAGTATTTCCAATGAAACATTTCCATGATTACCGATCATTTTTAAGTGACAAAAAAAACAAAAGCCTAGCTTAAAGTATTTTTTCGCGAAAAATGCATTTGTACAATTTTCATGTCAGTGTCATACAAACCGATAAAGCTGTATTTACATTCCCAAATACAATTAGCTTAACTTTGAATTTGTTACGCATGACACATGGAATTTCTCATATTACACAATTATAGTTCGATTTGCTATTATTATTAGCTTGGAGTATTACAAATAGCGAATTAAAACGCCATTTTGAACAACGGATGCACTGGAAGCGTTACCATGACGCCGCCCCTTAAATACAAAAAACAGCAAACAGCAGAAGTTGATTTAATTAATTTTATTGTGAATACATTAGTTAAAAATAAAATTTAGTTTCCAGTTATGTTTACAATATTTACTCGGGAAATACTTTAACTAATATAATATTATATATTAGTATTAATAATATAATTTAACACGTGGCTATGCCAAAAAATTGCCAGCTTAATCAACTCCAGCATACAGTGTGTCCCAGATCCGCTTCTCTATACAGGGATCTCGGCTCCTATTGTACCTACAACAAAGGTTAAATGGGGAAAGTTTTAGAGGAAACTTATTGCATTCGATATCCGGCTTCAGATTTACGATCAATCAATTGTTTTTGAAAATATCGGGGAAAAACCGAAAATGGCGGATTTCGTTGGCCAGTATATCCAGAACGGTAAATTTGACAGCTGCCAAAATGTGACATTATTCGGACACATTTTTAAGACAAATAAGATGGCGTATACGACACGTCTTCATTATTTTTTGTTAACCCGCAACCCGCCTCAACTTTTATTTTTCTTATGGCTTATATCGGATTTTTCGATTTTTGGAAAGAGCCTAAAATTTCCAGTCTAGTGATATCTCACAAGTGCATTAAAGTTTTTAGTATCATCGAAATATTACACTTCGTAAAGTTAGGTTTCAGTTTTTTCTAAGGAGGCCATAAAGTAATGTTAGCTCTCAATGCTTTTCTAAGGAAGCCATGATTTATCTGTAACAAAATTGGATTTTGACTTTGACGTTAAGTTAAATAGTTGAAAGTATCAAAGCTGTGTTTTAATAAGTAGTAGGTACGCTTTTATCCCAATAAAATCATAAATCTGACACATAAATTGTCAAAACCTGTAGAAAATGGCCGGCATTCCGTATTTAAATAAAGAAAATGTTGACATGTTAGCTCTGTACTTTCAATCATACAGAAACCCCGACGTTACCTCAGCAAGGTATTTGGAGATGTACCCCGAACGACGGCAGCCTCATAAAACCCAATTCAGGAAAATCGTAGTTAATTTAATTAAGCATGGTACCTTCGAACAACCTAGAAGACAAGACAAATCGAGACAGAAACATTTTACAAGCTATCAACGAAAACCGTAGTGCATCGGTAAGTACTGTACAGTACAGAGAGTTTTAAAAAAGAATAAGTACCATCCATACAAACTCATAATAGTACAAGGACTTAAGGAAACTGATTTTCAAAGATGACTACAGTTCTGTGAGTGGTATGCTAGGAGATGTAATAAAAATCCCGATCTTGTAAATCATATCTTGTTGTCCGATGAGAGCAGGTTCACGATTGTGGAGTCTTTAATAGGCACATTACATTTTTATTCAATCATTTTGTTTTGTAGTTTCGAAGAACCTATAAAAATAAAATTGGGTTCTATAAATTTATTAACACTTTATCTAAATTTTCTGCAGATTTAGCTAATTCTCTAAAATTATTTTGATTGTCTGAATTTAATGATTTATTATTACCCGGGAAGCCTAGTTCTTGCGTTATGAAAAAAATACCGTATTAATCAAATGTTGAATTATTTTTCGATTTTCATTATGATTTATAGAAAGGCGTTCAGCTGTATTTCCGAATAATTTAAATTTTAAAGCGCAAGGGGTTTATTCTTTTGATATTTTATGTTTTATTAAGGCACGGTGTACTTCTTTAAGATTATTATATCACTGAAATAAATTGATTTAGTATTTCCGAAATTAATATGCAATACCAACAAAATAATTTATTATGGCTACTACTTCCCGCTAACCAAACATGTTTTTCTTTTTCATAATAAAGCTGAATAGGTTTCAATTCTATACAAGCTCATTCATTACGGAATGTTTCGATAATTATTTTTGGAAAGAAAATATCTACTTTTTAATAAAGATAATTTTCCCTTTATAATTTATAGTTTCTGGTACCACCTGGCCGACCCTGCCGCCCTTGACTGTTGGGCACCTATTTATAAATTATTAATCATTTCAGGAAATCGACTTATTGGACCATTTTTGTTTAACTACAACCTAAACGGGCAGAGGTACCTAGAGCTTTCGAGAAATGAGGTTGTACCAGCCTTACGAGCTATTCTAACAGAAGATAAATTAAGAAGAACTTGGTTTCAACAAGACGAATGTCCGGCTCACAATACCATTCAAGTCAGGAACTTCTTAAGAGAGCAATTTGACGAAAGAATAATTTCTTTATGGTCCAATATCTTGGCCGCCTAGATCCCCTGACCTGTCGCCCTTGGATTTTTACCTCTGGGGTCACACGAAGAATGAAATCTATGAATTTGATCCTCCCGTGACCATAGAAATCCTGAGACAAAGAGTTCTGGACACATTTAGAAATATTAAATGAAATACACTTACCAGGGTTGTACGAAAAACAGTCACCAATTGTCAAAAATGTCTCGATGCAAATGGACGTCATTTTGCAGATTTGTAAATTAATGTTACCCATTTACAAATTAGTTAAAGCTCATTTAGATTTTTTAAGTCATTATTTACGTTCATGTTGTATTGAAAATTCAATGCGTTCAATACATTACTTACTTATTAATGTAATCTTGTGACAAATAAATCATGGCCTCCTTTAAAAACATTGAAACCTAATTTACGAAGTGTGATATTTTGATGACACTAAAATATTTAATGCACTTGTGAGATATCACTAGACTGGAAATTTTAGGCTCTTTCCAAAAATCGAAAAATCCAATATGGCGGTCATAAGAAAAATGAAAGTTGAGGCGGGTTGCGGGTTAACAAAAAACAATGAAGACGTGTCGTATACGCCATCTTATTTGTCTTAAAAATGTGTTTATATAATGTCACATTTTGACAGCTATCAAATTTACCATTCTGGATATACTGGCGAAAAACGAAATTCGCCATTTTCGGTTTTTCGCCGATATTTCTCAAACTTATTGATCGATCGTAAATCAGAAGCAAGATATCGAATGCAATAAGTTTCCTCTAAAACTTCTTCCATTTAACCTCCACTGTAGGTATAATAGGAGCCGAGATCCATAGAGAAGCGAATCTGGGACACACTGTATATTGGAAAAAAAAATCGTTGTCGTTGTCATTGCAACCTGTCAAAATAGGCGCTTTTCATTGGTTGAAGATATTAAGTGTGAAACAAATGTATATGTAAATACAATTTTAAGGATAAAAATTTATTTGAAAAAATCATGTCCTTACATGATAGAAAAAGAAATTCACGAAGAGGTAAAAATCGAGACCGAACTGTTTTAAGTTATTTTAGAGTGAATCCCACCAAATCAATTTCTGATGCAGTTCGGGATATTCAGTAAAGCCATATAATGCGACGAGGAACCAGATATTCGCCCACAGAATTTTAAAATTTAGTTAGATGTTAGACCGTTTCATATTCTCCTATTTCAACACTTAACAGTTATACAGAAAGAACTTAGCTTTCAATTTGTTTCGGGGGCGGCTCGTGGTATTAGAAATTAATTATATTGTTAAATTTATAAAATTTTGATATATGAAAATCTGTACCTATTACGAACCTATCCAGTATGGTGGGAGTAGAGAGAATAGGGTTAATCGAAGGATCAAGACATTAAACATATAAATATAAATTTTAAAATTAATAGCAAAAACTTTGTAAAAAATTTACAAAATAAACTTTAAAAGTCACCTCGGCGTAAAAATTTAAAGGAATTGTGCGATTCTTCTGTTCAGCAAAATGATTTATTACTTCCTCTATGAAAATGTCATTATCCTGTGATTTTATAAATCCTCTTTCAATTGAGATTTTTCCCATATTATTTAGTCACGCCTGTCCAGTAGTATTTCTAATATAATTTTTAATTCTTTTCAGTACGGAGAAACTTCTTTCTATTGACGCGGTTGTTATTGGCAAAACAACAGCAATACGTAATAATTTACAAAGTTCTGGCATACAAAGTTTTAAATCAATGAAAAAAAGTCAACATTTCATAAGGGTTTGTGCAACTTTCTATCATGACATCTGACATTTCAAATCCTTTACGACGTTTCGAGTGTAAAGAGCCGACATCCAAATGAAACAAAATAAGTACTGTTACTCCTAAACTCACGAATTTTAGTTAGAGTAGTCTGTAGTAAATTTCTTGTTTCAACAACATCTGTATTTCTATTTTGTAAAATAGAAAAAACGATATCGGTTTGGTGAAAAATTAATTCAAATGTTTCTAAAAACACATGTTCTGAGGATCCTCTAAAAAGTTTTTAAACTTACTGCTTCTCTAATTGATTTTTGATCGAAATCGCGACTATTAATAATAAAATTAAAAGTCTCAAGTAATTTGTCCTTATTGTTATTAACTGTCAAAACTGCGCGAGAAGTAAAATTCCAACGAGCTGCTACATTAGTAGGTATACGATTTCCTCCAATTCTCCAATCCTAACAGCTGGGTGCGCTCTGTAGATTTAGAAAAACATGATGAAAAACCTGATAGGGTTGAGAACAATACTTTAACCTGATGAATTGAATGTGAATGAAAGATTTAATTTTTGTCTGTAAACCGTTTATTTCTCCCGATTTTACGCAAGCCCCATCATATGTTTAAGCCACTAATTTCGAATGCAAGTCAAATTTTTCGAATTTGGTGGATAAAAATTGAAATAAATCTTGCGCAGAATGCCCAGAACTTACGTCATAAAATCCCAAGAATCGCTTAACAGGCTGACCATTTATAACGTCACGAAAAATGATAGATAAGTGTGAATGGCAGCTTATGTCAGTGGTTTCATCAACTTGTCAGAA
Organism: Kuschelorhynchus macadamiae; assembly: GCA_030620095.1. Taxonomy (NCBI): domain Eukaryota; kingdom Metazoa; phylum Arthropoda; class Insecta; order Coleoptera; family Curculionidae; genus Kuschelorhynchus; species Kuschelorhynchus macadamiae. The sequence goes on from JAUTXW010003297.1 coordinate 550,723, forward strand.
GAAAAACAAGGAATTTGAAATTTTGTCCTCAATTTTTTTATTTACAGCATAAGCAACTAATTCATTTTGAAACTGATCTATTATCATTATCGTGTTCTAAAAATGTTTTTAAATTTGTGTCATATTTACTAACAAGAATAACTAGCTCTTTGAAATTACCGCGATTTAAAGATTCATTTGATTCATCATGCCCTTTGAAACGTAACTCTTGCATACAGAGGAGTAATGTAATATCAATGAGACTTTTTAAAATTTGTCGGTTTTCTTTAATCCTAGCATTAAAATTTTCAATTTCTGTTTTACGCGCATTGCCTATTGCTGTGGGGATATTTTGCTTTTGTTTTCTCATGAGAGTAAGCTTGCAATATGTTGAGTACTTTTATTGTGTAGTAACAGATCCCAAGACAAATTTTTAAATGACTATAACCACTTTTTGACCAAACTTTGTCGCTATTATTTGTTGCAAATAAAATACATGGCCAACCAAATAATTTACTTAACTACCATACCAAGTGTTATGAAAGACCCGATTTGGTCTTCCTACCCCACCTATAGCAACAAGACGTTTACTTAAATCTGGAAAAGGTCGCTTTACTTCTTTAACTATGTATAATTTATCTTCATATTCCCTTTGAATTTACATTAGAGGCATGCCTCAGTAGAATCTTTTTATGCGCTAACCCTACTTAAAGCTTGACTCGGCTTGATTACTACGCGCCACCCGCTAACACACATATTAGTAATACGCTAGACAAGGAAGCGCATGCCACTAATAATAACTCTTCTAAAGAAGAAATGAGATGGGCTCACAGAACCCGTCTGATATGACGATTGACGATGCGCGTTTGGATTGGAGTAAGGTAAAAGGCATGGCCGTATTTTATAGATTTCTCATGAAGCAAAATTATGCAAGTGAATAAGAACTAATATAAATGATATAATCGATTAATACGTAAAATTTTCCAAATTTATTGGAGGCACTGCCTAATGGGACAAGCCGCCCCTGGTTTGTTTCTCAAATTATAATTCGGCACCAAGAAAACGACGCGAATTAATTTAAAAAATTGTATAGATGGATGATGGCAATTTACCACATCAGGCATATTTAATGGATACGATAGTCATCATTGGGCTGTAGAAGATCCCCAAAAGTTTGATTCACGTTTGGTGTGGTGTCTTAAATCATAGAATTTTGGGTCCAGTATTTTATAACGGGTCACTAAATGGTCCATTGGACAAAAATATAGAATTCCTTGAAAACCAAAATGAACATTTTCTAGATGAATTACCCTTAGAAGAATATCGGTATATAATTTGGCAGGAAGTGGAGCTCCTCGGCATAGTCCTGACCTCTCGCTTTTAGATAAATTTCTTTGGGGTCATCTAAATAATGTGGCATACCAACAAAGAATCCAAAATCGAAGAGGTCATGGAAAATTGTTAATGAAATAAATCGGCTCAGCCAAGACAACGACATTATAACAACATGTTTAGAAAGGCTTCAAAGAAAATATCTATGCTGTTTCGAAAACCACGGGGGTTCAACTAAACACCTAAATTATTAGTAGTTTTGTTTTATTAGTTTATTGTTTTTATTATTAATATTTGTGAATTTATTTTTCCATCTAGTAAAAGGTCTTTAAATTTTTATTTATGGCTAAATTTGAAAAGTTGCAATACATTTTCTTGACTTTTGTATTACGAAGTAACAAACTGTATTGAGGTTTGACAAGATTTTTTTGATCTTATAGAAAATGTTTATGAATATATGCTTCCTTGTGGAACGATAAAGGGAAAGTATCTTTCTTCATTGTGACATTAAATCTGGTCTAATCAACACATAATCGGGACCATCTTTGTGTTATATTTCTAAATATTTTATAGAGTATTCTAAAACATCACGAGAACATTCTTAAGTTAAAAACCAAAAATTTTATATCAGTGACGTATGCGCTTGCGAAGTGCTACAAAATTTTCACTAAGAATATTGCCATCTGTTCTAAAAATTGTTGTTTATCGACATTTATGGTTATACAGATTCCAATTGGAATGGACAGCTAATAACAAATAGAAAAAAATTAATAGAGATACTTAAATAATAATCATCTTTTTCCAAAAATTAAAACACTACTTTTTTTAGACTTGGATACATTTTTATTTGTCCACTCACCAATATTAGCTGTGATATGGTTGCCCTGTTACCATTTGTTTGCATCCTACTTTTCAAAATAAATGTGTAAAAATATTTGAAATATTTAATTTATCTTGAAGAAAATGGATAGTTACTATGAATTTAAACGTAGACTCCAAATGCAGCAGTAGAAAAGTATAGTGTATAACAAGTTTAAAAATCATTTTCCGCACATATGTTACTGTCACATTCGTTTGAAATGTGTACTTTTGCACGTTTATTTATTTATGTTGTAGTCGAACGCAAAAAAAATTCATTAGTTGAAATATTTTCGATTTTAAAAATGAAAGTTTAATTATTTTTAACAAATGGCAAATACTTTAGCTTAATCGTTTCGAGTTTTCTTTTAAATTTTGATTACAGTTTTATACTCTGGATTGTTTTTTATAAATATAATGAAATGTTTCATTGCAGAATATTGAAGGTTAAGTGTCTTTATTCGTTGTATTGTTAAACCTCGTCTAATAAACACAGGCCAACGAAACCAATATTTGTTCGTGTATTTCCCTAAATGATATATAGAATTTTACAACTATTCTTGATTTATCAATTTTTATAGTTATAACACCTGAAGTACGTTTTTTTTAATGTAAACCCTTGTTTAATGTAATATTTTATATTTCAAACTTAGATACATTTTTATTCGTTACATTCTTGGGTCCATTCATCAACAGTAGCTGTGATGGGTGCCAAGAGAGTTTCAAAATCGTCGAGACTACAATCAAATTCACAACCAGGCAATATTAGCTGGCTGAAATCGGTGCTGTTCTTAAAGTACATGTTCACGTACACATCTTCTTCATTACTTTTGAGTTCCCAGATAACTGTTGAAGCAAATTCCGGAGCGGCGCCTGGATACACCCCCATGGCGTTAGTACGATCACCAACAGTAGTATCGTGCGCACTAAGCATTAAGAACCTTGCAGAAGTGCTATCTGCAACTGGAGTCAAACGGTGTCTAGGACCCCTAACGTGTTCAGTGGACAACAAAACTTCATCTTTACTGGCTCTCAGATAGTTCAAAAGGTAATCAAAAAATGGGCCAACTCTTAAACGGGCTAAATCTGGAGTGTAGGTGTCCAGTTGGAAATCTTTTGTCGCTAGAGCAAAAATCTGTGGCCAATAGGTTTCAGTCCACTCAGGCAAAGATAGATTAAAACCTCTGTAGATTGTTATGGCGGAATGTATTCCATCGAACGAGTTAATATTCACCGACGAAAATCCAGTGACTTCGGAAATGTTTTTGTATAAGTCGGCGAGTTCTTCGTTCAATTTTTGGAATTCGTCAGAGTTCATCAGTTCGTTTAGGAGAGTGCTATGTTTGGGACATGAAATGGAAGTTGCCAATATGGCGTCTTGGTTTTCCGGAGTGGTGTGAACCGGAATCGCCTAGAAAAAAATTTTTTTGGTTTTACAGGATTTGCTTCAACTATTAAGATGTGTATGTTGCTTTGCTGTTAGTGTATTATTAGTCTAATTTCTATTTACATTTACATTAACAAATAAATATGCAATTGGCAAAACAAATCCCGGAACATCTTTTAATGACTTCTCGTTTTTTGAACAATTTCATTATATTAATCATTCTAGTATAAGTCGCTCTTAGTGGCGGAGAGAGACGAGACGAGATGAGATTAAGGCTTCATCTCGACTCGACTTTGGTCAATCTCGTCTCGTCTCGTCTGGAAAATTAGGTCGAGACGAAAAGAGAACAGAGCCTTGTGTCGTAAAATCTCGTTTCGACATTAAGTATATTAATCTATCCGGCTAAAGTTTAAAAAAATATGTCCGCTGAAGATGATTTTTTTTTCGCTGGTGGGCTTTTATTGTCGCCACGGTCCTTATAGAGTCATTGTAATTCGGTCTACAGCTATTATTTAGTGTTATCGTCTACGAGTTACACAAGTTAAAATCTTTCACAATGGCTTCACTTGCCATGAGAAAAAAAAGTAGCTTTCGTCACTCAGCCACATTCAGGGGCGTGCAGTTCATGGAAGCAAGGGAAGCAGTGCTTCCCAAAAAAATTACAAAACATCTTCTAAAATGTAATTTTTGAAATAGGAAACCATTAATTTAGTTTATATTAAAAGTGCTAAAATATTATCTTAATTATCAAGCCCATAATAAATGCGGCCTTGACTAGGACCCAGCCACAATAGAATATCGAATAGAACCTATGCGGGCCGCTAGCTTCTCTGCAGCCAAGTCCTGTATGCTTGATTTGCTGTGAATTGAGCCAGAGGTTATTGAACTTTCCATCGGCTGTTTGCAATTTTTGCATTTCAGTCGCGTGCTGTAAGTGGGGGCGGAAGCTATCGTTGGAGTAAGTTCTTTGTTTGAACGGCTATCCGTGTGTTGTGTGATACGTACGTCGCGTCGTGCATGGTGCGATATGGAAGACAATAATACGGACGTGGATATGCAAATACCGTCAACTTCGGCTGTCGGTAATAACGTTGAAAATGTTGGAGAATTTAGTAAGAGTATGTGTGGTGTGTGTCTAAATAATAAAGGAATTTTCAACATTAAACTTCGCTGATAAGCTTTAAATAATTTCCAAAGGAAAGGCAAAACCGCCTAGAAAAAATTTTGACCACAAAAATGAAAAACTGTATTAGACATTTTTATCCGAAAAACAATACGAACAATTTAAATGGCTAACAGGGTGTGAAAATATAACTAAATTATTTTGTTGGCCATGTTTACTTTTTGAAAATGAAAAAGGTCTCTGGAATAAAACTGGTTTTTCCGATTTAAACAATTTCCATAAAGCTGTAAAAAGACACATTATGTCCAAAGCGCATTTGCAGGTCGTCATAAAAAAGAAGTCTTAGGCAAAACCAGAATTGAACACACCCTTAATAAACAATTGGAAATTAGTTACCGCCAACACAACGAACTAGTCGATAAAAATAGGCAAATATTAAGAAGACTTATCGATGTTGTTTGTTTTCTCGGACGGCATGAATTAGGATTTAGAGGTCATGACGAAACAAGGGTTTCTTCAAATAGAGGAAATTTTCAAGATTTACTTAGTGTAATGGCTAAATATGATGATTGCTTAAAAAATCTTTTAGAGCAGTCTAGCGTTTTTCGCGGAACGTCGAATCGAATCCAGAATGATTTAATTTCCGCTGTTGCAACCATTATTCTAAAAAGAATTAAGCAGGAGATTGGCGAGGCGCGGTTCATTGCTATTGTTCTGGACGAAACAACTGATATCACTAATTTTAGCCGATTATCTATAGTAATACGCTACGTTAAAACAGACGGAAGTATTCAAGAGCAATTTTTAGGTTTTAAGAATGTGTCCGAAAATCGTACAGCAGATGCATTATAAACCGTAGTTTATAACGTTACTAAAGAAATTAATGAAGAGAAAAAAATTAATTACTCAAAGCTATGATGGAGCTGCAGTGATGGCAGGACAATTAGGGGGTCTGCAAGCTAAATTTCGAGAAACTTTCCCAAGTGCTGTGTTTGTCCATTGTTTTGCTCATAAATTAAATTTAGTTTTATCCCAGTCCATCAATCACATTAAAGAGTATAAAGTATTTTTCGTTACTTTAAGTGGCATGGCTGCCTTTTTTCCAAGTCAACAAAACTTACACAAGCTTTGGACTCCATTGTCCACAAACGATTGCCCAAAGTAGCTCCTACTAGGTGGAACTATAATGGAAGACTTGTGTTAACGGTATCTGAAAATCGTGAATCACTGATTGAACTATTTGAGAATACAATAGAAAATAATGAAACGTGGGACTCAAAAGCAATAACGGGGGTTTTTGGAGTGTTTGAAACGAGATTTTAATTTTAACTATTTGTTGAACATATTTTCAGAAATATTTCCGTTCTCGGATAATGTTTTTAATATATTATAAACTAAAACAAATGATATTGCCTTTTGCCTCAAAAAAAGGGATGATTTTAAGTCCATGTTAAGCCAAAAAAGAGATGACTTTGACCTATTTTGGGAGAAAACAATGACGTTAAATGTAGAGCCACAAGCCAAGCGTCTACGAACAGACAAGGTCGAAGATGTTCAAACATCATACAGACGCTTCTTTTATGAAATAATCGATCAAATAAATTATATATTTAACGGTTTAAATGATTTTAAATTCCTCGAGCTCTGCAATTTTGATGCATTTAAAGGAAAAACTTTTCCAGAAGATGCGTTTAAATCTTCTTCTTTATGGCCAGTTCTTCGATCGAGTGTTACTGCGATCTGAACTAAAAGTAATTTACGAAACTGATGACATTAGCGCAAAAAATAACGCAAGGAACTAGTGCAATTTTTAAAAGGCAAGGAGCTGGAAGATGCCTACACTGAAGTGTCGAAATTGTGTGAATTAGTATTGACAATACCTGCCACAAGTTCATAAGTAGAACGCAATTTTTCAACACTTCAACGTATACAAAATTACGTTTGAAATTCAACGGGGCACGAGAGACTTTCGCATACATCGCTGTTGTCCATTGAAAATAAACTTCTCCAAAATATGTCGGAGAATGGACGTTTTTATGATGACGTCATTGACGAATTTGCAAAAAATGATCGAAGAATCGAATTACATTACAAATAGGTAAGTTTCTAAAAATTGCTTCCCTTTCTTAAAATTTCACCGCACGCCCCTGGTCGCCACGGTCCTTATAAAGTCATTGTAATTCGTTCTACAGCTATTAATTAGTTGTGTAGGTTTTGTGTTATCGTCTACGAGTTACACAAGTTAAAATCGTTCACAATGGCTTCACATGCCATGAGAAAAAAAGTAGCTTTCGTCACTCAGCCACATTTTATAGAAAATTAAAAATATTACAACTTGGTTATGTTATACCTGATCAAAACAACCTAAGGCGGTATTTTAAGGGAACAAAAAAGGAAAACGAAACAATGGGTTATGGTTATGATAGATGGCAGAATTATAGTAGTGACTCAAGTACCGCAACTCTCCGGATGCTACGACTCAACGCATTAAATCTTAAAGAACCTGCGGAATGTTCGGAAATTGTAACCGCTTGGTAATAATATACAGTATAGGTTTAATGGGAATTTAGTAGATAACTTTATTCGTACCACCTTAATGTTTAAGACTTCAGTGTAATTGGGTATAAGTGACAGTTGCGTATTTAAAGAATCCAAAACTATAAAAGCATATGGGAGCAGTCGTAGACACATTTTCTCAGAAAGTAAAAGTCCAATAGAACGCCATTGTTTATTTTCATCTCCCCTATGAATATTTAGCTATGATGTTTGTTTTTGTGAGAATAAAGATTAAACATGCATACAAATTAAACATTACGTTAAAAAAGAATCACTCTTTATAATAAGATATTTAATTATAATTACTATTTAAACCAAAGTCCAAAATAACATTTTTGAGATTTAAATTGGCCAATATATTTGACCAAAATGTGTTGAAAATTAACGAATTTTAAAGGCGCGTAATTTTTTTACGACTATCATCAGCATATTCACCAGAGAAGTTGCCTGCGATTTAACTTTAGGTCCTTAGCATAGCCAGAAAGCTAAGTGAAAGGCATGTATCCTACCTCAAATACCAATAACGTATTTTATACGCTCTACACCATATTCCCAATTTGAGTGTTTGTAGTCGCCATAACTGTCTTGTTTGTATTAAAACCAACAGTACATATTTTTAATTTTTAAAACGGTATAGATAAAGACAGAACTAAGGAAGTGACGAATAAGGTAAATTATTACTATTCGGCTACTTAAATAGAACATGCGTTTTTGTACTATGGAATAGTAATTGATTTCCTAGTATCTATAGCGCAAGGGCTTTTCAGTTCTTATTAGATTATAATTTCTGGTGAATGTAAGATGATACCTAGAGTGTGGAGACGGTTTGAGGAAAGGGGAAGACATTTGCTCTTGGTTTGGCTTATTAAATGCAGACCAGTTGAATCTTGTGGATAATTTCAGTTTTTTTAAAAACATTGAGTTTTGTTGGAAATAATCTAGTTTCTACGTATGTGAGCAATCATCCTTCTGGAATTTGAACATTTGATATCGGCGCCAAACGAGGATATTGCTTTTTTTAGGGAACACGTATTCCCATTCTCTATTTCTTAGAATGGATATCCTGTAGAGAACGTATTGATTGTCGTTCGAATCATTTTTGTAATTTAAATTAGAATAAACTAATTGTTGGAAGTTCTTTGCATCATTTCGCAAATATAATTAATACATTTTTATTTTACATTTGTTGTTAATACTTAACAAATTTAGTCCATAAGTTAACCTTTTGAACATCTACGATTCTAAATATTAATATGAATACCTAAAGTAACTAATACAGTTATTGATCATTCCCCGTAGATATATTTATTGCAATAAAATAACGCGCGTACTCGTATACCTCGGATCTAGCTGCAGGTGTTCGCTGTGATTTACGACCGCTCGCAAAAAAGCCGGTTTTTAGGAGCACAACGAAGGAGTGAGAGAACTGTTTCTTTCTTAAACTGGAATTATGTAAAAATGTTACATTAGAGTTGAAATACACTGTATTATTCAAGGACCGTTAAAAAGTACGACCTGATGTAAATGTAGGAAAATGTTAATTTAATTTTTGACATATATGTCAATTTTCTTTTTAGGGCGCCATGTACAGGTTGGTACTTGGTAATAATATACACGAGAAATTTTACATAAAGTTTCTGATAAATAAAAAATACAGAGTTTTACAAAATTATCCATAATTTTTGGATCTAAAGAAAATCCCAATTTAAATAATTGTTCTTATTGTCTAACAGTGATGGTGCATGATTTTGACACCGTAATACGATGTTGCCAAGTTTATAATATTCATGTAAATGGGTAAGATTTTACAAATTATTAAGTAAAAGGTTTTAGTTATTGTCGTATTTACAAATTTACACCTGCTAACGCTCTATGTTTAGCCAATTGATAATACAGGAAACACGAAAATGTTATTAGGGTAAAAGTTATGAAATAGGTAGATATACCGTTCAACACTCGAAGCTTTCTTCTTAGGTTTTTAATCAATTTTTAAAGTTGTCTACCTTAAAAACTGTCATTTTAGAATGATTGGTTATCTGGCTTTCAGTCTACAGAGGAGTTGCTTGGGGGAGGGGGGTAATGAGAGACGACGCGCCGGGTGTTTGTACTTGGCATGTCCATTTTTTTCTAATAGGTTTGATAGTCCTGTTTTTAGCTTCTCGCGTCTACTTTGGTTGTTTCAATTAATCAACATTTTCAGAATAAGATGTAAAACTTCTGAAAAAGGTTTTGAAAAATTATTGAAAATAATTTCAAATAGACACAACAATATAAACCTAGATGTCGCAAGAGTGTTCTTAAGACAAAGGTTATTTATAAGAATGAAATATTTAAATGAGCTGGCGAAGGAAAAAAAAAAAGGTAAAAAAGAAGCCATTCTGAAGTGGACTCCCACGAAAAGCTGTATAAAAAAAATGAAAGAAATTATTAACTGAAGTTTTAATTTGTTACCGTTTAAGCATAAATTGTGTGCTGCTTTATTTCCTATTATTAAAAAAGATATTTGAACAGTTAAATAACTGTGTTTACTGCAAGTAGTATATCTATAGTTAATAAAATATGAAAAATACTTATAAGATACATAAGGTGTCCCCATAGTGTGTTTTGATATCTTAGTACCGGTTAGAAATGGAGAAGAAATTTATGGTTGACTATTAAAAACTAATTCAGAAAAGGGCAAACTGTTTTGTTCTAATTTGAACCGTTTAGATTCTACAGCGGTTCAGCATTGAAAATCCCAGTTTTTAAATGTCAATATCTGGAAAACAATTAAACTTAGGATTATGGACCTTATATGAAGTAGACGTAAAATTTCAGATAAAATTCAAAAATTTTATGGAATATAGGATGTTTCATATATGAAAAACTATTTAAGTCATCCTATATAAAAATATTTATGTTTAAACGTTTTCTCTGTCTCTAACCATTATCACCAAAACCGAGATGCGAACTTTTTAAAATGCACTCAACAAAAAAACTTCACTAAACATAAGTTTAAAATTACAATAACTTATATCTTGAAGGCTGTATTTTATTGTAACTAAAAAGTTTCAATTTTGAACAGAAAAAGATTAATACATGTAATTAAACGCATACAGAAGAGATATGGACAATGCCGTGCTAAAGCAAGCCGGTCGCCGAGTGACGTAGATCTCTCACACCGAGTTGGGATAGGTCAAGATCGCTCGAGGCAACCTAGAGAGTTAATGGGCCTTGGATGACACAGGCATCAACTATCAAGCAAGCCGACGCGAAATTATACATAGAGGTGGTAATGGCATATGGATATTTATTTTATCTCGATAAATATAAAAAAATAACCACCGGGCGCTGAAAAGCCAGGTGAGATATTTTATTGATACGCATTTTTTTCTTGCCTTTTGGGGGGGGGGGTTGTTCACTCCCTTGGATTCCTCCTTGGCAGTTCGTACTTTTTAACGGTTCTTGTATTTCAACCCTAATCTAACATTTTTACATAATACAAAAAAGACCAGCTTTCCCAGAAAATAATCGATAAATGTTTAACCAAAGCAAATGCATACCAGATTTCTTATTGTACTATAATTTTTTGAGAAGTGTAGTATTTTTTTGTAAAAAAGGATGGGGCGCGTGTATTCTATGCTAATCTTCAGTTACCTTAACAGTAAAAGCGCCTGCGCAAGGTTTTGTTCCTACCAAACGTCAAACTTAAAATATTTTACACAAGTCATAGTATACCTAGTTCTACTAAAACACCTGTATCTGCTCTTGGCTCGTCAGTTCTGACTGGTTGACTGATATTATTTCTATATAATTTGAATTAATTATGTAAATAAAGAAAATTCAAAAAATAACTAATTAATTAATTAGATATATTTCGGAAAGAATGTTACTCAGATTTTGGTTGGAAAATAAGTCAGTATTCAGCTAAAAAAGTTGGTTTTTAAATCAAGAAGTAACCAATAAACCCAACATAAAATCAAAAGACAGGCTCATGTAGTTACTAAATGGTCATTTTTACCTTATTGTGGCCAAATTATTATTCCCCACTTTAGCAATATTTTCGCCATTATACTTTAATAGAACAGTTATTTTGTACAGTAACTTTAGCTAATTAACAAGGGATATTAGCCAATATTACAGTATTTTAGGCCCATATTTGCTACTTGAGTACATCCAGTATAAATGACAAATTGTTTTTTTTCTATTAATGGCATATCATTTTTTTCAAGTAATAGTAATAAAGATATTGAATACCGAAACTGCATAAGCAGTTTATTTCGTTCATACAAAACTTCCTTGCCCTGCGCCATCTGAGAGTAAACACGACTGACATAAGCTTTTCTATGGACAATCAATACCCTAATTCTAATGCTAGACGCTACACTCTACAGGATTCTTACTTGCCAAGGGATGCTAGCGTCCCATACTTGATCGCCCTCTGGTGGATACAAACCGGCCAAATTTGAGGCGGCCGACATTAGCGTCCGGTCTACATCAGTGGATCTCACATAGATGTCGCTACGATTGTATCTTGTGGGTAAAAATCCATCGTAACGTTCACGGAACCATTGACCGAGACGGTAATGGCGCTCTTTTCCCAGCTGGAATCGTTAAAATATATTAATTTAATTCTATGAAAAGTAATAAAATAATATAAAAAATTTAGCCATATTACTAACTTCTATTTTTTTATTTAGTAGAAAAAAGTTCAGTTAAGGCTTTCAAGTGATAGAGATGAAAAGAAGTTGAGGGTATTTCCTTTAAACAATTTGTAATTTTATTTAAATTATTTTGATAATCTAAAGAAAAAAATAAACTTTGAATGTCATTTGAAATAAAAATTATGGTTTTTTAAAAATATTTTTTTAACTTTCCCTGTTTGGTACCTTCCTCGATATAAACCAAATATCTAGATAACAATATAAAAAATAACATTTTTTTATCCTGTGGAAGAAATGCAGTTTCTTTACTAGGCAGAAGAAGCGTTAAAAATAAACTAACACATATTAATTAAAATTCGTATATTTTTGGTCAAAAAATATTTATTTAAATCATTCTATGTACAGGGTGTCCCAAGTTCGACTAAATGCATGGAGATCTCAGAAATCGTAAGGGATACGAAATCGGTTATTTAGGGCAAACTTCCATGTTTGAAAGCTAAATTGATTGCCGATGACAAATTTAAAAACATCCAAGTAGTAACTGAAAATCGAAATTTTTATTTTATTGTTTCTTGACGTTATTCACAAAGAGAATGCAAAATAAGTAATATTTAAATACTGGCACTTTATATCGGCGTCTCGTTTTTGAGGAACCATCAATAAATGATCAGTTTTGAAGGAAGGTCGAACCTAAATTGCAACATTTTTTATTTTTAATTAGGTTATTGATAATACAAAAAAAATTAAAACGCATGCCAATCTCTTTAATGTATTGGTCTAAAAATAAAAAAAATGTCAACGTTTCCAATCCCTTAAAATCTTCAAAAGCCTCCTGCTTTCCAAAAAAAATCCAATTTTTTTTGGGAATAAAGGGGATATACAAAGCCCCTATAAAAATAGTTTTTTTAATGCAAAAATCAAAACGGTGAATATATATTTAAATTGTATATTATATTAATAATCGCTATTCAAATGGATGTCCGTATACTCTTAAAAAATAATTTGTTCTTTTTTTTATCTATTTGCCATAATAGTCAGAAAGCATATGAAGCCGATATAAAAATAATTTTTTATTTTGTGGAAACAGCAATAAGAGTATGTAGTTTTTTTTTCAGATAAAGACTATGTTAGATTGACCCTTAGAAGGACACCGTTATAAACGATTAACACCGCACCTTTCTGTGTGTGTAAGACCTTTCTGTGACGCTTTAGGGTAATTAAATGTGTCTATTCTTCAAAGACTAAATATACGAAGTAATGAATGATTTAGTTTTTGAAGAGGTTGACAATAAATAAACTATTGGATCTATGGTGGTATATCATGCTATGTCATACATATAGCTTGCACATCTTTTGAAATTAATCTAATAAGTAATTTTTTCATACTGGCTTTTTAAATATTTTATAACCGGTAAGAAAGGTTACAATAATTTTGTAGGTTTTCGTGGAGAAATTAATGAATCGCGAATAGAATTTTCTTAAGTCACTTTATTGACATCCATCATCAAAACTCTACTAAAACTTAAACTTTTAACAAGGACAAAACATAATGTCTTTTTTTTTTGGACCTGGTGAAACCATGGAATGGGATCACTTTCCTTTCGGAGGAATGTTCATCGTTACAACCTCCCCCTTTGCACCACATAAACGTCCTCGTGCGTGGTGCAACACAAAGTATTAAGAACAGCAGAGGCATTTTCTACTTGAACGCATCCTACGTTGTCGACCTGAACAATTGGGAACCTCTGCATTGGAAATTTCTTCTGGAGCGGCGCCAGGCACGGATACCACGGCATTTTTCCTCTGGCGCTGAGTGGGGTCGATCTCGGCACTGTATTTGATTTCTAGGAGGTCTTCCTCTTTTTCGTAAGGGATGCACTGGGACAGGGGTTGTTTCTTCGGTCTCTCGGAATGGAGTTAAAGCAGAAACATGAAAGAAATTTGATAGGTGGAGGGATAGGTACTTCGTTCTGTATCAAGTAAGGTCCATCACGTTTGGGAGTAAATTTTGAAGTAAACTGGCTACTAGCTTTATTGAGAAGATGTGTGTCTACAAGCACCTTATCTCCAACTTCATAAGTGACAGGGCGTCTATGCACATTTTTATAGACGTTTCGTCTATCTTGAGTGTGCTCGTGATTTTCTCGGGCTTCATGAAGAGTATTACTCAGAGTAAGTAGGTAAGGAGTAATTTGTGGAACAAAATTGTCATTCTGGGTTATGGCTCTCATATCACGGCTCACGTCGTCTGGGGTTCGAAGTTCTCGTCCAAATGTTAAGTACGCAGGGGTAAAACCTGTTGATTCGCACTTAGCAGTATTCATAGCAAATCTTACTGCTGGCAACTTATCGTTCCAGGAGGTATGATTTCCTGATGTAAGTATGGCAAGTTGACTTTTCATATCCCTATTTTTCCTTTCTACGGGATTTGATTCTGGATGATAAACAGGTGTAAGACACTGCTTAAAGCCCAGACAGTGAGCTACCTGTTGCATTACGGCACTAACGAACTGGCTTCCATGGTCGCTGATGACTCTTCTGGAAACTCCATATCTTAGTAGAATTTCATCAATCAAACACCGTGCACATGCTTCTGCGGTTGCATTTCGTAGGGGAAACATTTCTGTCCATCGACTTGAAACGTCTTCAATTATAAAAATCCATTTGTATCCTTCCGGAGTTTCTGGAAGTGGTCCGAAAAGATCGATTGATACTACTTCAAATCGCTGGGATTGGATCGGAGTCTGTAAGAGACCTGCATGTTTCAGATTTGTAACTTTAAATCTTTGGCATCCGATGCATTTACTAACATGGGCAGATATAGTTTTTCTCATACCAATCCAATAGTATCTGCGAGCTATTCTTTGGTATGTGCGTTCGATTCCATAGTATCCTGCCGTTTCGGAATCATGGTATTCTTTTTATATTTCAGGGAATTGGGATCTTGATGCTACTTGTTGAGGCTCTTCTTCATCTATATCGGGATTGTATCTATATAATATGCCAAGGCTGGTGATCACTTTGTACGAGTATTGTTGCATTTTCCAAATATCCTCTAAACTTCTCAACGGACCATACAACAGCAAGGGCTTCTTGTTCTGTGGTACTGTAATTTTGTTCTGCCGGGGTGAGTAATCTAGATGCATACTCAACAGGGCGTTCATCTGCCTCACCCTCCCCCTGGAGTAAACATGCTCCAAGAGCGTAGTTACTAGCATCAGTACGCAAAATGTAGGGTAAACGGAAATCTGCCTGTCGAAGAATAGGAGCGGTACTTAACAAAGTTTTCAGCTGGTTGAAAGATGCATCTTGAGTCTCTCCCATTCCCATTTTGCATTTTTACGGGTTAGGGTTGATAGAGGTCTGGATATCTCAGCAAACTTGTCTATAAAGCGCCTGAACCATGAACAAGTCTGTAGGAAACTAAGTACTTGTTTAACGTTCTTGGGCGGAGGCATTTTCATTATGGCGGATACTTTGTCATCATCGGGATGTCTACCATTAGCGGAAATAATATGACCAAGGTATTTTACTGAGTCACAACAAAAGAAACATTTTGTTCGATTTAACTTTAACTTTACCTTGTATAAGTTAGGTCTTGCAAAGACTTTTCTCAAGTCACTGAGGTGGGTTTCAAAACTAGAAGAAATGACAATTAAGTCGTCTAGGTAGACTAGCACAAAGACATCGGGGATACCAGATCGAAATCGATCCATCAATCTTTGGAACGTAGACGGGGCTGTAGATAAGCCAAAGGGCATGCGGGTATACCTAAAGGTACCAAACGGGGTAATGAAAGCGGTTTTGTCCCTGTCAGAAAGTTTGACATTGACCTGATGATAACCACTTTTAAGATCAAGGGTGGTCATGTAACTGGTCTTTTTGGCCTCATGTAGATCGTCTATCCTCGGCACAGGATATTTTTGGGACCTTGTAACAGCATTTAGCTTTCTATAGTCCACTGCCAAGCGGATGCTTCCGTCTTTTTTCGGGACAAGAACTACTGGAGCTGCGTATGGAGACTCGCATTCTTCTATAACACCAGCTTCTAACAGTTTGTCTAATTCCGTCTTGAGTTGTTGCTTCTTTGGTTCAGACATTCTATAAGGAGGAACGGCAATAGGGCTGTCATCTAGAAGAACAATCGAATGCTCTGCATATGGCGTTGGTTCGTTGCTGGACTCGAAAACAGCAGAATGTTCTGATAACACTCTGTTGAGCTGCTGTTTTCCACGTTTTGCAAGGAACGGCCTTGGTCTTCAGGTAGTGAAACTTCTGATAATTCTATTGGGCTAACAGGTAGGGGTAATACTTCCTTTTCTGTTACAAAATTATAAAATTCATTTGGCTGTTCACCAAAATAGTATAAACCAAGAGGCACATTAATGATCAGATTTGCCATTTGAATGAAATCAACCCCAAGGAGTGTGCGAATATTTTCATGTTCTGGGACTGACAACAAACAAATCTTAATATTTTTTCCATGTAACATAATATTAATATCAAAACTATAAGCAGTAACTTTCCTTTGAACACCATCAGCAAGAGTCATGTCCATATCTGCTATAACCTTATAAGGGGTATTGTCTTTTAGCAATATCTGCATCAGGGCTGAACCGGCAATACTGGATTTTGCACCTGTGTCAATGTATGTATAACCGTTATGACCTGATATTGTTATCGGAACTAATGGTCGAAAATTAGGATTATTTGAACAAGAATTATACAAAAACTCAGTATTCCTAACAGGATTCTTAAAAATAGTTTTTTTGGAACACGTAGGACAGTTAGTACGAATGAATCCCGGAGCACCACAACCGTAACACGAGATAGAGTTACTTTGATTCGGCACATTCGCTACGCAAGGTTTGTTAACGTTTTGGGCAAGCGTGACACTTGTTTCCGCGGATTTGTTTTGGTTCTTTAATTTACGGCATTCGTCTTTCACGTGACCAATGTTTTTACAGTAAGAACACCGCTTTTTGTTTTTATCGTCCGAAATTTTGTGTCTATAGTCCACAACATCGAAAGTCTCTTCCGCTAAGTGAGCTTGTTTTAAAAGTTCCTGAAAACAGTCCACTTTATCGCGCGGTACTTTTTCACGAATACTTCTGTTCAATAAACCGTACACCATGTCTAACTGAATGTTTTCGGTTAAAGTTCCACTTAGCAACTGCGCCAAAATCGCGCGGCATTTACATACAGTGTGTATCAGCCAAATGGAATAAATTCGATAATAAATAAATGGGAGCGTGTTCGGAAAATGCTTGGACCCGTCGATTGGTATTTTTAGTTGCTCATTTTCTCCAATAAAAACTTTTTATACAGGGTGTGTCCTGTAACAGTGGTCAATGTAAACTTTCTTATTCCAACGTACACCCCCGGATATTATTTAATTTTTGGATTCTTTAGGAGATTCTAAAAAACAACACGAGAAATTCTTGTAGTCAAGCGTCACA